>WKFP01015169.1:212983-236282 GCA_011057875.1 Pterocles orientalis
ATGATGGAGAGTGGTCTAGCAATGACTTCTGCCATCTCCCTCAGCACCCGCGGGTGCATCCCATCAGGACCCATGGATTTATGGGTGTCCAGATTACTTAATTGCTCCTTAACCCAGTCTTCATCTACCAGAGCAGACTCCTCCTTTGTCCTGACTTCCTCTGGGGCTACAAGGGTACGGGACTCTTCAGGAAAGCCTCCGGCAGTATAGACAAAGGCGGCATTCAGTAACTCTGCCTTTTCTGTATCTTCTGTCACCAGAGCACCCACCTCATTGATCAGTGGGCCTACATTGCCTCTGGTGTTGGCCTTGTTTTCATCAAAACTCAGTCAGATGGCCCTAAATCTAAAAGGGGTATTAAACAACTATATAAAGGGGAGACCATTACAGTAAGTGGCACAGTACAAATATTGTCCTAGAAGATGTTCTACCAACTGTAAAGGAAAATGTTTTAATAAGCAGAATGGCAAAGTGGAGAATAACAAAGAAGAGAAGAAAAGAGGAGGGGAGAGGAGAGGAGAGAAGAGGGGAGGAGAGGAGAAGAGAGGAGAGGTGATGCGAGGAGATGAGAGGTGAGGCAAGGCGAGGCGAGGCAAGGCGAGGAGAGGAGAAGAGCAGAGAGCAGAGAACATAGGGATTTGGTTCAGGAGCCAACAGGTCTTGCTACAGCTGTGGAAAGGACCTGATATCTTTGACAAACTTCTAATCTCTTAATCTGGGAAAATTTTACCGGTTATCATATTTTACTCATTAATATCATTACAGTTATGCTGGTAAAATGAAACAAGAAAATTTTCCTATGTTGAAAGGAGAAATTATAGTCTCACCTAAAATTATAGTTTTATACATTTCCTGTTAGCGCAAAGTCAGCATGGGGGTGCAGTACTAACAGAAATATTTTAGCCTGTCCTTTGCCGTAAAATCCTTAGTGATGTTACCTGTTAAATACAAAATTTGAGTAGACAGATAGATTGCTTCTGTGATTCTTCCACAGATTGTTCTTCCCTTTGGTCTTCAGAACAAAATGAAAACTGAGTAGATGGATAGAAAGCCTTACAAATAGCAAAGAAAATTGCTGAGTGATAAATACTTTTATTATTGTAGACATAAACTATGGTCAATAGCATATTTGCTTAGACTGTGGGGACCTTAACAAGGCTATAAAAAGAGAGCTGTTAAATTATAGATGATGATAATGATAATGATAATAATAATAATACAAAAGAGAGCACGTCAAACTGCCAGCAGGAAAAAAATCAGAGCAGAATTTGGAAATGCAGAACTCTTGCCTAAATTAGACGCGTCCTCAGGCTTCTGGCAATGAAAGCTATGAGAATCATCTCAGAGCTAAGCATTTAAGGGAGGTAAAGATTCTTACAGTGTTGGTTAGTAACAACCTCAACCCTAGCAGTTTACCACAAGGTTATGGATATGCATATGTGAAAAAAAAAAGGAAAAAAGCTGGGAAAAAAAAAAGCTGCAGCAGTCTAACTCTAGTCACTGAGAAATAATTAAAATGTGCAACTTAGGATTGATGTCTAACATTTATATATCGCATCCCCTCCACAATACGACAATAATACCCACATAAGATAATAACGATTCTAGCTCCTGGCATGTCTTGGAAATAAGTGACTTCCAACAGAGAATTTTCTACTTGTGATAGAGGAAAAAGAACACAAAGCAAGCTTTTCAAGATTTTCATATGTTGACTATTCATAAAATATTGTCCCCAGGTTTCTTTGTACTATGGGCAAATTCTGGTGTTCTAGAACTGTACTGGAAGGGAGTTCACATCACTGTTCTTTACAGTCTTTATAACCATCATCAGGGAGATTTTTCTTTTTCTAATAGTTATCATGGATGATAGGCAAGCCTCTCCCTGTGCCACATTCTTCCAATGCTTATCCACTAATGCCTTGAAACCGAGCAAGAGCCTTTCACATGGCATATGTCTCCTTTAGTTGTCTGCCAGAAATGAATGCTGGCAGCTGCTCTGAAGCCCATTCATTGAACCTGTAACATTTCTAGAGCAAAGCTCTGCTAGATATGGGGGAAACTGTGCCAAGCCAGCCTATCTTTGTATTACACAGACACAGTTCTTGTTGCCCAACATGAACCTCCAGGGTCTCCTAAGGATTTAAGGAAGGAATGCAGAGGATGGAACGGGTTATTTATACATAGACTCATCTTTTTCAGCAAAGGGAGTTGCTAAGCAGTAAACAGTGGGACACTGTCCAGAGAGAATAAGGATAATCGTTGTAAAAACTTATACACCCATTCCTAAATGTGTTAAATGTAATTTGCATAGTGAAATCTATGAATCTGTCTAAGTTCAGGAAATAAAATAAAATAAAATAAAATAAAATGTATTATATAATCTATCTAAAAGTTATGTTTCTTTCAATTTGGCAGCTGATACCAGCTTTGTTTTTCACAGCAATAGAAATGTTTTCATATCTGCAATATGGACTGTTGCGTTTAAAGACTTACCTGGATGATTTAAAGAACTATTATAACATGAACTCTAATTTTTCTGGACATCAAAACTGGGCCATAACATAATTTTAAGTAACATCTTTTTCATGTCTGTGAGTAAAGAAATGTTTCTAATGCAAGCATGTGAAAGACATACTGTTAGAGTATAATGTGACATTAAAAGCTAAACTTAGAGATTTCAGTAACCTTAGCTGGATCTTCCATTTTTAGCCAAAGACCATTTTTAATACCTGTCTGCATTGCCTCTTTTTTCCTGTTGAGTTTTATTCTTTGGTATTCTGAAGTTTTACAGAGCCACTGTCTGTTTTTATATTACAGAAGAAGGGTAGATTTCCTCCTAAATGGTAGGTGTTTGCCAAAGGCCATTTGATCTTTTTATTCATCTATACTATTCATTTGGAAAGATGAATTTCTAATAATTGTTACTGTGTACCACATCCAAATAATAAAGAAGGTTTTCATATATGTATTCAAATCAGGCCACTTCTTTTTTCTTCAATTACAGCAGAAGTGTAAACAAGCTGATATATCTATCAGAAGAATGCAGCTAGGTTTCTGGAATAACATGATATTTCTCACTTACTGGTGCAGGAGAAGTGATTGCTCCATGCAGATTGACAAAGTTATTCCAGTGTTAATCTTGTGCAAAGGTCAGAAGTGTCAATAAAGTGATCTCCCGGAAGCAGGGTGTGGGCTTGTGAGGTGCTGGAAAGTAGAAAACCCTACAAAACAAAATCCGCAATCTGAACCCCCAAATATTTCCAAAGGACAAACTTTTAATAATCTTCATTAAGATTTCAAATATTTTTTGCTCAATTTCAATTATTAGAGCTAATTAAACAGCTAAGTGTTCTGCAGTGCCATAAAGCTACTCAAGCAAGTGACTAACACCATGACAGGCTGTGCTGTGAAGAAGTCTGCATGGCCAGTGCAGACATGTAGAAACAGGTTGGTCCAACAAAAGAGTTTTTTCTTCTTATCACCTTCATGAATCTAATGCTTTCCTCAACTCTGACACTTGTTCAAAATAGAACTGAATCAAGTAGAAATCTACAAATACTACACAGTTGCAATTAGCATTTATTAAATAGTAAATGAGATGTATTATAACACCTTTTTCATGCAGACTGTAAAAAGTGCAAAAGAAGGCTACATGTATCCAATGGATTAATATGGCATCTAATAAATTTTTCAGTCTCATAAATATCTGTACATACAGAAAAGAATGACAAAGGGAAGGAAGAAATAAAGGGGAAGAAAATTTGAAGTTAATAGCAGTGAATGACAGGAAATTTTATGTTTTTTTTTTTAATTCCACTAACACTATGACCACTAACAATGCTCCACTACAGCTGGGAGTAGAACAGAAACAAAAATATGAGTTTATAAGTACTGATCCACTATTAGATAGTAAATATCATTAAAAGTACCAGCCTTTGCTACCTTAGTTTCACAAATGCTATACAGTTATAAGAGTTCTCTTCTGTACAGACAGAGTAGAAAAGCAGCATTAATTTCAGTCAGGAACTAAGCTCACTGCCAGGTTAAAAAAAAATAAATCCAAAACTGGAGTGTTTAAAGCCGTTGAGCTTTAGTTACTTTCTTTAACTCCTAGATATTTACTATTTACATTCTTCCTAACTGTGCACTGTCCATGGTGATCACGTTGCAGCAAAATGATAAAATGAAGTAAAGATGCACTAAACAGAACAACATCAACTGAGATGTTTCAGAATTGCATGAGAGCTTCCGATTGTGTCTTTCAGAAAACTGAAAATCCTCTGTCAATTCATAGTAAGTAAAGTGCAAAAATATTGCCTTTAACTGCTAGCTTACCACTAAAGGAAATAAAGGCAAATTTATATCAAGCACGGAGGAAATATATACCATGCATACTATGATATTTATTTTAAATATTTAATGGCAGAGTAGACTAGTTGTATATTCTACCCTTACGTAGTTGTATATTTTCCCTATTCAATAGTATTACAGATATTTATTCAGATATCATAGCAATTAATCTTAAAAATAATTCAACAAGAAAGATAAAAAGTACAGAATAATTCAGTACTTATGATATTTAGATAACTGAAAACATTAATTTAGTGTTAATGAACAGCTGATATTATTTTTCACTAAATTGTGACTGTAAAGGTATTGTAATATTTTCAGTTTAGTTCTTAAACCAAAACTCTCAGTCAGATCAATGGAAGCGATAATATCTAACATATTTATATTGACAGAATGTCACTGAAAAACTCTTTACTGAATAAACAGCACCTAAAACTCAACTTCCTTTTTTATATATTACTTTTATGTTTTATGTATTTATAGTTCTTTTATAAATAAAAATGAAAATAATTTTTTCAGAAAAAAGTCAGACAAAAATTAGAATTACCATTGACTGATAGAATAGGAACACTTTCATGTACGTTAGAATTCTAAACATACTGATCTGCTTAAATGGTGACATTGTAGGAATTATTTCATTTTATGCTTTACTTGGTGGTATATTTATGGTATAATTATGACATACAGTTGAAACAGACCAAAACCTTTTCAGTAATAGTTCATAAAGACTTTGGAACTGAAATTCTAGAAACTGAAAGTGCTCTTTCAATTTATTGACTTTAGTAGATCATTAGAAATCTATAACCATGTGAGGACATATTAAGAATAAAGTACAACTCATATAAAAGACTAATGACTTCCTTTTTATTATTTCATCCATCTCTAGAATATGTGTTGAAAGCTTACAGGTTGTTTTGGTTGAAAGAGAGCCAAGAAAAAGCTAATAATAGAGTTTTAAAGCAATCTTAGTTTTCATTTTAGTCAAATAGGTCTAAAGATTACATTAGACTCATAAAAGAAAGAGTTTCATATAATCTTTAGACCTATTTGACTAAAATGCTTTCACTTATAAACACTAGGCTCTTTGACAACAGATTTTTATGAGAAAATGCCCAACGCTTCATTTTTACATTATCACTCCATAAGGAAAGTAAAGCAGCTAGGTAGGAAATATGTTCTTTGCGTTCTCTTACACTATTTTCGGTTAAGCTCTTGAACTACAAATGCATTCGAAACAGAGTAATTTTTTGTGGCCTGAACCAGCTGGTCATTTAATGAATTACTTGACAAAAGAATATATTCTGCAAAATGTAAACTCGTTACTGGCTACTGATGAGCTACCTTTTAATGCTTGTTTAGGCTTCAAATAAAAGCATTTATGGGGAGGTTCACAACATTGTTCTGAATTTCTATATTTACAGGCAATTAATTGAAACTCTAAAGATATCTATTCTCCACACTCCACAGTCCTAAAATAGATGCCAAACAATCTTGCTCAAACACACCTGCCGTCAGATCTCTTATATACCACTTTAAGACATTTGCATTAAATCCTTTCCTCCCGCATCCTGACATGCATCCTTGCACCGTGCTCCCTTCCTCACAGCTATGACTACTAGCTTCTCCAGAAAGACTTTGGAAAACTGAACTTTGCTCATTAGTTAAATTCCCATGGTACTGCCACCCTCTCCGTGAGTTTTCCCTCTCAGGCGCTTCTCACAAGAGAGAAGGTAAAGAAGTATCTCTGTCTCCAGCAAGGGACCCACTGAAGGACACTGTGCTCTGCAGAACCCCACTGTGCAGAGAGGACTGTCTCAGTGGAAGGCTTTGCATAAAGCACATCACACGCTGCCAGCTGTGCTTTATGAGATTAGTACATAGTCGCGCTACGTGGTGTTACATGGTAAATTGTTGATTCATATGCTCATACTGCAAAGCTGTGCTCTTAGCACAGGTAAGATGGAAGGGATCTGCAGACAAAGTGCAGAGTATACAGTGCAACACAGAAGAAAGAGACACTGAATGGCCCAGTGGAATTTCCAAAACGTGTCCACACAGGGCAGTCACCCTTTCTCTGTTTTGCAGTCTATACAGGCACAGGTCAGGGCCATGGCTGGGAGTACTTTCAGATGTCTCTTTCACCTCCAGCTTCAGAAAGACTAGACAGGCTCTGCATTGCTTGTACAGACGACAGATGTGGTTCTCTGCGCTCATGTGCAAAGAAACATTGCTTATATTAGACAAAGTGTGGCCAGCAGCACTAGGAAAGTGATCATTCCTTGATAATTGGCACTGGTGTGGCCACACCTCAAATACTGTGTTCAGTTTTGCGTCCCTCACTGTGAGAAAGATACCGAGGTGCTGGAGTGTGTCCAAAGAGGAGCAACAAAGCTGGTGAAATGTCTAGAGCACAAGTTTTATGAGTGGTGGCTGAGGGAACTGGGCTTGTTTAGTTGGAAGAAAACGAGGCTCAGGGTGACCTTATTGCTCTCTACAACTACCTGAAAGGAAGCTGTAGCGAGGTGGGTGTCAGTCTCTTTTCCCAAGTAGCAAGTAATAGGATGAGACAAAATGGCCTCAAGTTGCACATGGGGAGGTTTACATTGGATATTAGGAAAAATTTCTTCACTGAAAGGGTTATTGCACTAGAACAGGCTGCCCAGGGAAGTGGTTGAGTCACCATCCCTGGAGGTATTAAAAAGACTTGTAGACATGGCCCTTAGGGATATGGTTTAGTGTACTTGGTAGTGTTAGGTTAGCAGTTGGACTCGACCTTAAGGGTCCTTTCCACCTAACTGATTTTATGATTCTGTGTTTCTATGTTCCTTGAGCATTTTGTCAGTCTTGACACACCACTGACAGTCTCCTTCCCTAGGAAAAGTAACAGGCAGCCCTGGCACTCCTGCCTTTCTCCCTTCTAAAAGATAGTTAGATGAAAAAAACATACCTACAGCTGACACTTGTCCTGGTAGCTCTCCATTAACACACACACGTACACACACACAAACATGCAGTATAAGTGCATGCAACACAAATTCCGAATTTTCCTGATGGGAAGCTCAGCAGCCCCCTTCTACTCTTCTTGTCTTCATAGCCCTGCACACCCAACACCTCACACTACCCTACACCAGCACAAAGCATGAAGAAAGCACACTGGGGAGTCTATCTTCAAAGATTCTATCCAAGTTACAATGTTTATAATCTCCTCTAACGTTCTTTATATCTCTCAGCCCAGGAAAGCAGGTTTATATTTCTCTGTCCAGTCTAAACCTCTTGAAGTGGAGAATCCAGTCAGTCCAGGCATCATCCTGAGTCACCTGTACTCCTTTTTGAACCCAGATGCTCCCAGAGGAGAGAGAGTTCTCTGAGCACCAGGTTCTCTGATCTATGCTCCTCTAGTGAGAGCAGCACTTGAACTATAGACTCATTGTTTGTCTTTCTCTCTTATGTTAGAAGGATGCAAACAATAACTATGTGTCAGTTATTTCCAGATGCTACAGATGTTAAATCTCCAGGTGTTAGGCAGCATGGCCTTTCCTTCTCCCTGGCTAGTGTCCTCTCTGCAGGTCAGTAGATGGATGATAGGACATGTAGGTTATGGCACCTGGGACCTCAGACCTGAAACTAAAATTTATACCTGTGTCCTATGGAGACAATTTGTAAACACACTCTCTAGCCATCCCACTGCCAAAGCTCTCTGCATCCTGGGCCATGAGGGCAATGCACAATGTTGCTTCATGTTGGAACCCAGGGAGCAGAAGGCTCCCCTGGAGTGTAGGACAGACTATTACTCTGATCCTCATGCCTTTGGGCACATAACGCTCCACAGTGAGAAGAACAAATCTGTACTTATTATGCTCCAAAACACACAGTTTGGAATGATGGGGCACTATTCAGGATCTGCAGGATGCCTCTGTCCTTCTGTAACAATACCTGAACACCAGGCAGAATAAGATCCTTCTGGATCAATGTATTTTTATATTTAGAAAATCAAATGCTGAATGTTTATATTACGACTACAGATGGAATTCACTCACTACCATTGTGGGATAATTTTACAAGTGCATTACTAAATTCAGAAAACTAATAAAAGTAACGCTATGGTTGATGGAAATTGGAAGTCAAATACTATTTCATTGTTAGTGTAAGGTCACTGAAACATAATTTTTTCTATGAGTGCTTTCATGTTCACCACAAAGCTTCATTTTAAGACTATGCATTGGAATACCATTCATTTCTGTTGAACATTTAAAGCCAAGAGCTGAATAACTGATGGAAAAGATGTTAATATAACCTAAAATTTTGTAGTCTTACATGGTAAAAAATTGAATGGTTATTGATCAGTTTCTTAGTCATTTTTATATATCCTCTGAAAAGCTCTCATGTGTTTACATTAAAGAAAAGATATTTGACTCTCAAAACCTGAATATTTTCATTAGATGATCATTCAGTAGCAAAGCAGCAGAATATCAGAGCTGATACTTAGGAAAACTGAATTCAACAGTTATTGCCTACAGAGTAGCCGTATCAGCCTGGTCAAGATATTTTACTCCCAGTTTCCCACTTTCAGGTAACCAAGGTTTTAAAGGAATCGTGTGGGTTGTTGGCCTAACGCTCTACAACTTTGTAGCAAGCATTATATCCAAAAGAGTCCATAGACTACTTCACATTCCTCCATTCACTGTAGGTCAGAAAACACTCCTACTACCTTATAGAAAACTTAGATCTATGGAACAAAAATTCACAAAATGGGAATATAAACTTCCTTAAAAGGAAATAAGGGAGATCAAAGGCACTGGTCAGCAGAATACGTCTCTGGAGGGATTTATTAGAGAAAACTCTCAGATGTTACCAGGAAGTCAGTTGCACCTCAAATTACAGAAGTGAGTAACAGAAATAAATAAAGCTGCCAACAACTCTTACAGATATAACTTTAGGAAAAAATCCTTTATCACCTTCAAAACTTGAGCTTTTTGTCTTTGTTAAACCCTTTTGTTGGAGAGTTATTTTATCAGCTGTAAATGTAAAACATTTTGTGAAAAAACCCTTAAGAAACCCTTAAGAGCCCTTTCAGGCACATGTAACTGTATGAAGTACTGAATTTTCAAATTTATAGAATCTTTTGTCTACAGAAAGAGTCACTATCAAAGCACAGAAGACACAACTCTAAGGAGCAGGAGCTGTTAATAGGCCATAATCAAACTGACATACACTAGATAGACTAGGTTGTTGCTCTTTTTCTTTTTTTAAAGCAAAAACATGGGGCTTTTTAAACTTTTACTTTATTTAAAGAGAATTTCAATTTGTAATTTATTTTTTAATTAAATTCTGGTTCAGCTAAACATGTACATATGCATTACATATGCATATGCATTACAATTATGCATATACACTTACACTTGGGAAAAAATAGGCGACTGAATGCAAGGTAAAAACCCCTCAGTTTTCAGTGCTTTCAAAGTTAAAGTTTTATGAGAAACGCCCAGTCTCGGATGTTCTTCAAATAAATTTTTAGTGAAAGGATATAAGAATGTGGTCTGTTATAACTACTATATCAGAAGAATTGAGTCAATGATCCATAATGCAAAGCCTCAATACATAATTGTCCAAAGTTCTTACCAAGAACAACGAAAGGGACTGTACTCTCTTCATAGGTTTTAGACACTAACACTGCTATGAGATTCCTCTGTACATTTTGTCTTTCTTATGAAATATTAATGTAATTCAACAAAAAGCATCCAAATAAACAGTTTTTAAAAATCTCAGTGAGAAACTACCAATAAAGCAGAAGACCCTTATATAATTCAGGTGCCACCATCTGTAGTTAAGATACTGGACCATCATCTTAAATAATAGTCTGGTTTGTAAAAACAATCAATATGGCTCACAGAAACATTTACTGTTATGTCAGGAGAATACAAAATAAAATTCCTCTAAGATACGTAGAGGGACTGTGCTGTAATCCATTTATTTGTGCTGGTATTGTTTCCTTGGGCTATTCTAGCTAGCCTATTGAATCAAGGCATAGAATTACAAACAAAATCTCATTGTGAAAGATTTTTCTTTTTTCCCTTAGGTACTGCATATGTTGCAACTTTGCTTCATACACAGACCCCACCTGCCTAGCTAATTTCTACATGACAGAAGTGGTTTTGAAGTCATGTATTGATCTAGGCTTTACTCATGAAGCTGTCCTCTCCCCATCGCTAAAGTCTGATAACATCTCACCTGCATGATGTCTGAAAATCATTTTGAAAGAAAGAAATCTAATATACTTGTCTATAAGTCAGCATCCTATCATCTGGGAGGAATTCAGCTCTATGGGGATCTGTTGGAGGAGAGGAGTTTGTTTCTACCTCTTCTTCCCACAGAGGCCTTGTGGTAACAAACATTTCTCCTCAGTGGACCGGCACTGTGTCTCTGTGGTGTGGCAAGACCCTAGCTTCATATGGGAACATTCAGTGATTCTGGCAGGGAGATTCTAAGGAATATGGGTGAGAAAGGGGAAAAAGAAGTTCTTTTAAATATTATAAAAACTCCACTGAATCTGAACAGAGTACCACAAGAGAAAATCTGCATCCAGAAGGTATGTCACTTGTCACACACAAAAGTCAAATCATAACATTTTGTCAATTGCACAACGAAAAGTTTGTGAGAATCATCTGTAAGAGGAAACATTAGGCATACTAAATATCAGGGTGTTTTTTTATTTGTAAAATATGAGACAATACATACACGAGAGCAGCCCTTCAGAGAAAGACCTGGGCAACCTGGTGGATGAGAAGTTGGGACATGAGGGTGTAGTGTGTGCTTGCAGGCCAGAAAGCCAACCATATCCCGGGCTGCATGAAAAGAAGTGTGATCAGCAGGTCAAGGAAGGTGATTGTGCCCCTCTACTCTGCTCTGGTGAGACCACATCTGGAGTACTGTGTCCAGTTGTGAAACCCTCAGCACAGGAAGGACACAGACCTGTTGGAGTGGGTCCAGAGGAGGGCCACAAAAATGATCAAGGGCCTGGAACACGTCCCCTACAAGGAGAGGCTGAGAGGGTGGTGTTGTTCAGGCTGGAGAAGAGAAGACTCTGAGGAGACCTGATTGCCACCTCTCAGTACCTAAAGGGGACTTATAAGAAAAATGGGGATAAACTTTTTAACGGGGCCTGTAGCAATAGGACAAGGGGTAATGTTTCAAATTAAAAAAAGAGAGGTTTAGACTAGATATAAGGAAGAAATATTTTATGCTTAGGGTGGTGAAACACTGAAACAGGTTGCCCAGGGAATTGGTAGATGCCCTGTCCCTGGAAACATTCAAGGACAGGTTGAACTCTGGGCAACCTGATCTAGACAGAGGAAGATGTTCCTGCTTACTGCAGGGGGGTTGGACTAGATGACCTCTATGGTCCCTTCCAACTTAAATTATTCTATGATTCTATGAAAACAAGCTCTATCTAGTATCGAATCAGAAGATGAATATAGTGAGTTTAGCTGTGGGCTATATATGTATAGGTAGGTACATGTATATACATATGTATATGTGTGTACATAGCTGTATCACTTTTAGAAATATATGATCATTTTACCCCATAGACCTATATTATTATTATTAAAATGTATGTTGCAATATTTACTTTCTTTTTTTTCAAGTTACTGTGGCTTCAGTATTATTTATGTTATATAGAAGTAGCTGTAAAAGAAGTAGGGATATTTAATCCAAGAAAACTGTAATAGTGCCATAATCAGATTTCACTAAAACAGTCAAAATTAAAAGAATACTTGAAATAAGAATTGGAATGTGACTGCAGCTGAGAAGTCAATACTTGGGGAAAGAAATTAAAGATAAGGCACTACATAATAATGAGCTATACTTGGAACTAAAAGGAAGTAGTGGACAAGCGATGATTAAAAAAAAAAAGACTTTAATTTTGAGGAAACAGAATTCAGATGCCACAGGCAAGGTAGAGAGCCCTGGAGAGAATGATTGACAAACCTACAAAACCAAGAATGCTACAGCACTCTAGAGCAAAAACCAAGACGAAAAACAAATAAAAGAGTTCTCCTGTTTTGATTAGATTCTCTGCTTCTAAAAGATAAATAATAGACACACAGGCAAGTAAACTAATCCAATTTCTTACTATTACAAACAAAATTACATTAAAATAGCAGTACTCGCACTGAAAGTCAAGCAGTCAAAAATTAGGAAATACCTCAATTGTCTCTGCCTATTCACTCTCAGCTTGGCCCCTAGGACATAACTAGCATGATAGCAATATGTCACAAGTTATTTTGTCTACGTTTATCCTGAGGGAACACTGAGCTGCTCTTTAGTTCCATAATTGGTGAACAAGAAGCCGACATGTTCTGCTGCAGATAGGAGGGCTAAGTGATTCCCATGAGGAAAAATGAGCATGTTTTTCTAAAGTGTAATGCACATTTGTTTCAGTCATGAAGCAGGAGCAAACTGCAGTGTTAGTGAAGTAGTTGGGTTGCTCCATCTGCTCAGTCCTAAGATTTCTGTTTTGGTAGTACCCCATTTGAGTATGCCTTACTAGAAGTTAAGGTAGGACCACAATTTTATTTAATTTTGCGAAAAAGATTCATTAGTTAGCAATCGTGTTTAGCCATCTAGCTTGAATTAGAGCTAGTAACAAAAAAATAAAAAGCCCTGAAGAACTTTAGCTCAGACCACCTAGCTCCTGAAACATTAAATATAATTTAGTTTAGTTTTAACTCAATGCACCCATTCAAAATCAAATGTGTGAAGACAATAAAGCAGCCCTGCAGAGAAGGACTTGGGGGTCCTTGTAGACAAGAAGCTGGACATGAACCAGCATAGTGCGCTTGCAGCCCGGAAGGCCAACTATGTCCTGGGCTGCATTAAAAAAGGAGAGGCCAGCAGGGAGAGGGAGGTTGATTCTCTCCCTCTCTTCTGCTCTTGTGAGACCCCATCTAGAGTACTGTGTCCAGGCCTGGGGTCCCCAGCCGAAGAAGGACGTGGAGCTCTTGGAATGGGTCCAGAGGAGGGCCACAAAGATGATCAGAGGGCTGGAGCACCTCTCCTATGAAGAAAGGTTGAGGGAACTGGGCTTGTTTAGCTTGGAAAAGAGAAGGCTCTGGGGAGACCTCATTGTGGCCTTCCAGTACTTGAAGGGAGCCTATAAACAGGAGGAGGAGTGACTGTTTACAGGGGTTGATAGTGACAGGACGAGGGGGAATGGTTTTAAACTAAGAGAGGGGAGATTTAGGTTGGTTATTAGGCAGAAATTTTTCACTCAGAGGGTGGTGAGGCACTGGAACAGGTTGCCCGGAGAAGCTGTGGATGCACCATCCCTGGAGGCATCAGGCTGAATGAGGCCCTGGGCAGCCTACTCTAGTGGTTGGCAACCCTGTCCACAGCAGGGGGATTGAAAGTAGATGATCTTTAAGGTCCTTTTCAACCCAGTCCATTCTATGATTCTATGATTGATTCTATGATTCTATGATTCTATGAGTCAACAACCTTAATTATTGACGCTGAGCACATACATTGCTGATAAAATCAAGTCAATACAAATGACTGAGATCTCTTAATATTTTTTCTTAGTTTTCATACACCTTAACATTAAATAAACACTGAATTTAAAACAATATTAGACAGTTTTTCAGGTGCTGTAGTAAGTGGTTTAGAAATATCCAAAGATACTTGTTACATGCTATAAATTCAACTGAAATAATAACTACATTTTTCATTTGTATAGGTCCATGTAATGGACCACTAAAATCCAATCACACTGGAAGAGACACAAAGATGGGTGTTTAAATATTACTTCAAGCAATACTGTGTTTTCTGGAGTGAGGACAGAAAAATATTTGGTTTTACATGTACTGCAACATAAAAAAAGGCAATGATAACCTATCAAAAATAAGATTTTGTATGAGGGCACAATAATTGGAAGATACGGTTTTGCCCCCAGATTCTACAGATTTATTTATATCACTGTAATAGAACCAATTACAAAAACAGTTCAAAACAGGGTCTTCTTTGTATTTTACAGTTTATGGATTCAAAATGTTCAATACCATAGAAAAAGAAAGACAGTTATGAACATAACAGAATATTTTAAAACATCTTTCCTGAAAAGCTGAACCTTCATTTGCTAAACCACTATCATTAGATGCTGATACGATCACATCTCAGCATCTAGGAACATACCAGTGCTAGCATTACTGTTGTTAGTGGATATTAACATTGTATAAGAGCTAACGAACAGCACCATAGCTGCTCATGGAAGCAGGACAGAAAATGCATTCATTATCACTGTGTGGCTTACTATTAAACTTCATGCTGTGCTTTCCCCAAATGCTAGTGAAAACTGCAATTATTCTAAAAGTTGTATTTTAATTTCTCTTTGATAACTCTTCAGGAAAACAAGCACCTCAGAATATTTGCATTGCTACTAATCAATGATTAATTATGGTTATTTCTTATTACCTAAGTGGCACAGCTGTAGAATACTAAAGCTCAAACTATACTGCCAGAGGACAATATGTCCAGGCTCAAGCATGCCAAGTCTCACGATCCTGGATTTTTCCATTCACCTTTTTGATTTGGCCTAAATATATTTTGAGCTCACAGCTTTGTTGCTGGCAAAATAGTCTTGATGTGGGAAATTTCACTTAATTTAATTTATAGCCAATTAATATTAGCTTCTAATTACTTACTCATGTATTGAGAAACTAAGAAGAAATAGTGTCTCAGCACTCCTTGCCACACATTGTGCTCAGCCCCTTCCAGCACTTCAGAGAGGTGACAAGTGGTGCAGGGAGTTGGGGTCAGTGCATAATAGTTTCTTTCTGATGTTCCTTGCTTTGTACACTTTTTCTCGGTTGTTCCTCTGTCTTGACGTGGGTTGCCCATGGGCCACAGTCCCTCAGTGATGTCCTTGCCCTGGTGCGAGTAACCCACAGCCACAGTCCCTCAGGAGCTTCCATGGCCTAGCACAGGGACACTGTGGGTCCCAGTTATTTCAGTGGTAAATCTTCCAGCATGGAGTGCCTCCCATGTCTCCTTTTGTGTCTTGTCACCTGTCTTCTGTCTCTCATTTTGTGTATTCTCCTACATGCACCTTCATGCAGATCCTCCTGCCCCTAGAGGCTACCTTCCTGTCTTAAATACATTTGGGCAGAGTCTACATAAGCTCCTCTGACTGGGTGAACTTTTGACAACAGTGGATTTTTCATCCATTTCCGAGACACCTCAAGATAGCTATGACCAATGCAGCCATTGGCTTACAGCCTCCTCCCACCCAGCAGCCTCCACTGCCCAAACACTGCCATGTACGCTCAGTACAAAACTCCACACTGTTCTCTGGAAGTCCTAAACTGAAATTATCTCATTCATTGGGCTGTAGTACAGATGGCTTTGCTTAGGCAGGAGGTGCATCTGAAAGAACTGGAGCTAGCATTAAGGCCCTAACAACACTCTTCACTGTTCTGGAGCTCAGAGTATGAGTCAATGTCAAGATCCATGATTCACTGACAAAGAGGTTGTATTCTTGTGTAGACATGCTGTCTTAACAAGGAAAGTCTAAGTTCTGTAGGCTGAAAAACTAGCCTCAATTTTCTTCACTCATTTCTTTCCCTGGATTCCTCAGAAACAGTAGCTGTGAGCAAATAATATACATTTAAAAACCCCACTCTTTTCTAGAAATCATTCAGGAAAAGATAATTTTAATAACATAGTATTCAAAGATGCAAGTATTTTCTGGAAAACATCTTATGTTTGATTCTGACTCCACTGAAGACTACTTTCCAAAGAAGTAGAATGGTAAATGACACTTGAAATTCAAAGGTGAGTATGCATACTAAGTGCTTTTGCTTGATCAGTTTAGAGTAATTTTCACATTTTAGGAGATAAAATAATGGCATAGTGTCCAGTATCTATTTATTTGTTTGTTTGTTTTGTGATGGGCTGCTTTAAAGACAAATTACTTGGGTTTTTTTTCAGCTGGTGTGAAAGAGATGTTAAAGAAATCATCCCACAGGTACAACTTCAATGCTAACTAAGGCAGTTGAATTAAAATGTAATTAACTGCATTGCTATTTGTCTTTATTTTTTTTTGTTAAATTTAATGCTAAGTACTTGTTTCCTCTACTTCATTTAGTGTTTAATGGTATACAGGGATTTTTATCCCTGTAGTGACTGCAGTTATGTAAACTAATGAGTCATATACATTAAACAAAAAATGAAAGCTGTAGAAGTATTTTCCATCATGATTGTCAGAGAGTTGGAAAATCCTTATCTGAAATAACCCTAAAAGTCTCTACAGCTGTTAGCAGCTAAATTCTACGAGACATCACTTGATTACAGCAACACTGATGCAAAGCTGGAACAAATGTAAATGGACCAACTCTGGCTTTAATGACCAGAAGCTGAGCCTGACTTTAGCAAAAGACTCGTGCTGCCAAAACTCATATCTCAAACTTCCTTAGTAATGACAACTTAGCTTTAAAGAAGTTCAAACTTGAATCCAGTCTTTTTGATGATTCGACTCCACTACTAGAGATACAATGACACAAACAAAGGATACAAATCTTGGTCTAACTGGAACCATGATCCCAGAAAACAGGAAAATATTCCTGAGATTTTTGTGACCCTCCCATCAGGAAAAATAGTGGATAGACAATAGTACATACCAAGAATGTAAACAGTTATTCTGGGTTCGGATGGAGATGAGATGACCAGCTGAATGCTTGTGGAGAAGGTGGAAGAAAAAAAACAACCAGAAAAAAAAAAACAAGGAGAAACAATTAACAGTGGAAAGACAAGATATAATTACATTTTAAATATTTATATCTTCTTTTTGAAAAATACTGTATATTAACATATAAAACTTAGTATATTCTTAAAATGTGTTGATGATAACTTTTAAGGGAAGAGGGAGGCAATATGAAGGTCAAGAAATAAGTAGAATAAAGAATAAAGCTGGCACGAGAATTATATGCATATAATTGTAGTGGTGCAAACTCCCCCTCTCCTCGGACAATCAATGCCTGGTGATTCTCCTGCTCCTGGATCATACATTAATCAGAGCAGGACAGAAACCAACTATGAAGCTGGGAGCTTAAGGTTGTGGGGCCTCCCTGATATCTCCAATTCCTGCTTCCCCCTGTTAGTGGTGACTCAGAGCATTGAGCAGTCATCAGTGTGTCTGGTGCTTGCCTCACCTCAATGTTGATCATCCCTTAACAACCTCATGCACCTGCCCCTGGATTCGTGCCTAAAGGGGATAATGCACTTTGGTAGCTTGTGTAATGCACCAGAACATTACATCATCCAATGTGGGCCAAAATGGAAAAGTACCTCATAAAAGTCAATTATCTCAGACCCTATAAATAGCGACGCTAAGGGAGACCCTTTGAGCTCTCCTGGATCACAGTGGGCTTGGATGCTCCTCAGGACCATCTGCCAGGGAAGGCCACATCAGGCCTGAGTGAAGTTCTACTTCTCGAAGCTCAAACATTGCCCCTTGAGGAATGCCAATGCACTGTGAGTATTCCCTCTAACCTGAGAAGAAAAGGGGGAACTTTTAGCTGTAGGCTAGTCTTCTCTATCTACCTCTCTTCTAGAGGGAGAAGAGAGAACCTTTTTATACGCTAGCACCCGTGCTTATATATTTTACTTGATCCATATATTTTGCACTGATTTTCTGTCTGTGTGTAGCACGCTTTGTACATATATATATGTACACTTAGAATACTTTGTAAGTTAGTGTGATCCTTGTCATTCTCGAATCTGTAGTTAAGCTGCTATTCAAATCAAAAGCGTATTTCCACTGAAGCACTTTGTTGATCTTTAAACTAAACAAGTATCAAAAACTGCTAAAACCCTTTGATTTACCTCACACCATCAGTAAAGCTCAAATTACTTCTAAATCACAAATCGTGTAAGAGATTTCATCTATGACAATAATAAACACAGTTAGGTTGTAAATTAGAATAAGGTAAGGTTTTAGAACAACTTTTTAATATTAGTTAAGGGATTAAAAAACAAGCTATTTGAGACAAAGATGAATCAGTTTAGAAGAGCATTTGTACATACAGTGACATGGGAAAATCTTTCCAGTTTAACATTTAAGTTCAGTGAGTAGAAGAGATTTTAAAGAGGTAATATTCAGCTAAATTAGTTTTTTTTTTCTGATTTAAAAGTGTAAGAATCTAGGAAGTGGAATACTGAAAGCAATTTTTGTGGAAGTACTTAGAAAGAAATGGAGTTGGAAAGAAAAATAATGCATTTTAAAAGGCTGACTTCAATAAGTGAAGTGTTTAATTTCTCTTAGGAATAAAAGTACATAGCAAAAGGGAATACAGTAAGCTGACACACACTAAAAATTCCTGTATACACGACAGCTAATGAATTCAGTCCACAGGCAAGAGTAAAGCATAAGAAGAGGTGTATTTGACTTCGTCAGTAACAATTTGATTACACTGAAATCAAAAAAGTAATTCACAAAGTAGAAGCAACGATATGTTACTAAAGATGAATATAAAGAAATAGGGCAAGAATGCAAGGACAAAGTCAGAAAGGCTAAGGAGATAAAAGAGTTACAGTTCTCCTGGAACATTAAAAACATAGAGGTAAGTAATGTTAATACAACAGATGCTAAGAAGGAGAGAAAAAATGTCTAGTTCCATTATTGATCAGGGAGGAAGAGCATTCAAGTGGACTACTCTGAAGATCTAAAAAAACTAAAGGAACCTTTTTTACCTTTCTTTTTTACAGAAAAGGTTATGACTAGATACTCAACAACAACAAGAAGGATAGAAATAAATGCCAGAAGAGAGAAAGAACAGATTAAAACCAATTCTAATAAATTAAATTATTCTAAGAGAAGGATCTGATAACACTTTACCCATGAATTCAGGAAAAATAGGCCTGACACATCTTCAGATTTTGGTTTTATTTTGAGGTCTTACAGAGACTGGAAAGATCTTTGGAAGAAAGTAAACACTGAGATAAGGTGAAGGAAAGACAGAGTATGTCTCTTTAGTAAGGGAAGGAAAAGCAATGCCTGGGGAACCACAAATCAATCAACCTAGTTCTGATGTTTGAGATTGTACTAGGAAAAGATATTAAGATATTATTTACATATTTACTTATAGGGTAATAAATAGAGATGTATTTCTCTATAGATGAAGATATCAGGGCAATCTAATTTCCAACTTTGTAAGGATAGTTAGCTTCATAGGTAGAAAATAAATATCAGGTCTGACAATACATTGACCTTAAATAACCATGTAATATTGTCTTTATAACATTTTAATATGCAAACTGGGGAAAAAGAATGGTTTCAAAGTAATTCCCTTACCATAGTTGCCTTCTTTTTTTGAAGAGCACCTGTCAGTGTTTCTAATTACAAACATGGTACCATTGAGGTCTTGTCTGACTCCACCAATTCCCTGGATGTTTCTTGTGTGTTTTGGTTTTTGATAATCAAGGAAATATGACATTTAATAGATCATTTGTGGCAGCAAACTAAAGCACGTTACTCTTGCAAAAATCTTTTTTTCTCTGTTAAGCTGCCCAGCTGAAAAAATTAAAGTCTCTGACTTTTCATGATTTGTAGAAGAAAAAAACAATTAAAAAGGCAATAATTCTGATGTATGAAAGATCAATTTTCTTAATGTTTCTAATCCTAGATCATGTAGGGCTCAACATTCACTTGGTATGAAGGCCAAATAACCATTCATTCCTGATACTGACATCTGAAAAGATTTGTATTCTTATTAACGTAATTTTTATTTCTCTAAAATAAGAATTTCTTTACAATAGCTGTGGGAATGAAGTAGATAAATAAACATTTCCAAAAGAAAATTCTTGTCTTCTCAATGGTTAGTCCACATAGAATCCAGCTGCCAATGAGAAATGCTGCATCTAAAGAGACCAGAGTTTATCTTCCCTTATTACTCAGTCTTCAGCCTCTTCTGATAAATCCAGGAGGGAGGCAACTGAGAATGCAAAGGTATTTAATACTGGACAGCATGAGGCTCTTTTGTAAACTGCTGATATTCTAACACAAGTAAACTAGGCTGGATTTGAAGGGGCAGCTCTGAGGCAAATGACATGATGCACTCATAGATCATTGCCATTGTCCTGAGCCATTATTATCAAGTTTTCATTCCGTAAAGTTGCATATGTTGTGACACTAAACAGCATTTTCTATAGAACTTGATCTAAATGTATTCTAAATACTGACATATCTAATATTGCTTTTATGTGGTCTGATTTAATCTCTCTCATAAGAAATAAAAGACTGAGTTATGTATCAAAACACAGTCATTATGGAGTTCTAAAATATCAGTGTGATATTTTGTAACACATTCCCCCACCTTTTTTCTGAGAGGCTTCTATTTCTTTACGAATTTAAAGTGAAATATTTGTTTTACAGGTATACTTAAACGATCATTCTTGCTGCATACTGTGCAAGAATGCACCAGGATGCAATTATTTGTTGAAATGTTTTACAAGGAAAAAAAATGCAGAAGGATCTGGTTAAACACTGACAGAAAGATCAAATTATCAAGAAAAATTAGGTCAGATTTTATGATAGCCTGAGGTTAAGAATACCTCATGGTCAAGGATGGATGGATTCAAAGCATTCAGGTAAGGAGACTTGTGTTCAGAAAGCAATGATCACAAACACATGAAGATTTAGGTTACGACAAGTAGATCTAAGAATTTTCATCCTCAATTTTGCTACATATTCTCTCACATTTCAAGGTGATATACTTCAGAACCTTAGAAATTAGATAAAATGCACTTTTGTAGCAAGGTATCTTTCTGAGTTACACTGAGTTACATAACAAAAAAAAAAAAAGACTACACAAAAGTAACTTACATCAGAACCATACAATAAAATAGACTTACCATGTTACTGATAAAGAACCATGTGGGGAAAAAACAAATTAAACGGGACAGCTGGGAGTCAATTATAGGTGCCATAAACCCTTAGAAATAGTGCACAAAATATGAAAAAGTCAATCAATTATTACCAGTTTTGTAAAACTGGACATAATTTACCAATCCTAAACTAAGGAAACTGTTTTATATGCTTGATGATTACATCTAAGTTATGTTTCCCAATCATTCACCTCTTACTAGACAAAAGCATGGTGATTTAGGGTTTTGACTAAATAAGGGATAATAAAATTGTTCCTCAGTGAATTTGTGGAAATATAATCACCTAGTAAGATGCTTAAGTTTTATGTTTATTGATTTTCAAAGCCTGGATTAATCTGATCTCAGTTTACCCTTCTTTGAGAAGGAAGTTGGTCTAGAGACCTTGTAACTTGCCTTCCAGATAGAAGGATTCAGTGATTCTGTGTTTTCAAATCCAGTAAAAAAAAATAAGTCTGGAGACAAAAAACCAATGAGTGTAACTTCAGCTTCTTTGTATTTAAAGTGCCACATTAACGCAACAGGGTGATGCAGATGAATGTTGGCATGCTGACTACCTATGCATTCCTCATGTAAGGGTTGGCTCTTTGTGAGGGTGAGGGTAAAGCACAAAACTGCAGATTGGGTTAACATTGAAAACTGAATTTTCTAAGAACAGATACAAGTTTAGCCATATTAAACCCCTTTTGTTTGAGATTCAGCTGTTGAACTCTTCTTCTGAGAAGAGCTACCTAAGTAGAATGACTCAATCAAACCTACATGTACCTAAAGGATGAAGATCGTGTGCCACCACTGGTCTTGTTTTGTATGATGGCTTAGCAGTTAAAGCACTTGTACACTAAAGGACTGGGAATAATTTTCTCTTCAGTGAGAGGCGATTCTTACCCCTGCGGTATACTGTTTGAGGGAGTGCTCCACCAGTTAAGTAAAAAAGACTGTTGTAATTTGTCACAGTAACAGAAATGAGGTAGTAAAATCACTGTGAAAGGAATCCACATCCAGACACCAGACTCATTTCTCACAGCTGGCAGTTCCGCCTAGCCAGAGATAAGACTCCTTGTTATTTGCTGTGTTTTTTGGGTTTTGGGTTTTTTTTTATTTGGGCTTTTTTTGTGAGTTTTTTTATTTGTTTGTTTCTGTTTGGTTGGTTTTTTAGCCTTTATATGTTGCATTGCTTACTACAGAGCTTCCCAAATTCAGCAGCAAAGGTAGAAAATTATCCTATACAGCTTAAACTATAATCTGACAAAATAACATTCCATAGAGTTTTTTGGGGAAAAAATATTACAGCTCTATTCCTGTTCTGTCAATATGTTCTGAAACTTGTAGTCCTCCAAAAGAAATAGCGGAAAGCCGAGACCAGCACTCAGTCGCGAGATCAGCTGCTTCGGAGCCGACGCAGCTCCGACAGACCAACCGATCGCGAGGCACAGGGGGGGTTTCGGGAGATTCCCTCACCAGGAAAACTCCGAGACAGCGGCGAAACCCGAATCCCACCGACAGAGAGGCTGACGTGGCAGGGGAGGTACCGGGGCACACCCTCCTCCCAGTCCTTAAATTCTTACCGGGCAACAGCGAGCAACACCCTGCAGCAGCAGAGGAGGCGGCTCGTGTAGCGGGCTACTGAGGTTCTGCCAGGTCCAGAAACCTCATAAGGCAGTTGTAAGACTAGAGTGAGCGGGCAGGGTTCCTCTGAGAAGGAGGCTAGAACTAAAGACAGGAAAAGCACAGACATCCTAGCTGACCCTCCAACGAGAATGGTAGGCACTCGTCTCAGAAGGCTGCAGCTCTGGCTGAGGGGTCTGCACCATCTTTCCCTGGGATGGCCGATGCCTCCACGCAGATGGAGTTTCAGACGGTGGAGGCAACTGTACAGACCTCGGTATGTAAGAGGTGCCTAAATTACTCTCCTGGAGTGGGCATGGGAGACAAACTAGCCTGCAATAGGTGTGCCCAGGTGGACCAGCTCCTCGAACAGGTGGCCAAATTGCAGGAAGAAGTGGCAAGATTGAGGAGT
>WKFP01015169.1:239642-271023 GCA_011057875.1 Pterocles orientalis
TTATCTCCGTTCCGTGAGTTTTGGCATCCTCCCTCTCCAGGAGGATCGTTAGCTGTTTTTTTTTCCTGCTTTGGTCAGCTCTCGGGCTGGGATGCTTGGGCTGTTATCTCTGTTCATGAGTGCCTCCGGGAGTGGTGCACCCCCTTTCCCCCTTCCCCCCCCTCCCCTCTTTTCTGGGGGAATCATCTGTGCGGTTTCTGAGGATTATTAGCTGGCTGCAGGCCGAGCCTTTTCGAGGGGGGGGCAGTGTCATTGTCAACAGGCCGAGCCTTTTTGGGGGGAGGGCAGCATAATTGTGTATCACCTATTCTCTCCCTCCTTTGGGGCCATTGGCTGGGAGTAGGCTAGGCCTTTGGTCATCAGGTGGGGAGGGGCAGTATCACTGTGTATCACATTGCATCTTTGTATATAGTATTATTTCTAATATTATTGTAGTTTAGTTATTAAATTGTCCTTATCTCAACCCACGAGTCGTCTTTGCCATTTACCTCTTTAATTCTCTCCCCTATGATTGGGTGGGGGCAGGGACTGTGTGAGCGGGTGTGGGTGGTTTGGTCCCCAGCCAAGGGCCAACCCATCACAAACTGTTTATTTTGCTCTGAATTAATGTAAGAGCTAAATCTTTGTGTTGCAAATGTACCCTGTTGCATATTGTGAGACCACTGAGAGTTTTTTAAATCTCTTGCTATAGAAGAATCATCATAGGAAATTTTGTACTCTTCTATGCATGGGAAAAAATGTCTTGTCAGTCCACCTAATTAATTGTAACATGATAAAGAAGATGAGAATGTATTACAGAAAGCTTAAATGCTTTCTACCTCCCTTCTGAAAGATTAACAATGGCATCTCAGTGTGAGAAAAAACAATCCAGGGGGAGACAAGCCCTAAAAAGCTCTTGAATACCTAAAAAGACAGGAAATCAATAAGGCCCATAATTATTGGCACAGAGATTTAATGAAGTGTAAAACTTTCGTGTAACAACAAATTAAAACTCCATTAATGTCCATGGGTAATGAAGAACAAAAAATTATTTACAGTATTTTTCATTATTTTCCTATACAGTTAATTTGGATTTTTTTTTTTAATGTAAGAAATAGCTGAGGAAGACTTTAAATGGTAATTTTAATTGGAATTTAAGACGTATTATGAAGCAAACCTAAGCATTTTTTAATACTTCCCAGATGGATATAGAATTTTAAACTAGTAACAGGTTTCACTGAAAGGACTTGGAAATATGAAACATACTACAGGCGGGTTAATTGGGTTCATTTCATGAAAGTGTATTCTAAATTAGCTAACCTTATTCTTCTTTTCTTGACAGAATAAAAGGTCTTTGAAGCTACCACCGTTGAGCTTGACCCTGAGATGTAGAAGAATCTGACTGATAGCAGTGGAAACTGTGAGGCTGGTAATTTACACATTGATCACAGGGGATTCTCAAGAGCATTTGTTGTCCATGCAGGATGAATAAGACAGCTTTGTCAAATATTTGCAGTAGAATGAATGTCCTTCTTGCCTTGCTTTATGATTACTGCTGGACAAATCTTCCATCTATTATAGGTCTTTCCTATTTTCATATAAACCAAGTGTCTGACAGAGGCAGAATTATTTCCTGTGACAATTTTACCTGTACTCAACAAGCATGTTACTAATTAATTGTTTGATGGATGTTAACATACTGTACAACAAAAGCTAATGACCCCAGGGGAGAATATTAGTCACAACGTTCTAACTATGCATCTTCTCTATACATGCAATCTGTCTACATGCATAATGGTACCTAAATATTTTAGAGTTTTATAAGATAAAGCACACCAGGTACATCACAGGAGTAGTTATAGACCTTAGATTATCTAAATACTATCTAAGAAAATATAATGGCATCAACAGCAGAGACAAAATTTAATTATCCGTTTAAGGAAATTGCAGTACTAGGAAAGCAGAGATCATCTCACTTAGATTTTGAGTGTCTGTGTAGAAATATGCTCTTAGAAGAGAGTATGAAAAACAACCCCTAGAGAACAAGATTACAGTATTTAAATAATAACCTATAGGGGGCCTGCATAGTCTTCACATTGGTATCTCACTTCTAAATGATGATCCTATGTCCTCAATTCTGACATTTGTCCATGTGCTGAGAAATGCCCTCCTGGTGATGGTTGCTGTCCATGTCTTTTTCAGTAATTACTTGCTAACTCCTTAGCAGAAGAACCGTATTTCCCCAGTGGCAGCTTGATTTTCTGTCAGGCTTTGAAAAAATGCAGAAGAAAGCATTACTTGGAGAGCTATTTCCCCTTCCTCGTGGGAAAAAAAGCAGAGAGGGGAAAAAAAATTATGCATGAACTGAATTTGACCTTAGGCAAGGCTGGACCGTGTGTTAGATGGTCTTCCAAGCATATTCAGAAGAAGACAGCTAAGCACTGTAATTATGAAGATCAAGATTCTAAGCATCTCCTGTTAGTAATTTGCCATACTTTTTAGACATTTTAAATACCTAAAGTAAGTTAAACGCAAAAGCAGAAATCACTGCTACCAACCATCAAATGTTTGAGGATATACTGAGCAAAAACATTCTGCTTGCACTATCTCTTAATCAATTTCTGCTGTGGGGTTTGAAAGTACTTGATTCTGACAGAAACCTGAGGGACAATAGAGGTGGGAGGGAAGCCATGCCTCAGGAATGAATCATTGCTGATCACAGCAAAAATCTATTCCTGTGGAAAATCTACCTTTTTCTTCCAAAGCATACACTTTGTTGATGGAATATGCTTAACCAATGTCATGTAAATTCAGAGTTACACTGTGTGATTCTTATCAAGTCAGATTTAAAATAAGAACGGAGTGTTTTGCTGTGCTTGTTTAGGTAGAAAATACACACGATACATAAAGCCACTACTTTCTGTAAGCCTTTTCTTCCAGAGCCAACAGTGGATGTCTCTACATAACCTGTCCTATGGTAGACCTTACAATATAACTTAATTGAAATTGCAAAAGAAGATTTTGGGTTTTTTTTTGTTTTGCTTTTCATCATTCCTAATATGTAGTCTGTGGCAAGCCATAGCTCAAGGAAAATGTTAAATCTTAAATGGCTGATGTAATCTGTGCAGACCTGGACAACCTGGATTACCTATTATCTAGAAAAAACATCAACAATAGTCTGTATCCTTAGTTATTTGGAAAGCTCATCTGTCCAAGCCAGTGCGTGACAGCTATTAGGATAGCAAAAATAAATATTTGACTTTGTGTTAAAAGAAACAATTCATTCCAAAAATTTTGCTGGGAGGGGATGGGATGTCACTTGCTATAATAAAAACAATTTAAAAAACCTGGCTTTGCCTACTTAATTCAGAAACTCCAGATAGCTTAATGGTGTATTATTTGATTGAAAAACTCAGAATTCAGAACAATCAACAATACTGACATTTAGATAGAAGTATAAAATGAGATTAGAGTTGTGTCTGATCAATAACAGAGTGATTGGGTGAATCTAACCAAAGAATCTGGCCTAAAGCATAAGAAGAAAGTAGCTGTCACAAGGGGTCCAACTACAGGCCCACCCTGACCCGTCTTTTGTCTCCAACATGTGCCAGTCAGAGAAAGTTCTGAGAACTCCATACAGGGCTTTTTCTGCAGAAAAGATAAAAACATTTCAACACTCAGCTTAATTTTTCACAAATTAAGAATAATGTAAATCTAAACCAATTTAGCCTAAAATTCCTAATTTTATTGTTTTATTTTCTCTATAAACATGGAAACTAAATGTTCCTATTAGTTTTAAAATAAAGGGGTGCTTTCCATTTTTCTCACCTTCACAACTGTTATAATTACAAAATACACCAGGAGAATATATCCCAGTTATTTATATGCCCCTAATAAAATATAATTTCTCTTAAGATTAAAGAAAATAAACATACGAAGGAAGTCAGTGTGGAAACCAAGAGGGCTTTGCAGAACTGAAAATGGATGTATTGATTTGCTTGGTCAGAAGTTCTGTATCTTTTCTTTCTGTTATTTTGTCTTCATTGTGTTTGTGACATTTGTTTCTGTCTCAGCTCATGAAGAAATGCATTCATTTCATAGCACCTAAAAATGCATTTTCAATTTATTTGAAAACAGACACAAGCACTTATTACCCTTCAATTATCTCCAATGTAATACGTTTATTGCTGCTTTCCTTTCTATTACACTAATAATAAATATTCCCTTAAGAGGACTTATTTCAAATTTGCCTGTAAGCTTCCTCACTGTGTCTTTCTCAGTCTCATCATTTTTATAGTGGTTCAACTTTCAATACATCTTGTACGGGGTGCAGGTGCCCAGGCGCAGGCAGTGGGGCGCAGGGGCGTCTGTGGGGAGAGGCCGGGGTTGCCCCGTGCTGGACACAGCCGGCTCCAGCTGCCTCCAACCGACCCCCCGCAGGGCACGGCTGAGCCCCCAGCCAAGGTGCAGCACCTCTGGGAAAGAGTATTTAGGATGGGGCAATAATACCAGAGGGTAGAGAATAGTGGGGAAAAAAATACCAACAACCGAAAAACAGCAGAAGAAACATCAAGGCCAGAGGAGGAGGGTATTGCTCCAGGTGCTGGTGCAAAGGAAAATTGTGAGGAGGAAGGAGCAGCAGGGGGGAACTGTTATGGACTGACCACAACTCCCCGGGGCAGGAGGAGATAGAGGATTTGGAAATGAAGGAGTGAGGTTAGTGCTGAGCCTGTGAAAGGAGGGAGGAAAGTGACATTTTGAGTTTTTTGTTCTTGTTTCTCACTAATCAAATCTATTTTAATTGTCAATAAATTAAATTAATATTCCCCAGGTTGAGTCTGTTTTGCCCATGAGAGTACTTGGTAAACCATCTCCTTGTCTTCATTTGGATCCATCAGCTTTCTCATAGTATTCTCTCTCCATGTCCCACTGAAGTGGAGGAGTGGGTGAGTGCCTGGATGGGCATTTGGCTGATAGGGTGAATCCACCACACACATTTAACTCTCTTTTTTAAAATACTTCTTCTGCTATCTCTTGTCTACATTTCTTAGTCTATCTGTAAGTTTTATTCTCCTTTAGAGCTCATATTCTCTGTATTCGCAGAGATAATGTTCATCTCTATGTGATTTGTGCTCAGTTTTGCAGGACTCTGTTGCTGCACTTTTTATTTGAACTGATTAAAGTAATTGTTTCATGCTCCTTATGAGTGCCAGTCATCTCAAGATTGATCCTGATAAAGATAACATGAAATGACACAAAAAATGTTTCATATGGAAAAAAACTGTAACAGAAAAATTTCTATATAGTAAGCATGACCAGAAGTAGTCCCCCTGAAAGACAGGGAATTACTCTGTTAAATGGGAACGAACTATCACATTTAAGCCCTAATGAAGCGAAGATTTCAATTGCATTACATTCCTGTACACAGAAGTTGTTACAGCCCTTGGACCTAGTTTGTGATCTACAGTAAGACTGTTTCAGTCCCAAATCCTGAATTGTCTGATCTGCCATATTCAGAATACCCTGACGAGGAAACTTCTTGTAGCCTCTTTGATTTATTCAGAGCAAAAGCAAGCTACTTCACATCTACCTGGACAACAGATCATAAAGCTGCCCTACAGTGCACAATATTTTTTAATGTAGAGCTGATTCATTGTGTAAAACAATTCTATTAAAGGTCTCCATTAAGAGTAGAGAGCATGTTTAAAAGCTGGTTTTAGGTAGGAACGACAGTGAACCACTGTAGGGTCTGTTTGGAGACAGCCTCTGTATGTAATTGTTTTCACATTGATGTTCACATGTCCATAGATATAAGTAGTAATTTCTATTGTTTATTTTGCAACAGTTATTTGCTAATGTATTTGAACAAAATTGCTCAGTGATCCTAACTGGGAGACAGATATGAAGTCCAGTTCAATTGAATGTTTTGCTAGCATACAGCAACACAAATAAATCAGACAGTAGAGTTTTTTTATACATTATATTCTCAGACACTGAGGTCAAGGAAAGTTTTATCTGAATAAGGCAAATAGAATTAGGTCCTAAAAGACTTTTTTTTGGTACAGGTTATCAGATGAAGAAGCTTAATAGGTGATCCATAATTTGCATTATAAAGCATACAATTCTAGATGGGATTGTTTTTTTCTTCCTGAGTGTTGTCTATGGTTTACTACCTGTCAAATTGTGACTTCTTCCAAATGCCATACATGTTAACTTGTCTTTCCCCAGATACAAAATATGCAAAGTTTGACCTATTGTTAGGTAGTATTACCAGTTTATTCCAATTAAAATTTCCATAGTTTTTAACTTTTATCCATACTTCCTGAACACATTGCAACATTAGAACTCCAATGTGTGAGTAAATACATTTCCACATTTGCATTAAGTAAAATTTCTCATTGTTTCTTTTTCTTGATGGCAACATGTCCTTCTCTTTCTTTATCTTTGTTCATATGAAAATGAAATCAGAGGAAAAATAGGCTTCTGACATCAATGGAAGTTCATTACACAACCAGTGGCAACATTTCACGACATTCTTGCAAGTGGATTATAATTACCTTCCTCCACAGGCTTTTGGATACAATTCATGTTCAACCAGACTTGCCTTATTTTTTATTAGAAACCCTCACAGCACAAATTAAACCATCAAAAAAGTAACCTGAATCCTTTCAGAGATCAAGGAAAGAAAGAAACTAAGGCAGTCAATTTGCTGATTTCAAACACATGTTTTTATTAATATTATTATCCTAAGGATATTCAAGTGAATTTGTAACAGGGCTCATTTTCGCATTGTAAATGTTACAGCTCAGCAAGATCTACCTTTATTTTCACAGACAGCCTTAAAGCAATTGAACAGCAAATTGCAACACTCATGGAACGGTCTGATTTATACTTATTTTGGAACACACCTGTAAGGCATGTTCCCTTTTTTATAACATTTCCTTGATTGTTAATGTTGGACTACCTCAGGAAAAAAAAAATATCTATCAACTGAGACAAACAGGCAGAGTTGTAGCAGGTTTTGACCACTTATGTTTTTCTACTATTTCATTGTGTAGCAGACCCAGGGTGACTTTAGGAATAAGCCAATTTATGCCTGCATATATAGACTTACTATTAAGAAAGCCCAGTTGGGACTAAAAAACAAATCAACCATATAAATCCAAGTCAGGGATCTGAGTCACAACAACTGATCTGAAAACTGATGTGAAAGTTAGTAAATGTAGTGGTTTTCATTTGATGTGAATAAGTAAAATGAAAATCCAGCTCATATTCCTTGTAATCCAACCATTTAATAAAACTGTCAAATTTTATCTTCAAATAAGAAAAAAATAGGATATAGGTAAATATCTCCAAATTTATTATTCAATTGGTAAATTTTCATGAAATTTTCATGAAATTAAAAATTAAAACATGACATTATTATCACTGCATAAGGAGTTGGCTAGATGGCTGCACTCAAAGAGTTGTGGTCAATGGCTCAATGTCCAAGTGGAGACCGGTGACAAGTGGTGTTCCGCAGGGGTCAGTACTGGGACCAGTGTTGTTTAACATCTTTGTAGGAGGCATAGACAATGGGATTGAGTGCACCCTCAGCAAGTTTGCTGATGACACCAAGCTGTGTGGTGTGGTGGACACGCTGGAGGGAAGGGATGCCGGCCAGAGGGACCTTGACAGGCTGGAGAGGTGGGCCAATGCAAACCTCATGAAATTTACCAAGGCCAAGTGCAAGGTCCTGCACGTGGGTCGAGGCAATCCTAAGCACAAATACAGGCTGGGTGGAGAGTGGATAGAGAGCAGCTCTGAGGAGAAGGACTTGGGGGTATTGTTTGATGAGAAGCTCAACATGAGCCGGCAGTGTGCGCTTGCAGCCCAGAAAGTGAACCATGTCCTGGGCTGCATCAAAAGCAGTATTAGCAGCAGATCGAAGGAGGTGATTCTGCCCCTCTACTCTGCTCTCGTGAGACCCCACCTGGAGTACTGTGTTCAGATGTGGGGCCCCCAACATAAAAAAGACATGGACCTGTTGGAGAGAGTCCAGAGGAGAGCCTTGAAGATGGTCACAGGGCTGGAGCACGTCCACTATGAGGACAGGCTATGAGAGTTGGGGTTGTTCAGCCTAGAGAAATGAAGGCTCTGAGGAGACTTAATAGCGGCCATTCAGTACCTGAAGGGGGCCTACAGGAGAGATGGGGAGGCACTCTTTATCAGGGAGTGTAGTGAGAGGACAAGGGGTAATGGTTATAAGCTGAAAGAGGGTAGATTTAGATTAGATATTATGAAGAAATTTTTCACTGTGAGGGTGGTGAGACACTGGAGTAAGTCACTCGGGGAAGTTGTGGACATCCCATCCCTGGAGGTGTTCAAGGCCGGGCTGGATGAGGCTTTGAGCAACCTGGTCTAGTGGAAGGTGTCCCTGGCCATGGCAGGGGGGTTGGAATTTGATGATCTTTAAGGTCCTTTCAAACCCTAACCATTTTATGGTTCTATGAGTCTATGATTTACATTGATTTGAAGTAATATTTTACCAAGGATTACACAAGTTTCACATTTCAGGCAATGGCCAACTATGGTTGTGAGGGTAGAAAAAGGGCCCCCCCTTTCAATATCTTTGAATCCTCTCTCAATTGTAATATCCTTTTATATCATTTAGTAAAAGCGTTTCTTCACTCAATTTTACTTGTGTTATATTCTTATACACTTAGAAAATGATTTCTCAATAATTCTCTGTATAATTATTTTATAGGACCCAAAGTATGACGAGCTTATTAAAACTTGTATTAAAAATTTCCAGGACACTTCGTGTTTTTAATATGTTTGCTAATGTTATGCTATTGATCTATGTCAGAGTTGATCCAGCCTAAGAAGTAACTGTTTCAAGGACTAAACAACAATCAATTGCTTGATATTTTTTGGGGAAAAGTCACCAGAAAAGGTCCATTCTCTGTTCTGTGCATTTACTGCACTGCCAGAATGGCTAACAGGAATTATCCATGTTCATACCAAAGAGAAGAATATCCCCTAAATCATTTTAACCTGCTTCTATGAAAGCACATAAAAAAGACTTGACTCTTATAGCTTTTTTTTTTTAAAGGTGACTCTGTTTGAACCTTCCCAGAGTTATCATACGTTAATAACCTCCTTTCATACCAAAGAAAATCAATAAAAAGCACAGAAAAATGGAAGACAAAATGTCTGTTGAATACTTACATGATTATCACTGGATGGTGATGCTAGACACCTGGTGCTAACTGCATATTGTCATTCATTTTGTATGTTGTTATTAATTTTTTTTAAGTGTAAGTTCTCTACAAATAGTCCTTACTATAAAAGTTTCAGACAAAATAAAGCTGTAACTTCTGTTGAGTTCTTTAGTCATGAATCAGAATACACATTATTCAATGAATAAAAGACCATTTATTATAGACAGGAATGCATTTCACAGGCATTATAACTTTTTTTTTTTAACTTTCACATGGAATTACATTTACTTTCACCTTATTCCAGTGCATATGACTTTGTCTGCAGCTTAGAAAAAAGGATTTTCTGGAAAGCCTGCAGGTAGACATTTTGATAATGAAAAGTATCTTATTTTAAAGTAATTGTTTATTAAACAGTAACCAGCTTCAATTACAGATACTTGAGGCTTCTTCTTTTTTCCTGTTTTTTTCTTTTATTATTTTAATTACTCTTGTATAGCCACTTGCATTCATGCAATTTATTGCAAATTTGGTGTGAAATTACACTAAACCCTAGTGACGTTTAATTCTAATACACTGTTCTTGTTCTTTTTATTCAAACCCTGGCTGGCTAAATCTTTACTAAAAACCCTCAACCTGATGAAGTTAGTAGAATTAATCAGTAGTTAATAGATTTAATCAAGGAAGGAATAAAATTTGTTCAAATGATGATGTTATATGCTTTCATAAACATTTTGTAATTCCATCCTGTGTTTTTCTTTGCTAGTGGTCTTCAGGATACCAGCCTCTTTTTGTTATTCCACTAACGATGGAATTCTAGTACAGGAAAACCAGGATACTTTTAGATGTTATCTGACCATGTAAAGGAAAGTGAATTAGTACTCCACTTAAAATAGAAAACAAAATGAACTATCTCATGACACATCATTTTCTGTGGCAGCCAGGTTTCCAATTACAAAGGTAGATAGGTGTCATAAATGTAAGTTATATTCCATCTGCCAGAAAAAATAATGGCCAATCATAGCCAACAATTATATTTGGAGAAATGAAATATTTATTAAGTTATTGATCAAACTTCATCAGTTGAAGATATGATTATACAAAAAATGTACTAGGTTTAACTCCTACTCCACTTGCTTAAATTAAGTGAGAAAACATCAAGAAAATGCCCTTAGGGAGCACTAGGGCTTGGTAAATTGCAGAGGGATCTCTCTGGGCCCATAAAAATGATATTGAAGATTTTTCATGCTACTTCTAGTTGTTTCTGAGACAAATGCCGGAGGTGAAGAAAGGCAAGGTCTAAATAGCCCTTCAGCTAGAATAAATTAGCTAGAAACTGTGTCAGCACTGGATCAAGCGAGTTGAAGATGCCTTTACTGCTATCTCTGATTTTGTATGTGAGTGGCACCAAGTATGTCATTGGCACTGAGCAAAAATTGGAGTATATCTTCAGAACCTATTTTTAATTTTTATTAATTATAGGTTAAAATGTTCCTGGGCATAGTAATTTGGGTTAGCAATCTTTAATGATGTGAATTACTGAGTTTTCCTGTGAGGATTAAACTGCAGCTTACTTCTCTGGTGTTTCCCAATCCCAGAGCACGGACCAAAATGACAAGATTTTGTTGTATAATCCCATCCAGTTTCTACAAGAAACAATGAAAATCTAATCCATAATGCTTTTATACATTTATAAGTAAAATATAAATAAAAGTATTATTTTATTAAAATAAGATTTGTGTTGATGCTGTGCCATGCAATCCCTTTGGCCACTAAAAAATTCTGCTCAGTATTTCATGTAATAATAAAGCATCCCATAGCTCTCTGCTATAGTTCTCAGAGTCCTTTAGGAATAATGTCAAAGGGCATTACCATTTGACTGATGTCACTAAAACAATATTGCTCCTTTTTGACAGCATTTAATGATTCAGGTCACTAGTCTGAACCATACTCAGCGGCTTTGTCAAGTAAATAAAACCTTTCTTCCAAAAGAGTACAGAAATGTGAGCTTTTTCTATTGAAGGAAAATGTGAATCCATCTCAGACACTTATTTTTCATATGTGCACAAGTGTATCTGAAAACAAAGTAAACCTACAATAATCAATTCAAAACTGCTTTCTTTATTTGTATTCGTAAGTGTTCTATAAAGGAAACAAAGAAATGCATTCAGGGGCATATAAAGAAGCCATCACAATAAAAGCAAATGGATTCACCTCAGACCTTTTATGAATTAATTTTTACTGTGGTTGCCTTTTAAGTAATTGAAAGCTGAACAGAGCTATAATATTAACAGTAAATGCTGATATAATTATAGGTAGAGAGTTGTCAAGATATTGTTTATAACTATTAGAAAGTCAACAACACCTAATTGCAAAATTAGCTGTATTTTTCTCTCAAATATTAAAGTACAAACATGTTGCTTTCTAAAAATCAGTTTTCTGATAATTGAAATCACTGCCTTTTGATTTTTTTTATATTTTGAATGATTTTTTTTATATTTTGAAGATTTTCTAGCTTCAAATAATTTTGGGGCAGATCTTTCCAAGAAATACCTTATTTTACAGTCATGAAAGATTAAAGAAGTATGTCTTTGTATGCAAATACTGTTAAAAAAGTTAAGTGAAAGACAATTTAAATTTTTGTTTTCTCTCTTGAGTTTTAAGGATAAATGATTTTGCCATATGACAGGTTGCCTTGTTAGCATCACAGAATACAGACCTCAGACAACACTGAGTCCTTGTATAACAGCTCAGTCAGCTCCTTCAATGGTGTAAATCAATGTACCTCTATTGAAGGCACCAGAGCTATATGTATCTACAGCAGCTAAAGATCCAGACCTTTATATTCACCAGGTTGCCCTTCTCCTTTTCAGGTGTCTTTACAAGCACTGCTATTTTCACCTCAGTTACAGGAAGTTCATACAAATTCACATATGAAAAATAAAAAGTGTACTCCAAAAAGCCTGAGAAACTGAGAGTGAGATTCTATTTGTAGATTAAGGTGTCTGTACGCATATATTCACGTGTGAACTAGACATCAACTCATTTGCACATTAGATATCTGTCAATTGAAATTCCCTCAAGTATCTTTACATCTGCCGTGCCACTAGGATTCTGCTCTCCTATAGGTTCTACATTGTATTTGCATCAGTGAGGATATCTCAGATCACTTAGGACATCTAAAAAGACACAAGGTGCCTTCGTGAAGGGAACTGAGCCACGTGCTTATTCAATACAGTCAGTGGAGGTTAGAGAGCAGTTCAGCCCTCTGTAACATGGAAATTTAATGTAAGATTCCAGACTATAAGTATTTAATGCCATTTTTGACACTTCAGGAGATGTGAGGCATGCTTCTTTGGCTAGAAGATATAAAATAAAACCTATAGAGACACTTATTCTTCTGAAATTAAGAGGTAAATGAAGCCTAAGAGAATATCTGACAGTGTTTACAGTGACAGCAAATGCCTCTGGGAAATTCAATCCTGAATTTGGGTGGCTAATCAGCTAAACAGCTTTTGAGAATCTATTTGCAACATTAACAATATTGACTAGATAACTAGATACCCATTGGTGCCTTAATCTGTGAGCAAAATCCCATCCTGAGTGATGATAGTAATTTAGTTTTTCCTAACCTCTTTCAAATGCTATAAATTCTTTTTATATTGGATGACAGGCAAATTCCATAGCCATAGCACAGTTCTCTGTTTATTACACCTTATTTATGAAGTACAGGACCTGAAAACACCTAGGTGACCTCAGCTAATCTGTACTGGCAGTATTTTGTGTTATCTCATCCCCAGATTCAAATTCTAATCTGAGGACAGGAGTAACTGGGTAGGAAGTTTATATGTTTTTTTCCTTTGAGTCAAATGAAAAAATTTAAATACTCAGAAAATCAGTTATTTCCATGGCTCAAACCCGAAAAATATAGCATACATGAAATAAGGGATTTAAGGCATAAAGACCTCACAGGCCTATTTTAGAAGGTGTACCATCGAGGTGTGGCAAACTACCATACCTCTGTGTTCTGCAGAATCAGGATTTATGAGAAACACTTCTTAAGGTAATGAGTGTGAGAAATTTTGGCTGGAATTTTTCTGACAGAGACAAGTTTCACAGAAAAATTGTATTTCATTAAGCTCCAGAACATTTTGTCTAAACCTTCCACTGAATTTAAGGTTCAATTTTCAGATATTTTGCAAGTTCCTGACAAAACTTTCTTAGAGTAAGGGATAGCAGAGGATGCCTATAGATGGCACAGGGTTTTTTGTATCCAGCACAGAAACAAGCACCTTCAACACATCGGAGCTGGTCTCTGGGAACAATATTCTCACAGTTGAATGGCTAATAGCAGCAAGCCAGCTTCAGAGGTCTGAGAAAATTAGCCAGCAAGGTTTAAGAAAATACTGACTTGGAAATTTGGAGAAAAAAAGCCTCTAACTAGCTTTAATCCACTTTGGATCCTCCCTGTTCTCAAACATTTCTTATACATCAAAACCTATGTTTTTCAGCTCTTCAAGATGCAACACAGATGACATTATTTGGAAATTTCACCAGAAATGTATATTTGGTTTTAAAAAAATAAATCTCCTTTTCGTATTATCACAAATATCCCCTTTCCCTTCAACAAATAGTGTGCCTGAAGACAAGCACATGGATATTAAGGCCTGAATTTTAAAAGTAAAATAAATTTTGTAACAGAAATCTTATAGGCATTAATAATTGTTGACACAAATTACAGCATTTAAATATGTAACTGGATGACTGAACCTGAAAATTAACTATCTCAACAGTTACATGCAGTCATTTGGTTTGCAATTATGTGTCCACACTGTTGATTCTGGAAATGACTGCAGGTGCAAAATTAAAGCCTGGGCTATGCCTCCTTCTAAAGCATGGTCCTTAATGTAATTTGTGTTTTAATATGCATTTGCAGCATAGATGGTAATCATTTCTCTAGAGCTCGTATCTATGATGTGAATACATAAAATCAGTAGCACAGATTGCATATTATAGCTCCAGAATACCAATTTTATTTTAAAATGTCTATTGATTGGAAAGTAGTAATTTGCGTACAATGTGCAGAAGCTACTGAAGTGTTTCAGCATTTCTTTACATTATAAAGTTTAGTGGTAAATATCATGTATTATGTCCGTTAAAGTTAACTTTAAAGAATATTGCAGAAAATCAGAAATATGCTTCTTAGAATTTACAGTTCTTCATTTGCTTTAAAACCTGTTTCTCCACCAGTATGCCTGATGAGAAGAGAAGGCTCCAAGGGGACCTTATAGCACCCTTCCAGTACTTAAAGGGGGCCTACAGAAAAGATGGGGAGGCACTCTTTATCAGGGAATACAGTGATAGGACATGGAGTAATGGTTTTAAGCTGGAAAAGGGTAGATTTAGATTAGATGTAAGGAAGAAATTTTTCACTGTGAGGGTGGTGAGACACTGGAACAGGTTGCCCAGAGAAGCTGTGGATGCCCCATCCCTGGAGGTGTTCAAGGCCAGGCTGGATGAGGCTTTGAGCAACCTGGTCTAGTGGAAGGTGTCCCTGCCCATGGCAGGGGGGTTGGAACTAAATGATCTTTCAGGTCCCTTCCAACCCAAACCATTCTATTATTCTGTGATACTGTGTTTAAAGTGCAGCTTTTTGTAAAACAGTTTTTCTTTTAATCTTTTATTTATATATCTCTTATTTCTTAATCCAGTGACACAAATCTTGATTATAAAAGGGTATTTTGTTAGGCATAGAAACGATACAAATATTCCAACATTCTTTTTTTCACTACTCTTCAAATACATCCATCTTACTGCTTCTGTTTACTGCTGCTTTCACTAAGAACCCAGGTGAAAGCTTCAGAAGGTCCATTTATAACACAAATTCTCATTCACTCAGTTTTCCATATCCTGGGTGTGTACATCCGCAACTAAATCTGGCTAAGTGATGCATTTTTCCTTCGTCCTTCTCCTCCTCCACGCCTACTTTTTTAAATTGGAACGAGAAACAAAGCAAAGTTATTATCTGTTTTTGGTTTTCTTTTTTTTTTTTTTTTTTTTTTTCTGTAGTAATGTATTATTTTTCCTTTAGAGCATTGACATTACTTATAGGACTAATTTTCTGAGTTAATTGACTATACTGAACAACAGAAAGATGGATATTTTCACTATTGTAATATTTTCAGTGCTACCACTAGGTACAATAGTCAAAGACATGTGTCCCATAAAAGAGAATAGGTATTCAGACTACAATTCCCAAATGTAATTTTAGTGAAAGTAAGTAATTCAATGTTTTGCTCAACTGATTGCATTGAAACTCTTCTCAACTAAAATTGGTTTTGGTCAGTTCAAATTTGAAAAAAACCCCTAAAATTAAAATTATATAAAACCAATTTTCCTAGAACATACATATATCTATACGTATGTATATAATTTATAATGGATAAAAATTGTAGAAACTCTAGTTTCCATGTATGAATGATTATAAGAAAATATTTTTAAACAACTTTCCTCCATAGCAATGTGTGTGCTCTAAGACCTGATGATCATAGATATTTTTGGAAATTGCTCTTTTGTGGTGTTCAGCCAGCTCTGTTTGTAACACAACTTGTATTATGAAGTGCCATGGTCTGCAATAAATCCCATTTTTATCAGAGGAAGAAATGGTACCACAGCTTGCTTCCTATTACTAGACTTTACACTGCTTTGATACATAGAAGTCTCTGCTTCTTTTGCAGAAACAGCATTTCTTTCAAAATTAAGCTTCTTTCATCCTTAGTGTTTTCATAAAGTTGTTTTTTTTTTGTAATCCATAATGTACATCTTTACCATGCAGCATTTAATTCTGTGATGTTACAGTACTGCCAATTTCTTACCAGCTTCCTGATTACCGAAGCCTAAATGCCGCCAAAGTTATTTGTTGATAAACAAGGAAAATGCCTGACAGTACAATTGCTAACAAGACAGATAGAAATGAACCCATTCCAGTCTAAAGAATATGTCTCCATTTGGGGAAAATGTGCTGCAGCTCTAATGGCTGAATTTTTAATGTGGATTTACAATAGGAACAGAATATTTCTTCTTAGGCTTGCACTGAAAATTAGCTTTTTATTTGTAAGGAACTGTTGCTTTTGGAGTTTACAATATGCCCCTTCAAGAGCTATCATGATCCTATCAAGTTTATTAGAATTGAACAGTCAAGGGATTAATTTCCTTGACATAAAATTTAGTTCTAGTGGGTAGATATTAGAGTCTTGATCTGCTCGAAAAATCAGACAAACTGCAGTTGTAGTGAAAAAAAATCAATGAAGAACATTTTGAAAAAAAAACAGTATAATGAACCAAATGGGTACACAGTTCTCTAATGGAAGGCAAACTAAACTTTTCACTTTAGTTTGACAGCTATATTGATGGAAAAATCTTTAATCCAGTATAAGACTTTGTGGAGAAGGGATGCAAATGTATTTTTCCATTCACTTACGGCCATGTCTGCTACATGTTTGCTGGGTGAGAATAACTTTAAAACATACTAGTAACCTTATAAGAATTTTCAAATATACTCATACCGGGTGTGCCTGGATACATAATAACGTAGGTGCCTTAAGGTTAGTTTTTCAAAGACACTGGAAGATGCAGACAGAGATCCATTACAATTTCAAAATTACCTCCTCAGGTATTTTCTGGTGGTCAATGGCTCAATGTCCAAGTGGAGACCAGTGAAATGTCGTGTTCCACAGGGGTCAGTACTGGGACCAGCGCTGTTTAACATCTTTGTTGGAGACATGGATGGTAGGATGGAGTGGACCCTCAGCAAGTTTGCTGATGACACCAAGCTGTGTGGTGTGGTGGACACGCTGGAGGGAAGGGATGCCAGCCAGAGGGACCTTGACAGGCTGGAGAGGTGGGCCCATGCAAACTTCATGAAATTTAACAAGGCCAAGTGCAGGGTCCTGCACATGGGTCGAGGCAATCCCAAGCACAAATACAGGCTGGGCAGAGAATGGATAGAAAGCAGCTCTGAGGAGAAGGACTTGGGGGTATTGGTGGATGAGAAGCTCAACATGAGCCGGCAGTGTGCACTTGCAACGCAGAAAGCCAACCATGTGCTGGGCTGCATCAAGAGAAGCATTAGCAGCAGGTCAAGGGAGGTGATTCTCCCCCCCTACTCTGCTCTCATGAGATCCCACCTGGAGTACTGTGTTCAGATGTGGGGCCCCCAACATAAAAAAGACATGGACCTGTTGGAGAGAGTCCAGAGGAGACCCACAAAATTAATCAGAGGGCTAGAGCACCTCCCCTATGAGGACAGGCTGAAAGAGTTGGGGTTGTTCAGCCTGGAGAAGAGAAGGCTCCGAGGAGACTTAATAGCAGCCTTCCAGTACCTGAAGGGGGCCTACAGGAGAGATGGGGAGGCACTCTTTATCAGGGGGTGTAGTGAGAGAACAAGGGGAAACGGGTATAAGTTAAAAGAGGGTAAATTTAGACTAGACATTAGGAAGAAATTTTTCACACTGAGGGTGGTGAGACACTGGAACAGGTTGCCCAGGGAAGTTGCGGGTGCCCCATCCCTGGAGGTGTTCAAGGCCAGGCTGGATGAGGCTTTGAGCAACCTGGTCTAGTGGAAGGTGTCCCTGCCCATGGCAGGGGGGTTGGAACTTGATGATCTTTAAGGTCCTTTCCAACCCAAACCATTCTATGATTCTGTGATTCTATGAAATAATTTGAAAATCTGTATGGTTTTTCACTGATTTAAATGGTGTGGAGACTAAAGTCCTATTTGCCAAATTCAGACAAAATTTAACGAAAAGCTCTCTAATTGCTCATTTGAATAAATATCAGCAAAGAGTACAGTATATAAACTAAGTATATAAAGTGTCATTTAACAGTAAAAAAGTAGAAAAATATAGAGGGAGGAAAGTTTTTATAAAATAAAATACAAAAATGGAGGTATCTCAAATATCCCGTATCTCAAATATGTCATATCTCAAATATCTCGTATCTCATATGCATATCAACATATGCAGACTGTAAGTAGAGTTACCACTGAAAACAGGGTGCACTTTCATATCGGACATCACATCATGGGCTCTGAGCACTTGGTTGGTGCGTTCTCAGTTATTCGGTATTTTTATTCAAGTATCTCTAAATGCTGATATTACCGCTATGTGCCAACAGAACATGCAGCTATAACTCTAGTCAAGCTAGATGAACATTTCTGTGATACACAAAGAACCCTGCAGAATTTCAGACAACTTAGTTAAACTTTTAGTGCTGAGTCTTAAAAAAGCTTGGTTCACTTTTTATCACTATAGATGCTGTCTGGGATCATTGAGACCATAAATACCAGACAATACAAGAAAGCTGTTTCTTGCACTGCTTCCAGCATGATTTAAGGATGAAAGAATTTCGGAAAAGTTTCTTAAACTTGTAATAGGAATGGAACAAAAGCTCTGTAAGATTATCTGGTCATTATGTTCCTACAGAACAGAACAGAAAAGAGGAAAAAAAAAAACGGTCACACAAAATGTACCAATAATGAATTTTTGAAATATCCAAGGGCCACTGAGTAGAGGGAAACTAACCTTTCTTCCTATACCACTGATTTTGTCTTCTTTTCTCATATCCAAAATGCATTTCTCTTACTAAAATCTTTAATGTTGCAGGCATTTAATAAAAATCTTCCTCATATCAAGATACAATGAAACACATTTTAAAATTCACTTCTCTCTGTCCATCTCATTTCTTTATTTTCTATGCTATTCTGAATCTGAAGCTTTATTTATTTAATAGATATACAGACATTAAGAATCATATTAGAAAGCATTATAATCTCACCATGAAAAGAGCAAAATTAAATAACTGCTTAAAAAACCTCTTTAAAAAATCCAACATGTAACCCCAGAAGTCCCACCAGCTTTTAGATACCCTGATATCAAAAGAGGATCCTTAGAGGTAAACTACTGACACTACAAAGAACAAGCATTACTATTATCTGACCTTGCATACTGGCAAGTGTGTGGAAAGATGATTAGAATAGCTCATGAATGACCTGCCTTTGTATCAGGAGGGAGAGACAAAATTTATTTCTCAATCACATTTTCACATTTCTACCAGTTAGGTTCCTGAAATTGAAAAAATATTTTTGAAAAGGCATCTTTCAACCTCTAAAGTACCTAGTAAAGGAAATAAAGGCAATACTGTCAAGTAAAGTGGTTGAAAAGTAGTAATGAAGGTTTCTGGAAAATCACCTGCATCATTAACTTTGTATAATTAAAACAGAAAAATTCCTCAAATCCCACTTTCATGGTGCCTTTTTAAAAAGTACATTTAATTAATTTGTTTAGGTTTCTTTTTCCATTATCTTAGGTTTGGGTTGGATTTGATAGTCATTTGGTATATGGACAATTTTAAGAGGCACCAAATTCCTTATATTAATTATATTAAACCTTTCTTGGTCCAGTGGAGAGGAAGAAATAGCCACACACACTAGTGCAAGTAAATGGCCTGGTCTTGCAGGTAAAGAGTCTGCGTAATAGGTTGCTAAATACTAAGGAAGTTTAACTTGTGAATAACTAAGTATTTAAACAGACATAGAGCCACTGGGGATGATGTTCATTCAGCTCCAGGACAGAAATAGGATTGCTTCTGCTATAGGTGGTTAAGTTCCTCCACCAAAGAGTAATGTCTAAACATCTGAGACTTTGTCCAGGATGTGGCTGAAGGACACTGTAGGGCTGTCCACCAAGCTCCAACCCATGTCTTGGCAGAAATGTACATTGGGTGCCCTCTTTTCTGCAGGTGAGAGAAAGAACAGGCTAGCCTCAGGGCTCAGCCCCATCTTGTGAGTCTCTCTAAAGATATATGCCTATAAGGAAGGTGAGAAAGTGACAAAATCATTATAAAAAAATCTCTTACGGTGTTTTGAAGTTATTTATTTCAGTTTTGAGTTCAGTGAGAGTTGAAAATTTCTCCCAGATGCCCAGAAATACATTTTAAACTGATGTGTTAGACCCCAGTACGTTTTACTGGAGGAAAAACAATTGTATGTTGACTCAATTGTGTGTTGCAATGAAAAGAATCTAGGAGTTCAAATGAACTTTTTTCACGGTTGCACATGTTAACGTAGTAGCATAGTAACAGCATATTTATAGCTGTCAGTTTAAGCTTTACTTTTTGTTTTTAGAAGTGTTGATGAAGCTATACATGATTATGTAAGGCATGCATGATAATTGCCTAAGCAACAGAAGCAAATATAAATTTTTATGACATTGATATGGTCATTACATTTTTATACATACATACACAACTTGCTACTGAAAAAATACCAAAATAAAATAGGGTTTATAAAAAAAATATCTGTACATTTCTGTATTCAGTCAATCATTTTTGGAATCAAGTTTCAATTGTGTCTCACTAATTTTTATTTTCTTGCTTAGTTTTGGAAACCAAAAATCAGGTACAAATAGATAAAATTTTCTTAAAGTGGGTCAACAAGTAGATTGCTATGGGAAACTGAGATACCAAAAAATCTGTACTTTCACTGCTTGAGAAAAATACTAGTTACTTTTGTGAGCTTCCCATGTGGCTTCTCCTGAAGTGACAAACTCTGAATTACATTACATTTTTCAAGGCAAGATGCTTGACAGGGGATATAAACATATATCATTTATTTCTATAGAAAAAAATTATCTACAAAATGAAGGATTGCTGTTTGGAAAATAATGATTTTAAAAAACAGTTCAGCTACTACCAGCTATGAATTTAAAGTATATTGCAAGTATATTTTGATACTTATCTACTTAAAGTATTTATTTTTCTTCTACATAATGGCTTGTAGAAATGTGAGGTCACATGGTCCATTATCTTAGATGACAATAGCCATCTTTACAGGCAGCAGAAGTGGAATACAACAGAAAGTGCTTATTTACTTCCTTTATCTTTCCACCCACCCTTCCCAGAACATGTTGGAGAAAAAGGGAAAGGATAGTTACAAGAATAATGGTATCAGTTAACTTGATAGATTGTTACTTTATTTTTAAATTTTTGTTTTGTAGGGCTTATACTGTACATTCCAACATTTCATAAAGTGGTCAGTCTTTGCTAATAATCTGCTTTGCTATTTTTTCTAATATTTTGAGGTTTGAAAAGGAATTTAAATTATGTTTTAAATTACCAACAGTTTAATGGATTTACATTGATGTCCTTATATACATTACAAAGGACATTACAGACCAGTCTATTGATCTCTTAAGCCACAGAGAAGTTATCTGGCAACAGATTTGCTTTAGATATTTTCTCTCCCTTGACGCATTCTGAACTAAATTCTTGCTAGAACATGAATACTTTGAATTTAGACTTTTATAGACATTTGTCTCTATACATTGACTTGCCTCCGGGCACGTTAGTACAATCTCCTGCCCGGAAGGCAGTCATACTGAAAACTACTGCTGGGAAGGGCAAAGTAGGAGCTTTTATATAATTTCTGGACAAGCTGTTCTAGTTACCTGCCTGCAGGCTTAAGCTGCCTGGAAAGTATGTTCGCATCGATTTGTTTTCTGTCAATTTCTGGGACTAGAAGTCTCTTAAATAGCAGACATGGGAAGAATTAGAATCAATTCCAAGAGTACATGGCTTTAATAAAAAATATTATTTTAACTTGTTTCATAAGACCAAAGCTCCTCTGAAAAGCTGTTCTTAGATAAGCTTTTCCAGTGCAGTTTCCTTTCCATGAGATATCCAAACATAAGAGCCTTACATTATATAAAAAATAAAGTAATGGTATGGTGACTGATATGAGCACATGATATATTCAATGAATTTCACAAGTATTCTAAACAGCTGTCTACTGATATACAAATTTCTTACCTACGGCACCAGTGTAATAGACAGGCTCAGATATGATGCTATGCTAACCTAGCTCTACAGGTGCTAAGTAAGAAAACTTATTTATTTATGATATTCTTTATTGAATTCACTTATTCAAATAATATTTGTTTATGACTCTTTGTGGAGGATAATACCGGCTTTCTGGGATAGCTTGAACAGCAAAACATTATCTGCAATAATTTTATTTTCTGTATATATAATATTCAGGAATGCAGCTCAAGTGTGAAAATATGTTTTTATGATTTCAGAATGTGGCTTTCAGAAAAAAATCTGTAAATCAACATTTTTGAAAGCTTTCTCACACAAATAAGATAGATAAAAACTGTGATGAAGGACACTATTAAATGTCTTAAACCAGATACATTTGATTACCAGAATACTCATGGACTCCAACACAATAAAACAAAAAAAATACGTGATGGGTTTTTTCCCTTTTATTTCCTTTCATGTAAAAAAATATGTAGAGAATACCTTCTGATGTATTAAGTTAATTTTAATATAAAACCACTTGAAACAAAATGTCCAGATTATGTGTGTATAAATATATGTCATCATATGAGACAAAATCCAGATCTGAAGATGGCGAGACCCGTACTGCCTGCGGGCAGAGTTCACATCCTCTTCCCTGGCCCTCTACCCTTTACCCAACTGCAGAGATTTTCTGTACTCAACTTGTGATTTTTAAGGTTTGTAATCATTTATGTCTCTCTTAGAGACCAATAAGTGTTAGATGATCAAAAATCCAAGGATGATGCTGTAGAGCTTTAGAACTCCAGATCGCTTTGGGAAAAAGTATCTAATATTCATGTGTAGAAACCAAGAAAATCCTGCTTCACATATTAATGAAGACCATCTGAATATCCTAGGGAGTAAAATCTCTGCATGGCTATGTACAGTGTAGATCAACAATATTTTCAATTACTGTCTGAAGCAATTTGACAAATAAATTTCCTGAGAATGAAATATCCTGAACCTATAATAGAAGGTGTTAATGAATGCAAAATTTCCTGTATGAGAAAAATTGTTGCATCTAGAATTATGGTGAGCTATGGTCAGTCACCAGCTAATTACTTCATTCTTATTAAATATACACTCTCACTTGGTATCCTTTGTCTTAGAAGAGAGTGGCAATTACATCACCAGCAAGCAAAGCAAAGTAAGCTTTGATTGACAGGGTAGAAAACCAGAAGCTTCTATCCATATTTTGTCCTCCTTCCTACCTTTTTCACAAGGCTACATAATTTTGGTAGCTGACTGTCCCAAATGAGTCAACACAAAGGTTTACATGCTTGCACTGCCATATTCATCTGCAGTTAAAACTTGGAGAGGTCATGTTCATCCATTTATGATGATTCTTGTTGCATTATGATTAAGATTGCCTTTACTACTTGTTGCAACTTTAAAGTTAAATATGCTCAAACAATATAAAAACAGACCAAAGAAACTGATTACTGGCTGATGGACATTGAGGCAGAGACAAGAATCATCTGACAAAGACATATGGGCTGATGGGCCTTGAGAGGGGGAGAACGAATGGAAGACACTTAACGCAGGAAGTTTAGGTCTGTTCTGTACCCAACAGAGCTTGTATCTGAAATGAGTGATTTCCTGAAGATGCTATATATAAGGAAGAATCTTTTATCTGAGCACTAGAAAAGTTTTATGTCTGGAATGGTGTGCATATATGTACAGAGGCCCTGATGCAGAAACTGCCTTTTGCATTTCAACAAACCTCTGCCGACAAAGTGTAGGATAAGATCAGCAGGATAACGTTGCTTCACATCCCTCATCCCGTATCAAGAAATATTAAATACAGATAAAAGAATGCCGAAGTTTTCATGCTGCTTTCTGACCTCTTCTAATACACAAGACAATATCTACAAACTTATTGATTCCATTCCCTTCAAAATTGCTATAAAAGAACAGGAAGATTTTAGAATGTGTACATAGATATACATATATAACTTAATTGTGAAACATTCATGTGTATATATATATATACAGACACATCACTTGTTCTGAAACAATTTTAAGACAATTTTTATACCACCCAAACACTGAAATGTAAACTAAGAGCACTGTGACACTGTTATATAAATAAACAGCTCCCAGAATTTCTTTGACGAAATAAAAAAATATATGAAGAATTATTCTTTTCTCTTGCATTTGTAATCTATTCCTGGCAGAAAAGAGTTTTTTTTTTTCCTTCAAAATAAGAGATGGCTCCAGGCATGTTTTTATAATGTTTGTGTGTAAACATTTAGTTTTAACTGGAGGAAAACAGGTGCTTAAATTTCCAAACAGTCTGCTCAGTGAAGTTATTTTAAAAATCAAATTATATTTCCTTATATGTATTTTCTCCTCAACAAGGCTAAGCTGATCTTGCACAGTAGAAATTATGACTTATTACCTTCCAATACAAAACCAGTATGACTTCAAGATTCCCTCAACATTTAATAAGAAAAACACCGAGTGCTGTCAATGAGTATTAGTACACTTAGAACATAAAGTATATCAAGGTCAGACAATATATCTGATCACTGACTTTTCTTCCTACTTGTGCTACCTATTCTTAGAGCAAAAGTCACCAAGTCACTTTGGGAATATACATTTGTGTTTTGAATCATTCATTACATTGCCATGAAACATCAGCCTTGCTTCCACCCAGCCTCCAGCACGCATTTCAGCATGTATGGACTATACCTTTCAGGTTTTCTCTAAACCAGAGGGTTACAGTCTTATGAGTGTAATTTCAATTGGTAACTATATCTTTTTGTTGTTATGGGAAAAATAATTCCAATTACATTTTACATGAAGGAAATTCTTTGATATATAAGCAGCCTTTCTTTCTTTCAGACATATGGATGAGGAAAAATGGTGTGACTATGACTTTAGACTTTTGCTCTCATTAGTGTTTATGAATTCAATGAACGCAGATAAGAGGTGTTTGAAAACCTAGAAATTTCCCTATCAGACACAGATGAAATCTATTGTTCTGTTTCCTTGCATTTCGGCTGCACTAATGAAGGTACTAATAGTTGCAGACCCCATGACATTTTGCCATATAGTCATTATTTGTCCTTTCACAAAAGAAAATCAGAAAACTGCTGAGTATTATAGATATTAATGGTTGTTAGAAAAGTGTAATAAAGGGCTCCTCTTCTAAAGCACTGCCAGGCTTTTATGTCATTATTCATGAATGGCTAATGCATTCAGAGGAGAGTAGGTCTGATATCCAAGGAAGTGGTGATGAGCAGCAGGAAAGAAGGGTGCAAAGAAAGCAGTTTTTCATAGGCCCCAAGTACCGGGGCCATGTTTAATATGTGGTTCAAACAGGAGTGAAAACGAATTCTGTTTTGTGAATGTTAAGGGTAGCACATCATTTGGAAAGAGAGAGAGGTCAGACATTCACAGTGGTTGAAATATCTGCTGTGAGAGTGGGGTTGAGATGGGAGCAGGACAGAAAAGTAAAAACAGACCAGACAAAAGCATATCAGGCTAGAATTTGAACCCCCCTGCCATGGGCAGGGACACCTCCCACTAGACCAGGTTGCCCAAAGCCACATCCAGCCTGGCCTTGAACACTTCCAGGGATGGGGCATCCACAACTTCCCTGGGCAACCTGTTCCAGTGTCTTACCACCCTCATAGTGAAAAATTTCTTCCTAATGTCTAACCTAAATTTACCCTCTTTTAGCTTATACCCGTTACCCCTTGTCCTCTCACTACACTCCCTGGTAAAGAGTGCCTCCCCATCTCTCCTGTAGGCCCCCTTCAGGTACTGGAAGGCTGCTATCAAGTCCCCTCGGAGCCTTCTCTTCTCCAGGCTGAACAACCCCAACTCTCTCAGCCTGTCCTCACAGGGGAGGTTCTCCAGCCCTTTGATTAATTTTGTGGGTCTCCTCTGGACTCTCTCCAACAGGTCCATGTCTTTTTTATGTTGGGGGCCCCACATCTGAACACAGTGCTCCAGGTGGGGTCTCACGAGAGCAGAGTAGAGGGGGAGGATCACCTCCTTTGACCTGCTGCTAATGCTTCTTTTGATGCAGCCCAGGACACGGTTGGCTTTCTGGGCTGCAAGTGCACACTGCCAGCTCGTGTTGAACTTCTCATCCACCAATACCCCCAAGTCCTTCTCCTCAGAGCTGCTCTCTAACCACTCTCCGCCCAGCCTGTATTTGTGCTTGGGATTGCCTCAACCCACGTGTAGGACCTTGCACTTGGCCTTGTTAAATTTCATCTTTAAGGTCCCTTCCAACCCTAATCATTCTATGATTCTATGATTCTATGACTAGCAAAATAACATGCAGACATTCTTATACTTTGAGCTATTTTGATGGCACTCACTATTTAAGCTTTTAACCAAATTACATTATTTTTACACAGTAATTAACAGTGTTTTAGCAACATATTACAACAGAAGATGTAAGCATCAATAATTAAAACATAAAAGAAACTGTTAATTCAAGTATACACCAGGGTTTATTAGGTAGCCAGTCATTCAACTGTATTTGTTTAATTGCTCTGTAAATCACAAAATAGGTTCCAAAAAATAAAGGCCTCATCCATTACAATGAAATAGCTGGGAAATTGTGTTGAAAGAAGCAGTTAATTGTGTATATCAGTGATTGCTGAATTCTACTATGCACAATGATTTTTCTTTTCTTCTTTTTCTTCACCTACTATACTATGATCTTGTATCAGAAAAGGTTTGAGCAAATGCTGAACGAAGCCACCAGGAATCTTTACATTAGCTTTGAAGGGGTTTGAAGTGGATTCTTTATAAGAGAAGAGTGCTTCAGAACCAGGAAGTGTCCAGTATACTCTGAAGTCTCTCATAGCACTTTAATAGTGTTTATAACTTTCAGTACAGAAATTCCACTTGTGCTAACTTTTAAGGATTTAAGCGAAATTTAAAAGGACCAGACATCTTAGTATCAGCTGTGGGGCAGGACATAATTCACACTGAAAATACAATCAGAAAATATTTTTATAGTTATTGGGGAAGCTCACGAAAGTTAAATGAAAATAATAAATTATTGTATTTTATAACAAAAGAATGGCAAGTAACAGAGACTTTTTTTATATCAACTATTTATGGGTTTGAACAGCGAGCCAAAGATTACAGAATATTTTATAGTATAAAGATATCTGCTACGTTATATTAGACTCATTAAAATAATCAGGATTCTACCCAAAATTAAGATGCTTAGATTTGGGTCTCTACATGGAGATGGTTACATTTAAGCTGTGTTCCCATCTGTGGAGAAATTGGGTTCAACTCCTTAAAAACGGTTGTCTCTTGCTTTTTAAGTCTTAATGAGAGATTTGAGACATCATTTGAGTGCTGGCAGATTGAGACCTGTGCTTTTCTGAAATAGCAACTGGATGCTAAGCTGAACACTTTAGAGCAAACTCAAGAGTTTGGAAAACTCAATAGAACTCCCCATTTCTAAGGCCTAAATCCATACTGGTTCTATTTAATCTTGTCTTACTTCTCATGCTATCCTAATTTTTATTTTAAATAATCATAGATTAAAAAAAATTTCAAATTATTTGAAATTAAATATTTTTTTCTGCCACTCTTTTTTGTTGATACATGAAACTGTACACAAAATTCAAGATTTCAAAAAGGCCTGCCTGCCCATCTAGACTCTTTGTTTTGACTCACAACCTTCTATGACCATTTATAATTCTATTAAAATGATAAAAATAATATACACAATGTGTTTTAGTCAAAGGATGTCTATGTTAAAGTAGCCCAAGGGACAGATTTTCAAAATTGGGAGTTATCATCACAAATTCTAAGATGTACCAATTAAAACAAAATCAGAGCAAGACTTTGTGTGTGTGTGTATACATATATATATGTGTGTTTGGGACAAATTTAAGTCAAAATTATGTATCTCTATTTTAATGTATTCTGGATAATTTTTTTTTTTTGTATAATCTTCAGCCTATTAGAAGTCTTTTCTAGTGAAAAAAATAAACAAACTCAAACAAACCCAACAAAAAAGTCCCTTAAAATCGAATAACACATTGGCTATTAAGCATCATTTCTTAAAAATGTCTGGGATTAAAGGTCATACTTAGTTACATTAAATAACCGTTTTTGGAATTTTTTTGTTTAATCCTTAATCTAAACTTACTTGAAGTGATCTGTGTATTTAGGTATTTGGAATCTATTTATTTTTATTTATATGCATCATTACAGTTGCTATCAGGTAAAACTGATGATACAAAGAATATTTAAAAAAACACAGTTTACAATGAAACTTTTTTCTGATTAATTAGAAGAATCTGTGTTACATTTTGTGAAAAATATTAAAATGCATACTTTCTTTCTGGACAAGCAAGGCTAGCACAAACATACATAATGCTTAAGTTTGCACATTTTGTCAGATTCATATTTGTACGTGGAAAGAATATTCATACATGTCTTTCAAAAATGACACTTTTTAACTAGATACTGAAGGTTAAAAAAATGTACGAAAGACATGAATATATTTCCATAAACATTATGCAAAACCATCTAGTATTATTCATGTGAGCTTTTACATCAGTCATCTTTCATTCTTTCTCTAAGCATGTTTTCCCCAACATGTTTCAATGATAGTTTATCAGAAAGTAAAGTATAAAGTTGAAGGTATAAAGTTGAAAGTATAAAGTTGAAGCCACTAGGGGTGAAATCAGAGAATTTCCATTGGGAAACGGTATTGTTAGAACAGGGTGAGGTGGGCCAACGCAAACCAAGGTCCTGCACGTGGGATGAGGCAATCGCAAGCACAAATACAGGCCAGACAGAGAATGGCTTGAGAGGAGCCCTGAGGAGAAGAATGTGGGGGTGTTGGTAGAAGACAAACTAAACATGAGCCAGCAGTGCATGTTCATGGTCCAGAAGGCCAACCGGATCCTGGGCTGCATCAAGAGAAGTGTGACAGGCAGGTCAAGGGGGGTGATTCTGCCCCTCTACTCTGCTCTTGTGAGACCCACCTGGAGTACTGCACCCAGCTCTGGGCCACCCAATGCAAGAAGGATGTGAACCTTTTGGAGCTGGTCCAGAGGAGGGCCACAAAGACGATCAGAAGACTGGAGCGCCTCCCCTGTGAGGACAGACTGAAAGAGTTGGAGTTCAAGCTGGAGAAGAGAAGGCTCCGAGGAGACCCAATAGCAGCCCTACAGTACCTGAAGGGGGCCTACAGGAGAGATAGGGAGAGACTTTTTGCAAGGGCACGTAGTGACAGGATGAGGGGTAATGGCTTTAAACTGGAAGAGGGCAGATTTAGACTAGACGTAAGGAAGAAATTCTTTACTGTGGGGGTGGTGAGACACTGGAACAGGTTGCCAAGGGAAGCTGTGGATGCCCCATCTCTGGAGGCGTTCAAGGCCAGGCTGGATGAGGCTTTGAGCAACCTGGTCTAGTGGGAAGTGTCCCTGCCCACGGCAGGGGGGTTGGAACTAGGTGATCATTAAGGTCCCTTCCAACTCGAACCATTCTATGATTCTATGAAAATTAAAAAATTAACTAGCCTAGCTTTTGTCAATCTAGCTGCATGCCCTGCCAAATCACACTGTTGGAATTTATTTATAGAATCATAGAATCATAGAATTCCAGTCCTCCTTTTATCGCTGACATACCTGTAGAAGTTCTTCCTGTTACCCTTAATATCCTTGGCCATATTTAATTCTGTTAGGGCTTTAGCTATCCTAACCTGATATCTGGATTTGCGGACAGTGTCTCTGTATTGTCCCCAGGCTACCTGTCCTTGCTTCCACCCTCTGTAGGCTTCCTTTTTTTGTTTGTGTTTGCTCAGGACTTACTTGTTCATCCATGCAGGCCTCCTGGCATTTTTGCCTGCTTTCCTCTTTGTTGGGATGCATCACCCCTGAGCCTGGAGGAAGTGGTCCTTGAATATTAGCCAGCTTTATTGGGCCCCTCTTCCCTCCAGGGCTTTATCCCATGGGACTCTTCTAAGCAGGTCCCTGAAGAGGCCAAAGTCCGCTCTCTTAAAGTCCAGGGTAGTGAGTTTGCTGTGCGCCCTCCTCACTGCCCTGAGGATCTTGAACTCCACCATCTCACGGTCGCTGCATCCCAGGCTGCCCTTGAGTTCCACATTCCCCACCAGCCCTTCCTTGTTGGTGAGAACAAGGTCCAGCATAGCCCCTCTCCTGGTTGGCTCCTCTATCACTTGGAGAAGGAAGTTGTCATCAACACATTCCAGGAACTTCCTGGCCTGCCTATGCTGTGCTGTGTTGTTCTTCCAACAGATATCAGGGTGGTTGAAATCCCCCATGAGGACCAGGGCTTGTGAGCATGAAGCTGCTCCTATCTGTCTGAAGAGGGCCTCATCCACTTGCTCTCCCTGCTCAGGTGGCCTGTAGCAGACCCCCACTACAATGTCCCCTGTCCCAGCCCTCCCTTTGATCCTGACTCACAGGCTCTCTGTTGGCTCTTCATCTGACCCCAGGTGGAGCTCCATGCACTCCAGCTGGTCTTTGACATAGAGGGCAACACCCCCTCCTCGTCTCCCCTGCCTGTCCTTCCTAAAGAGCCTTTGCTATATTTAGTTTTCCGTAGAGTTCCTGCAGTCTTTCTTAGATCTTTTAATGCATCATTTTTCTCTGCCTTTTAAAAAAAATTACCTTAGTATTCTGAAAATTATTTGATATTTTAAGAATCATGTAGTTGTCATGCTTTATATTTTGTAAGTTATGAGGTCTCTTTTCCTATACACAACGACATTGCAACATCTGAGTGTCTGTAGCATTATAGTGGTCTTTTTTTTTATTTTAAACGTTAACTGCAGTCTTATACAAATAAACTTCCCCAGTAATCATGTCTTTTTATTAAATTGTTGGTAATGAATAGTACTCAGAGATATTTAAACTGTCCAAGAATGAGGCTTTGAGCAATCTGGTCTGGTGGAAGGTGTCCCTGCCCATGGCAGGGGGGTTGGAACTCGATGATCACAGAATCACAGAATCACAGAATGTTAGGGATTGGAAGGGACCTCGAAAGATCATCTAGTCCAATCCCCCTGCCGGAGCAGGAACACCTAGATCAGATCGCACAGGAACGCATCCAGGCGGGCTTTGAATGTCTCCAGAGAAGGAGACTCCACAACCTCTCTGGGCAGCCTGTTCCACTGCTCTGTCACCCTTACTGTAAAGAAGTTTTTTCTCATATTCAAGTGGAACCTCCTATGTTCCAGCTTGAGCCCATTGCCCCTTGTCCTATCACTGGATGTCACAGAGAAGAGCCTGGCTCCATCCTCCTGACACTCACCCTTCACATATTTATAAACATTGATTAGGTCA
>WKFP01015169.1:272121-298871 GCA_011057875.1 Pterocles orientalis
CCTCCTGGACTGCGGATGGCTGGCTGAGGAGGCCTTCCAGCAAATATCAGGGTAGTTAAAATCCCCCACAATAACCAGGGCCTGTGACTGCGAGGCTGCTACCAGCTGCCTGTAGAAGGCCTCATCAACTTCCTCGTCCTGATCCGGTGGCCTGTAATAGACACCCACAACAGTATCACCCATGACAGCCTGTCCCTTAATTCTCACCCACAAACTCTCAACTCGCTCGTCGCCCGCCCCTGGACAGTGCTCAATACATTGAAGTTGTTCTTTCACGTAAAGAGCAACTCCCCCCCCTCTCCTCGCTGGCCTGTCTTTCCTGAAAACGGTATAGCCACCCATGGCTACATTCCAGTCATGTGAGCTGTCCCACCATGTCTCTGTAATTGCCACCAGGTCATAATCTCCTGACCGAACACGGATTTCTAACTCCTCTTGCTTATTCCCCATGCTGCACGCATTTGTGTACAGGCATTTCAGGGAGCGAGCTGAGCGCGCCGGTTTCATCCTAGGATGGTGGGATGACCCCCGGTCCTTATCAACACTAGAGTGATGCCCCACTGTTGCAAGCCCCATTACAGCCCCATCCCCCTTCGAATCTAGTTTAAAGCTCTCTCCATGAGCCCTGCCAGATCCTGTGCTAGGATGCGTTTCCCCCTATGAGACAGATGAGTTCCATCCCTCGACAACAGGCCAGGGGCCGAGTAAACCGCCCCATGGTCAAAGAACCCAAAGTTCCTGTCTCGACACCAGCCCCTCAGTCAATTATTCATGACTTGTGTTTTCCTAGCCCACCCCATATCCTGCACCTCCCCGGAAGGTATAGAGCAGAACACCACTTGTGCACCCGCTCCTTGAACTATCCGCCCTAAACCCCTGAAATCTCTTTTCATAGTTCTCATACTCCTCTGAGCCATTTCATCACTGCCCACCTGAACTATGAGTAGTGGGTAGTAATCAGTGGGGTGAACCAGCTCCGGGAGTTTTCTAGTTATATCCCTGACCCGGGCCCCAGGGAGGCAGCACACTTCTCTACGGTTCGGGTCTGGTCTGCAAATGGGCCCCTCCGTTCCTCTGAGAATGGAGTCACCTACCACAAGCACCCTTCTTTCTTTCCTGGCAGAGGCAGTCTGGATGCGCAGAGTCGACTGCCTCGCCCTTGGAAACCTCTCAGGGGAACCTTCCCGCGTCTCCCCACCTACCTCCCCTTCAATGTCCAAGGCTGCAAACCTATTGCCCAGGGGAATGCGGGGACATGTGACAGGCAGAGGGGGGGTTTGCCCACGATGCCGAGCAGGGACCCTCTCCCAACCCTCCCCATCCCTCAGTTCACCTTCCTCTGCCCCACAGGGCAGGGGGTCCACCCCCAGTTGTGGGGTATCTCCCCGGCGCCTTTCCCTTTGATACGCCAGGGAGTTACTCCACCAGTCGATCTCCCGCTCACAGTCCCTGATGGCCCTCAGTCTCTCCACCTCATCTTTCAGCTCGGCCACCATGGTGAGCAGATCTTCCACCGTCTTGCACCTCATGCAAGTGGAATGTCCGCCGCCCTCCCCCGGCAGCAGCAGGCTCTGGCACTCCCTGCAGCCAGAGACCTGTGTAGCCACAGTTTGGAACAGGCCCTCCGTTTGGGTCACCACAGTCTTTCTTGGGCAAGCTCTCTGCCTGGTGGAGACCATGACAGAAACAGCGGTCACAGACTACAAACAGATACGTTGGACTCACGAGCGAGGAGGGCAGAACTCCTGTGCCCTGCCGCACAACCTCCCACACCCGCCGCAGCAGCACCTGGTCTCTAGTTCTTCCCTCTTCCTCAGAGGAACCCTGTCTGCTCGCTGGGCTCCTAGGGCCGCTTTGTAAGGCTTCTGCACCCGGCAAAACTTCAGCGACCCACTAACCCGAGCCACAGGTGATGCGCCTGACTTGCGTATGCGCTATGGGCGCTATGGGCGGAGAGCGCTCTCCGCCCTCCCGGTGAAAATTTAAGGACGGGGGAGGGATGGTGATCTTGAGAATCCTTTCCAACCCTGGCCATTCTATGATTCTATTAAATTTTTGACATCTACTGTAGTCAATTACTGTAGGCACTACAGAGTACATTACTCGGTATTACAAACCATACTCATTCTGTCCAGTTATCTCTTTTTATAAGATAGGTATGTATTAAATATTATTCTATTGATTGTATTGAGGCAAGATGTCTTGTAGTGGTTTTTACATCACTTTTTTTTCAAAACTTCAAGTTCTTTATGTTTTCTTTCAGGATTTCAGAAGACAAGATGAACTTGCAAAGCATTCAGTTTGGTTTATCCTTTCTTGCCTTAAATAATTTATCAAGAATGCTGTAAAATATTAAGCTTTTTTGTTCTCATTAACTTTTAAGATTCTTCAATTTTTTTCCTCCTGCTCACAAATCTGATCAGTATTTGAAAATGTTAGCTCAAAGCTTATATTTGTATCTCTCTTATGCTTTTGTAATTGCAATTTTTGTGACCTAAATATTTGCATTTTTTGTCTTTGGCAAGTTCACTCCATTTGATAGTCTGTCTTCTTTACCTTGAGTCTCTCTTTCTGACTTCTTTTTCTTCACCCAGCCATAAAATATTGCCCTTTGTGATATCTTACCAGATATCTGTCTCTCTTTTTTTTGTTTATTTTCACATTCCTCAAGACATGAATGATTCTGAAAACATGGAATTTGCAATTTATTTTGCAGACAGTAAGCTTTAGAATTGTATCCTCATGTCATCCCCTGTTCTTCATTTTCCTGGTTTCTGGTGTCTCTTTTCAGCAGATGCCTGAACATGACGTACAAGTTATTGACAACAACTGAAATCTACATAGTAATCTTCTAAACCCTTAGTTTCAGCTTGATACTCCTGTCTATATGTCAGCTTTCACAAAAGTTCTGAATTGTACTTGTAGCTCATCTATTTCACTTACCGCTCTGTCATAGCAAGTATTTCTTTTTTACAGTATTCTTCTAAATCAGTGGTCTGAGTGTAAACATCCCCTGAGGTTCCTCTTGTTCTTGATATCACTCTAACGTTAGAAATCAGTAAATGCATGATTAAGCGGATTGGTAGCAACTAATATCCTACTTCGTTTAGGATTTCTGATAAGCACTAAGTTTGTGAAACACATTTCACTTTACATCCATGACTTTGTATATGTTTAATTAATTATCCTCCTTTTTCTTCCTTTCATTAGATCATAAAGACTCACATTAATTAAAATAGTTTTCTATGGAAGTGCCTTTAATACTTCCACATTCCAGTCACTGGTAGTTATTTGGATGTTTCTGTCACAGATGCTATTATTTGTTAATGCTCTTCAAAAAATACTTTGTATTTCAACTTCTCTTCATAAAATGTATTTCATTTTCTGTTCTTCCAGAACCATTTAAGGTCAATATTTTACCACTTTGCTCTTATCCTTAGATGGAGGAATTCTTCACTGACAGTGTCAAAACCAGTAACTGCTGATCATTCATCACAAAACCTAGTCCTATTTCATGCCTCACAGTCTTTTCTCTCCTGTAAACAGTGTGAATTCACTAACTTAAAAGATCCACATCCCAAGTATCTTGTGAGGCTTTGATGTGTATGCAATGCTTCAAAAGCACAGTTCTATTTATGCTCTAAATATTCCATGTTCCAACGCCCTGTTCTTCTGTCTTCTAATCCCACCCATCAGTTTACTTTTGTGTTCAAAGATGAACTTTCTAGAGGGCTTGTAGGACTTGAGATATTAAAGGAAAGGCATAAACCTTTTGCTCTGAAGTGATTGTAATTCACTGCAGAACATGTGCTTTATTTCTGACCATTGTTCTGCCAGAGATATTTGGTTTTCTACGTGGGAATCATAATTGCTGGATCTAAGGACTCTGTATTTCTTGAAATAAAGTGTAACAAAGCTCTTAGCATATAGAGCTTATTCATGCAGGTCAGTAAACATAAGACATTCTGTCGATAGTTGCATCTCAAACCACCCGGCCACTCCAGAACCACAGCCACTTCAGGCTGATTATGCAGGTTTGCCTGGAATGTTTCTTGAAGAGTCTGAACTATAAAATAGATTGAAATGTCAGGAAAGGATGTGCTTGGATATTGCAGTATCTGAAAATGATAAAGGAGGCAATCTTCTGTGATATTTGCTGATTCTGAGGACAAAATATCACTTTAAAATGAATAAATGTTTGCTACGAAAAATAAGAACATTATTTTCAAATGATAGGTAAAATTATTTCTTATAATAAGGAAATAATAAACTGTAAAATATGCATAATTTAGTTTAACTGTGAATAAATATCTGAATGCATAACCAAAGTAATAGCATAAAAATCAGAAAGCTGGGTATGTTAAAAAAAAACACGAATCAAACCAAAAAACAAGCACAACTTTTGTTAGGCTGTGAAATATTTCAACAGAAGAAATAAAAGCTTTATCTCCTGAATCCTATAAACTTACATTTTGAGTTAGTAAATTCTAAAACATTATTTTACACAGAAGTTTTAAAGACTGTCCGGGTACACTTAATAGAGCATAGGAGAGGGAGCACGTGAAAAAAACACTCTCACTCATATGGCAGAAAAAAAATGTGAAAATATACTTCTGTAATGAGTGAAATAAAGAGTTATTTTCTACAATTTAGAGAACAGACACCATCATTACTCCATGGGAGGGGTTTGACATAAATAGTGTTTGCAAAATAAATGCAACGAATTCAGTAAAAGACAGAACAAACATGAATTGCAAATTAAACAATCAGGTTCAGAAATTTGAGATATTTTTAATAATAGTGAAAGTATCACTTTATAATCACTGTGGAAAATAGGTGATTTGAAGTTAATGGATTCTTTTTAATTAAATAAACCTAAGGGAACAATTCTCCAAGACTTGTGTACATTCATAAATGTGAAAAAGCTCTATTTCTCTATATGTAGAGTAAGCTTAAGGAAGTCTTTGAATTTATTATCCGTGGGGAATTTAAAAGAGATATCTAACAGGAAAAAGCAGAAACCAGATAAGAAAGTGATTAAATTTTTAATAAAAGTATTCATTAAAGGTGATATAGAGTACCTTTTGATGATATGACCACAGCTAATTATAAGCTTGAGGGGAAGATCTTAAAACTGTTATATTAGATTATGGCATTATATGTCACTAGTGATTTTTAGCATTTCAGGTATTCATTACATTGCAATCCATCATGACGTCTCCAATCAGAAATTAGTCCCATCAATGTAATAATTTTCACTTATGTTTTTATTGTCTGACTTAATATGAATTTAACTTTTTACATTTTACTCTGTAGAAGTGGATTTTCTTGTGCTATTAACAAGTATATTAGAGCAGTGTATAAAGACTAAAGATCTAACAGAAGAATATATTTCCATCAGTTCATAATAATGTAATTTCACACAGTATCATATTAAGATGTGAGTTTATTAGCAAAATTTACAAAGTTTTTGAAACCATTCCTGTTACAACCTGGAAGAAGGAAAAGAATCAGCATAAGAAAATCAGTAAAGAATACTAAGAGTTTTTCTTTTAAATCATATTATATATTTTCATGGGTGAATGTTTACTCATGGACAACCAGATGAGGAACGTCTGTCATTATTGCACAGGTAGTAGATTGCATTTTTTTTTAATGGTAGTAAGAGATGCAGCATTTAATGTGTTACAATCTTGTTTGTTCCTTCATTTATTTAACTATTTATTATATGTAACTATTCCTTCTTACAAACAGTATTTGATGCACAGAAAAGCTATACAAATTCACATAGAAAAATTGTAAGAGTACAGACAGTTGAAGGCACATAGGCCAAGTCCCAGAAAATCACTCAAACCATGGAACCATCTTTCTTTTCTTATTAACTCAGAACATGCAGGGGACATTTCCCCAGGGAAAACTGTTAGTAGAAAATATTTCAATGACAACAAAAAATTGACTAGCTAATCCTCTTGAGATAAATATCTCTTTTCCATCTATAATCTGTGTGAATCTGAAATTCTGTCCACAGATCTGCTACTGTGTCTGACTCCAATAAATCTGCTTCCTTAGATAAACGATGACTAGAACATCTGTTACTGTTTTGCTTCCTTTACTATCATTTATATATTGATTTCTTCTGCAGAAATAAGTCTAAGAAATCAGGTTGATTTATTTTTGAACTCTAAAAATTTTAACTTATAGCTAGTGGCAGTATCTAAGGCATTAACAGACATAACCTAACAGTTAAGTGCATCTCTTACATTTGATAAAGTACCTCAAGCATCTGCTAGGAATCTCAGAAAAATTAAACAGTTACCTTGGGCATTCCTAGCAGGCAGTATTCACATGATATGTAAAAAACAGGAAATGTGTAAGCATAAGAAAAGGAACAAAACATTAAACTTCTCTACCACAGTAGTCACTAACTCCTGACCCATTTCTGAGTCATAGGTATCCAATAGTCATGTAGTTCGAAAATACTGTAGCAAAAACTTCTTTCTTCATTGGAAGAAGTCACCTTACTCTATCTGAAAGATTAAATGTTTCTAGTCATTTAAGCATTATCGCCCTCAGCATGGAGGTCTCAGTCTGACTGCAGAGATTCAATAAACAACTACTGTACTGTATCAGCCCCAACAAAGCCCTACCAGTCATCTGCAAAAGAAAGCTAGCACAGACACCTGCCATTATTTACTGAGAGAGAGAGAAAGATGCCTCCTTTCTACCCTGATTCATCCAGAACTCTGAGGAAAACATTTCCTCAAATGAAACTATCTGTACCCATTTCCTGCACTTTTCTCACTGTCCACTGCCAATAATGAATGAAGCTCAGCGCTGACTAGGACTTGAGGACATATGCTTTCAGCATGTGCACATGTTCTTCCCACTCTTCCCCCGATAGTGTCTGAGAGCACTCTGAGAGACTGAAAACCTTGTATATCAGGACTGTTTGGCTCCCCTACTCCTAAGTTACATTTTCTTTCACTATTCACAGCATGACTGCATGGGAAAGCTGTTGAGAGCTTGGTCTTCCTCTGATGGTCCAGTTTTTCCTTCATCTCACAGCCACCAGAAAGCTTTGAATCTCTGCTCCAGTGCAATTTGGCCTCTGAGTGATTCCAAAGCCCAAAGCTTAAGGGTCATCTACAAGGCTTCAGGTAATCAGGCTAGAAATTTGTGCAAGACCTGATGGCTTTGATAGGAGGAGATGTAAAAAAATCTGCATCTCATGTACTGAAGAGCAGTATGATTGACTGTAAAAATGGCATATAGTTTATGTGAATGAAAATATTTTTATTTAAAATATTTAAGTCAACTAAATATTGCTGAAAACAGGCTTACACCTAATAATTAATTAAAAGTCAAATTTTAAATAATTAGTGTCAAGGAAGGGAGGAAAATATTCAGAAAAAATATAAAAAAATCCAGGACTCTGACTTGCTGTCACACATCTTGTTTCAAGCAGAGCAAATTAAGAATGTGTTAGAACATAACAAGATAAATAGTTATTAACAATTCACCATCATGCAGAAACTATGTAGTGGTCACACGTATTTAATAGACAATGAATGCGGTTATCTTATTAAACTTAATGGCACCTATAAAAGAGAGACAAGTCACAGGCTTTAGACAGTAATGAGATAGGCTTGCAGCTTGATCAGTTTGCATGCAAATGATCTAATCTAAATGAAATTAATGTTTGCATTTTTATACTGTTCTGAAAGCACTCCCTTTCCCATTGTTCTGTCCTCACTTTCTTGAATTTTCTTAGAAATAAGAAAAAAATGCTAATTAATAGGCTAAAGATCAGATTGTACTTTGCCATTACATCAGTTTTCAAATATCAGTTTCTGAGTGCAAACTCCTACTAAAGTCCATCAAAGACATGTCTGAAATGATTTGTCTTGTTAGCAATTTTAATAAAGTTTAAAAAGCTGAAATGTATATCTGATTTGAAATGTATTCATGCATTTGAAAAGGATAATGAGATGATAAGGCCTCACATTCAGATGAACAACACATCAGTGAATTTAATTATTTTTTCCATATAAAGAAAATCACTTTATATTTTAATTTCATTTGTTTTTATGCATTCCGTAATTAAAGAAATAAAATAGCTGGAGTTATATTTATTTTCACCTACATTTTATTTCTAAAACTTTAGTCTATTTTTCTTGCAAGTGATATTTCAGAAGAGGAAGACACTATTTCATTTATTTGCTTTCTGTGCATCTGGTTTTCAGACCGAATGCAAAGATATGTAAAAAATATTTTCTTCACACCAACAGATGTCAGTCTGACAGCGAAAACCTTCCATTAATATATGTTCAATAATGCAACATGTTAAACAATTTGACCACAGCTTAACAAAATATTTAAGAGCACATTTCATTTGTACTTTAAATTATGAATATGAAGAAAAAAGTTATATTGACAGGTGAGGGTAAATAACTGTAGAATCACACAAAACTGGGTCCAATGTAAGATCCACATTTAAACTTACAATTTAAAGAATAAGTGCCTTAAATTTGTATTTAACTGTCTGTCAGACTAATTCTTTAAATAACTTCTGCTATTATTCTGGACTTAGTGAAAGTTGCATATCTCCCCTTGTCCATTCTTAATGTTCCAGACACAAAAGGTTTTGCTGTAACATAAATATACAGTATCATGCAATTCAATGATTTAATTACTTCTCCCTCTATTACAGATCAGAAAAATAGAAGAGAAAAAAACCACACAAAACAACTGTTCTTCACCCTCTATTTTTGTCATGATCTAAGGAAGTTATTGACAGGATCAACTTACATTATCTTAAAGAACTATCCCTATGACTGAGTGGCTCCAAAGAAGACTGGGACTGCTAGTGGAAAGTCACAGAGAGAATTTCACACATACTTCAAGGAATAAGTACCAGGTGTCGTACAGCCTCTAAATATCAGACAGAGGAGGGCTATTCGTTAAGACTTCTGTTTATGTGCTGCAGCAGGCTCTGGTAAGCTTTTGTTTTTGAAGTAGCTAACAACATAGTTGTCAAATCCAAGCAGCAAGGCTGGGAAGACATTCAACTGACATCTTACTACCTCTAGATTTCCTCTCCAAACACAGAATGGAAATATTTTTTAGATTTGTTTAGAAAAAAAATGTGAAAAAGGAAATTACCTTGCTGGAAGTAAATTATTAAGGGGAATGAAAAGCATTTTCAGAGATCAAGGAAAGCAGTAATCAGGAGGAAAGGAAATTATGAAGTCAATAATTTAGAAATTGTGAGATAGCTTTCATTTAATCTTTCAGAGTAAGAAAAAAAAGCATGAAGGTTTGTCTATTAACTACTGTTCTTAAAGGATCATGTCCAAAGAAAACATGTGGAGGAGAAGATGCTGTTGATTTGACTGTTCTAATCATGTTGAAAAATTCTGTCCCATATTCTCTGATCAATGGAAGACAATAACTATAAGATCAAAAGTAGTATACATGAGATAGAGACCCACCAGACAGAAAGAGGATATTAAATATTTGAATTAACAAATGCTGGAAAATGGGAAATGGTAATATAATAAACACTAACCACCTACAAATATGAATTCTATTATTCGAGACAACTTGAAAATGTAGAGCAGAATCATCTCAACACTAAAAATCCAAAGTATCAAAACAGAAATCTAAACCTTGTTTTAACAATGGTTCAATACATAACTTTACCATCTTATCTTGGAAACTGAAAAGATGCATAACACTATTTCCTTGTCTTCTTGCTTGCAAAGATGTGATGAAGTATTTCTGATGCTTTCTGTATGTAAATCTGTGTTTCAGCATTTTCTGACCTAGAATAAGAGCCAATATATTGTGCTTTTCACATAACTATATCCACTTCTAAAGCTAATTTTTATTGGCTCATACAAAACAACAAAATATGTTTATATTCTTGCCTGATCTACTCAAAAATATATAATCAGAGATAAACTATTCAAAGTAATTCTACTAAGTTCATTATAGGAGCAGGATCAAATACCTTGTGTGGTAGTATATAGGTGGAAGAAAACATAAACTGTATATATTTATCTTTTTTGCTTATTGAAGTGATATGTGGACGAAATATCTAGGAAACATCATAAATAATATTGATGACTAATCTGGAGAACCATGAAAGGTATTTGCCTATTTTGTTTTTTAATAGTAGGTACAAATTAATTGTATATTTTCATTTCGGGTTTTATTTTTCACTTTTTACTTTTGTTCAGTTTAGAATTCTAGTGGTAGATACAAAGAAAGGCAGAGGTGGAAGCTATGTGAGGACAGACAGGGTTGGCCATATGCAGAAATCACCTCTCAGGAAGGTGGTAAAGATCAATTTTGAGTTTATTCAAGTTGTATAGTGTCAAAAAACATGAGGCAACTGGAATAAGTTGGTCTTGATGAAACAACATAAGGCAAAATGCAGAAGTTGTGTAAAGCAATACCTGCAAAAATAATGCCATGTTGGCAGACTGGAGAAGTTTAAGGCAACGGTTTGAGGATTGCACTGGTTTTGAGCTACTCAGTTTTGCGGAGGTTAAACTGAAACTCCTGAATCTCAATTATCATTTGGAAACATGGTGCAGGTAATCCATCAAGAGAAAAGGGACTATCTGCATTCTCAGCACCTTGGAAAATACAGACACATACTAGGTCTACTGATAAAGCCAAGACTGAACAAATTAAAGTACAAGAAGCATGAAAGGTTACTCTACAAGAAGGTTTTGTAGGTCTTGTGGATTCACTACTCAAATGTTTACAAGAACCTGACCTCCTATTTAAAAAAAACCAAAACAAAACAACAAAACAAAACAAACCATGAAAAAATAAAACACAAAAAAACCCCAGCACAAGTATGAGGACTAAATAACATTACTTCTGTCATAAGAAGTGACGAGAAGAAAAATTTGCAATAAACAGTCATGTTCCTAACATCTTTGTTATCTTATTATATCTTTCTTCTGTCATTGTGCTGGTCTTAATACATTAACAGATGGGAAAGAAGAAATGTGATATAGATTGCTAGATTTTTATCTTGGTCTACCTATGTTAGAGGAGAAAAGCTGGCTCAAGATTTATTTTAGTAACAGAAAATGATAAAAAACCCAAATAATCCATGCTGTTCACAGAAAGCTATGGTAACGCAGAAAATTACATTCATACAATCAATCAGCTTTGCTACTAGTTGTGCTTCAACGGCAGTAAGACTGTTTTAATAATTGGAACAGTCTCTAATAGTGTGTGTGGGAAAGAAATACTGTTACACCAGGCCACTTAGGCTCATTGCCCTCAATGTCCCTAAACAGACAAGTTGAATCAGTGCCTTTTTTCTTCACATAAACTTAATTTCTCAACATACAAAACTCTTCCTTGAGCAACTCCAGATCTACCTATTTTCTCAGCACAGATTTCCCATGAGGTCTTTTTTCTGGTGGGCTTTCACAAGGGAGCACTAGTGAAATCCTTCAGTGTGAGTTGTCTTAAGGGAAACTCTTAAACCAGCTGAATAACTTTGAATTTAGCAACAAAAGGACATAAAGTAACAATTTGATAATTTTTGTTGTACTGGGTTTTTTCTCTGCATGCTACAATTTGGACTGGAAAGGTAGATATTCCAAGGAAATAAAGTGGTACAGAATCACCAAAATAAGTGCTCTTCTTAGATGCTACCTAAAATCGGACACATAGAGTAAATCTAGGACCATTCATGCCACCAGTAGTATCCCGTATAGCTGGTCCCAAACTATTTAATAACATTGAATTAGATGCCCTACCAGTTAAGAAACTACTTTTTTCTTAAAAATAAGATGCTCCAACACTATCTTTCCTCTTCCAGGATGGCCTGAAGTGAAGCATATCTTCTGGAGATAGGAAAAAGATCACAAACTTTGTCTCTTCCATCATAAATCTATTTCCCCTTATTGGAATGAATCTACTTCAAGCTATTAAATATATTGTTTGCAAAGTTATTAGTATGCTAACACATGGATGTTGACTTTTAAAGATATTTAACATCATAAAACATTTTCTATATTACTATAAGAATATGATGAAATTAAATTGTTATGGGGTACAATGGTTGCTATTGCCGGTATAAATACAAGACTTTGCTTACAGAAGCAATGGTATTCCTTTATTTTCAGAGATAAAAGATGTAATATTTTAAGGAAGAATATTGTTGTATTCTACAAGCATGGAAACATGATAAGATTTGCATAAATCAAGGTAACTGAAGACAGTCTTCAACCACACATTGAACCTGGGGAGAACAGATGCTGGTTACTCCCAGAGGTATGCAGAATAGGGTGGAATAATTCATTATATAGTCAAATATGATCTTCTCATTCATTCAATTTATTATGTCAGTCTGCAAGTGCACCTTTTCATTTTTATAGGACAAAATAACTTCTCAGGTAGAAAAAATAATATTAAAAATTAGCATTTCATTCTGATTTAAATATTTCCAAATCTCTTTTCACCTGAATTTAGAAGACAAATATTAAACATTAATTTAAAAAAGTAAAGTATTATAATTAAATGCTTCTCCCTTGGGAAAGTGTAACATATTCTTCTTTTCAGTACTCTACTCATGATTCAAAAGCTTGGATTTTGAAGACACAAGGTATTGTCTCCTTACTCCAGAAAAGGATAGTAGCAGCAGTTCAATCTTATAATGTTCAGCCTTGATTCCATTAACACGTCTTAAGAATTCTGACTAGTCAAAACCTCTAGTGTTTGAACTTCATAGCCCAATATATGTCTGGAAATCTCACTTTCCGCTCTCCACAATAATAATAAAACACTAGTAGAGCAGCTCTGCTTCTTTCTGAACTCAATTGCAGTTGTAAACTAGAAAAAACTTTTAAAAATTGGTGAAAAAAAACCCCTAAATATGTCTCTATTGCTATATCAACACACAACCCTGAGAGGTCTACAGGTATGCAGCAGATGAATCACTATGCCTCTCTTACATCTTATTTCTAATTACAATCTCTTCAGGTAATTGATTGCAAGGGATTGTATTATAACAATAACATTGAAAATAGATCAGTAGTACTACATCTCTCTTATTGTATATGCAGTATATGCAATTCGGAAGGTAGAGAAATGTGTGACACTGTGAAGCTACTGCTTTAGTACTGTATTATCCCACATTTTCTGGGTTATTTTTCTATATAAACAAGATTTATGTCATTAAGTTCTCTGTATAAAAAAGCAGATATAACTCCCCATGAACTACCTGCTTCCGGATTAAATATTCGTGAAAGATACGGGGTTCTTTCTGCTATTTACCAAAGAAATGAGACAGGAATTACACTTAGACATACAGCCAAATGAGATATTCGTTGCCTACATTTCTCCAAAGGATCTAACTTAATGTTTCCCCTACAGCTTTTCATAAAACCTTGCTCTATAAATGTAGCCCTGCAGTGTCATGATATTTCTACATGTCAAATTCAGACCATTGACACAATATGTTTAAAGGAAAGAAATTAGATGAAGTTGCAAAGAAGACAGAAACTGAGAAGGAGGAAGACACATCTGAATTTCCTAGCCATTTGACTCAGAGAAGAAACTGGAATACGTCTGATATAGAGCATGTTAGATCAGTGATACAGCTGAAATACTGAAGACTAAGCTGATGACTAGATATTATTTGTGTTAGTGATTCTAGTTCTCAACATCTTAAAAGTTTGAAGTTTCAGTAGTTGGTCAGTAAGATTATTATTTATAACTCTTGGGATTCCCAGAACTGTGCAAACATAAATGAGCCTGACTCAAAGCGCACTGAACTCAAAACTCCACTGAAGTGTTAGTGCAGACGTGGGATGTGTGGCAACAGATAGACTTGCTTTTGAACATGTTAGTGTATGTAATTTTTCTTTACTAGCATATAGTGGTAGAGAGGGGAAAACAATTTGTTTGCCTTTTCCTGGAACTTGCTCTGCAGGTCTTCCGAGGCCATGCAGTCAGAGCACATGTAGGTATGAATGAATGGGTGGTGATGACCTGGAAGACCACATCACCATGGGGTCTTAGGGCCACCTGGAAGTTCAAGGGGCATATATAAATCTACAGGTCCTGAAAATAAGAAAAACTGTTCTTAGGAATTTGGAAAGGACTGTGTCCAGCTTATCACAATCTAGACAGCCATAGAAAGGATGCTACGCTAGGAAGGAGTCTGAGCTAAATGATGTTCTTTTCAAGGACGCAGTAGGCTGATGACAGCAGAGTAGCATTGGCTGGCTTTCCACTCTGTGTCTACTCTAGTTCTTTATGAGCTTTATACAGAAAATACCTTGACTTAGCTTACAGTCTGATAGAAACTAATTTTAAAGGTGCACAGCATTTCTGGGGAGTGCTCATTGTGCATGCAGTTCTCCCTCTGTTTTCTATATCTCTGTGGTATCATACTTGTGGTAAGATTGGTCTAGTGGTAAAGGAGTACTTGAGAAGCATTAGGTCTAGATTTAGGCCCTCCTCTGTCAAAGCATGTTAAAATCCTCATTTATCTTTTGCTTTCAGAGAGAACAGTCTAAAAAGTAAACAATAACCAGTATTCCATTTTTCATGCAATAGCTGTGCCTCTGGCTGCATTAGCAATTGATGTGGCCCAGAAAGAGTCTGTAGATCAAAATGCTTTTAGGCTGAGGGCCCAGCTTCTACACTGCACACATATCTGCGGTGGGGGTATGGTGGTGGGGAAGGGAGGGTTATTTCTGATTAATTTTGATATGATGCTGTGAACTGAAAACCATAGAAGCACATGTTTGGTTTTAACTCAATGGGAAAAGAGTTTAGTGCATAGGCTGAGATTCTTCCCAGGTAATTTCCAGAAAGCAGAGAAAATAATGCAATTCACTTCAAAAGCTCACTCCAGACTGATATAGACATGTCCATTATGCAGCAAAGAAGAAATTATATTAGAGACTGAACTTGGAGACAAGTTCCTGAATTCCAACACTTGCTTATGCCTTTTATTCCTTGATTACCTGATACAAAGTGTGCAAAAACTTGCATAGTGTACATGTAATTCCATTATCAGATTACATTCCTATAATTCTTCCCTAATTTCTAGATGTCACTGAGAACAAAAAAATTTATACATTGGTTGATTGGTAAATTTTCATACTAATCCATTATTCAAAGTATTTATATGACTTAAACAAACAAAAAAAGTATACTTTTTCTTTCAAACAAGCTTGTTTTGAGTCTAAGTTACTGCTTTTCCAGCTGTCTTTGAGCATCAAATGTTATTGGAAATGACAGTCTTCAAGAAAGAAATACTACATTGTTCTCAGGGGTCATACTTAACTTACATACAGACAAATTTTGATGGTGGAAGTCTCAATGAGAACTATACCAAAAGACACTCTAATGGCTTAGAGACATAATGATTCCTACTTAAAGAAACAGCCATAAACATTAATTTTGTTAGCTTCTGAGGGTTTGGATATGTCAGTGCAGGTGTTGCTGGGTCACTCCTTCCTTGCTTTCTAAAACTGATATATGAAAATGGTTCTTTCCATTTCTGAGTCAAAAATATTTCACTAATAGTGAAATAACTGCACATGTTATCAATCATTAAGTGGTAAGATGCATTAAATTAATTGAGAATAAATTCAAACAGTGCAAACACAAAGGACAATACTTCTTTAAAAAAAAAGACAACATAATCTTCCAACTACATGAACAAACTTTCAGAGAATAAAGCCCTAAGGCAAATTTAACAGCTACATTCAATAACAATTTTGTCAAATACTTTTTATTGGGTTTCATCCCAAAAAGTGGTTTATAGAGTGTTTATATGCAGTAGTATCATAAAATATATAATCTCTTTTCTGATAGCTCCCACACCCTGTTATTTAAGAAAATAACAGACCACACATGTAACAAACTATTATTTTGATGATCAGGAGAGTGTACTTTGCAGTGCAATTAATCCTCTGTAAAAAGGATTTATTTTAAAACCCTGTGATTAGAGCCTCTTTAGAAATACTTTTTTTCCCCCCAGTTTTCTACATTTGGTTATTGCATCTATCTGGATCTCACTCTGCAATTTTCCTGCTTATCAGAAAAGATGTTTAATGCACTGTGATTAGTCCATTGGATAGTGATCGATAATTTACATTTTGTGAAATGGGTTCACGCTGTTCTAAACAGTTATCTCCTTTACTATGTTTCCAGAATATGCTAATAGCGCAAGAGAGAGTGTATTTGTTCTTATCACTGAACAAAAGAATCATGTTTGTTCATGAAATGTAATAGGGAGGGTATCCTGAAGCAGAGATATACAAACCAGTCAAAACTAGATCAAAAATAGACAAGAAAAAGCCTGACAAAAAATCTGAATGATGGATAGGTTTGTATAGATTGCTGAAGCACACCAGGACATCTGCTTTAACTGAAATCACACTTTCTTTTTAACCTTGTATGTAGCACTTGCCATTAAAATTACACAAGGGACTTTTTTCTCTTTCTGAAAAAATGATTTCCTTGTTTCTTCCACTGAACAAAGTTAAGCGATATGGTTCTTCCTCTATATGATTTATAAAAACATTTTTTTTAACTTTACAGGTATTAAATTTTAATTTTATTGTCTCTTTCCTGATCCGCCCTACCCCAACTTTCCAAACGACTTTGTTTTTCCTATATAGGTTTCTCTTCAAAATTCACAAAAGGAGTGGCACAGTATAAAAGTTTCAGGGAAACTAATCTGGAAAACTACTATACTAGCCTTGTGCAAAAATAACGTCCTGCTGGGCTATTTTCTAGAAATGTTTTAATTATTATTTCATAAAATAAATAAAAATCTCACTAATTTGTCTAGCCCAGTACCCTGACTCTGTCAGTGACCAACTGTGAGTGCCCAGGGAAAATTTAGAGAACACAGGGCAAGTATGATATGGTTCTTTGCTCTGGGTGCCTCACAGCTTCCAATAATATTTTTTTTGTCTCATATTCTCTCTCATATTGTGCAAATCTTGAAATCTTTGTGAAAAATTTGAATAAAATAAACTTATTTTCTAACAACAGGCATACATACAAAGCCAACATACATAGCTAATCTATATCTTCCATATACAGACACATGTACTCATGTAATGGTAAATCTTGACTCTAAAGTATGAGTTAATGATTCTGATATCAGTTATTTACAAAACATGCAAGATTTTTAGCCAAGTGACAAGGCTTTGTTCCACTGATGTAAAGGTGGACTTATTTTCATATTGACCATATTAAAATGTTCTTGATACCAATATTTTACAGCAGGGCAGATAGCTACTTGTGAAAGGCACCAATTTCCTATTTTTCAGATATTTAATTTTTACTGTAAGTTTACAGAATATTATTTTGGATAAAAATCCTGAATATTAAGGGGGGAGAGGGGACTAGATAGTAAATACTCAGGAAGTGAGACGTATCTACTTTCACTGTCACATTATGCATATCACAGTAGACCAGACTACAACAAGCATGACACCTGGGAAGATATTTTCTGCTAGATAATAATCCAAATATTATTAGATTGGCTGCAAAACAAATTGGAACATACTGACGAATTAATAAGTATTGAACACTGCAAATTACTAATCAAGGCTAAGAAATGATAGGCAAACAATTAAATAGGTGAGATGCAATGGTATCTTCTGAATCAGCTGTAGAAAAGCTCTTAGAAACAGCAAGATGATTTATTTTCAGAGTGTACCAATGGTCAAAAATACAGTGTTTATACCTACCATCTTAAATTCACCCTGTTTGAAACAAGATAGAGCTTATGCCTGGGCTGGGTATTCACATTTATTTTCTTTACAAGATACTTACTGGGAAGAGCAGGGAGTTTGTACATGCTTACGTCTCACTTCAGGATACAACTGGGATGTAATTAGAGAGTGCACCTAGTCCTAGGCACCTGGAAGAGCTCGTGAGTTCTCTAATCTCTAATCTAAACCTTCTAAACCAGCACTGGATTAATTTTCCATAATTCTAACTAGTTCCAATGTGTATGGGTCTGTATGCCTTTTTTTGGTCAACTAATTAGGTTTTGATATGCCTTTGCAACAGGGCAATAAAATGCAAATGTCCTCTGAAACTCATAATCTGGGTAAAATATCAGAATTAGATAAAATCTAGCAATCCTTGGTGGTCAGGACTGAGCTGTTTAGTTTTGGTTGGTGTTGGGTTTTTTGTTTTGTTTTTTGTTTTGTTTTGTTTTGTTTTGTTTTAAGTAGAGTATGAGTTTTTTCATTATCATTTTAATGATTCAAAATAAAAGTAAATGGAAAGTCCTCCTGGAGATATAATTTTGAAAACTCTTAACAAATTGAGCTTTTGTGCAAATTCAGGAACACGAGGTCATCAAGAATTTAGATATTAGCCATCTGTTTCTATGCTGTGGCAGCCATAACATTTGTTTGTTATTTACTTATCTCTTTTGTTTCTTAAAAATGAAAAATCAAAACAATGACAGGAGTTTAATGTAATAAATTCTATATTCTATATTTTGTACTTTTCTTTCTTGATTTTGTATCTTTTTATATTTTTAAAAGGTATTGTTATCAGTCTAACATTCACATTCCCAAAGCCCATTTTCCTTATCAACCTGAAAATTATCTTCCTGAAAGAAATCAGAGAGAAAAAAATGCCATTGTAAAGTATTTCACTTCTAAGTTGGGAAACAAGTAAAATGCCAGCAGCTAAAGTGCAATTTTGCTGCAAACAATGAATTTATTTTCCAATTTATTTCTCAAAGCTTTCCTCCAGAGATTCTCACCTAAATTTCCTTGCTCCTCACTAACTGGGGAATAATTTTAATGGCAGGAAATCTGTTTCACTAATGTTAATCCCAGTAGATACATATATTGTCATGTTCCTTTTCAATCACATTCTTAGGGAAAAATAAACGTGCCTGGAATGCTCTGTGACAAACAGAGTGTCTTTTTATAACAATGCAGGAATTAAAGCTACAGAATTGTTATAAGGAGATAATTATAGCTTTGGTCCCTAAAATTCACTGATAGAAGAGTACTGTGTGGCGTGGACTGTGTATGTCATCTGTCATGAGGTAAGTTAGCCACTGAAATAATAATGATGATTTTGACTTTTTCCAATTAAGTATAAAACTACACTGGGAATAAAAACTATTACCCTTCATCTGTACTCACTGTGTGTTCTAATTACCACTTCCCACAATTGTTTGGGAATCTATGAGCAGCCATGTTGTTCAGGGTGCTTAAAATATTTGTGTAGCCACAAAACCTTGGAATAAAGCTGCCTCCTTAATTTTAAATATTGATGCAGTCAAAGGTAATGTTCAGTTATCTCCACTTCAGTAAATTAAAGACAGATAATATAGCTGAGTTTCAGAAAAACAGTATAAAGACTAGAAGACTGTGGAATAACCTTGCTGTAGAAGCCGTATTATTTTGGAGCGTTGAAACTATACTGAGGTAAAGTTTGATTAATACATGATACAAAGTAAATCTGACTGGTAAAAATTTGATCAAAAGTGAGGGTCTGTGATTCAGAAATAATTTCCTGGCACACTATGATAACTGAGAGAGAGGCATCTGTCACACCTGATTGCACATTTCTGTTCTTTTATGATCTGAAGCATCTCTATATACACACACTTCTAAAACATTTATAGATTTCCAAACACACCAGATACACAGTTTCAGTTTTCTGTTGCATCAAAAGATGAAGTAGGAGGACTTCCTGAAGAGAAACACACATCATTCAGACTAAATCCATTTAGTAAAATGATGATGTGAAGCGATTGGAGTATATGCTATTCACTCAAGCATAGAAATAACTCTCTGGAGGAAGAAAAACAGGAGTGAAAATTGGATATGTTGTGATGCCATAAGGGCAAAATACAAAATAAGTTGTTAACCACAGATTTAAAAACCCCTAGGGATGGAAAACATTACCTCTTCATCGCCTTTGCAGAAAAAGGCAAAACATATGGGAAATCCTTACTACGTAATTTGGAAATTCTTTAATCACTCTAGGGGATAGATGACCTTTCAAAAGGTACGTTGATTCACAAACATATATGTCTCATCTTAATGAAAGTAAATCTGAAGAATATTTTATCTGTATATGTGGATTTTTATACAGAAACTGCCTATACACAACAATATTCCAGGTCCAGTTGTTCTGCAGGTTAGTTTATTTTGATCATATAGGAAAATCTATAGTGTGTTGCCAACTTGCCACAACATTTTAGGAATAAATAATTATTTTGAGAGTCATTAAAAGGAGAAGGGAAGGGAAGGGAGAGGAAGGGAATAGAAGGGGCAGTGGCAGGCTGAGGGTGGAAAAGGAGGGGGAAAAAATAATTCTCCTAATGAAGCATCACAATTTATTTTCAGAAAAAAAAAGTCAGAGTGACTACAATTTTCAAGGAACTTACTTCTTTATAAGAACTGAAAAACAGAGCTACACAACAGCAGTAATAGCACATTTCCAGTGGCTACCCACTTGGAAAAGAAGTGTCAGAATGAGAAAAGCAAAATAACATATGTGAAAGGCAGTTTCATAATAAAAGAACATTTAAAGTCAGTAAAGAAGAATTAAAAACTAAGAAAGAGGCAATGAGAAAAAACCCCAGTGATACAATTTTCTCTTTTTAGACTTTCCTCACTTGAGCTATTACCACATTTTATATGACTGAAGTCACTATTTTCACATCTATCTAAAAACTACCTGATCTAGTAAACAAAAAGGTAAAAGACTAACATTAGAAAGGAAAATGCATTGTTATGTAAATTCTACTTGGTGGACTAAAACACTCAACTTACTTAAGCTACAGAATATTTTAAAATGAAGAGAAGACTATTTAGAAAGACTCCTGAAACATATTAAAAAAAAAAAAAACACAACCCAAAACCAAACAGTGTAAAACATCAAGCAGTCAGAAAATTGAGGTGATGTGGTTTCTCAGAATTAGAGGGCAACACAGTCCCTCTAAAGCGAATGCAGCTAAAGTAATGACGGAAGATCTGTTCTTGAATGCCAAAATAATATAGCAATACAGCAAGTTGCCCATTACCCTCTTCTGCTGATTCCATCATGGTTATTCAATTAGTTAGCCAAAGAATAAACTTTGTTAATTAATCAAGTGGGGGGGACACCTTCCTAAACTTAGCTGTTAATCATCTTCTGTTCTGAAGTATGAGATTTGATTATATTGCTTTTAGGCTATTGCAACAAACAGTCAAACTTTTAATCCCTCATATGAACCCAAATTCAGTGATAGAAACACGAAAAAGAAAAACAATGTTAGCAAGGAGTGAGATTTTAACACTATCACAGAATTTGCAGGGTTGATAAATCCATGCACACAGACCCACAGCTGGTGTTTCCTCTCATAAGCAAGGAGTACACACTACAACAGACCAGAAAGAGCAGATTAGCATGACAGGTACTGTAACTGATGAAAATTGATCCTCAGTTTTCATTTCACTCCCTTTACCACACAAAAATAAGCCTTAAATATTTAATGTATATAAACCTGAAATAAAAGCTTTATAGGTTTCTGGATAGTTACATTTCGAAGGGTAGAGTAGGAGCACATCCACATAGTCTTGGTCATTGGGTACAGCTTAGAGATTTAAAGAATCGTATATTGATCTGCTGTTTTGGATTTGATTGGGAGGAAACAGGGTGGAGAAGGCGCGTTGTTAATAGCATCTCAGTTAAACTCATGGGGGAGCTTGACTCTGTCAGTTTAAATGTTTAGTCTATGCTCAGCAAATAAATATGTACCAAGAGGATGGTGAACATTACAGTTAATTTATTGCCTGAAACAACAGCAGTTTTAATTGATTGACAAATGAACAGAAGCAAAGAATTAGAAAAGTAAATTAAAACACTACAAGAATAGACAGCTTTGTAATTGGAAATTGTAAAGGTCACTAAACATGGCTTATTGCTATCTTTTTTTGAATGAAATTGTTACCTTGCAGAAATCTTTATTTGGAGCCTGGATATGAGCAACACAGACTCGCGTGAAATAAGGGTGATTTTTATGAATACTTTGAGCATGAATGGACACAGCAAGTGGGGAGTTCTGCTGCTTCTGTAAAATGTGACAAGACAATTATACACCATTACTAATGTGCACTTTTGACCCAGTCTGAGATTATGCAATACATTGTATTTCTGGGGAACATTGTTAATCTGGGCTACAAGAAATAAAAAATATTAAAAGATTTAGGAGATCAAGAATCAGATTAATATTAATTTCATTGAAAAAAGATATTTTTTACCCAATGAAATAAGTATTTATTGTATAAAAATGAAATAAAATAGATTATTTGTCTAAAATCATAACCTAAGCAGAAATTAGAAATTAGAGACATCTTTCAGTGTTTCTGATATTTTTAAAATATTGCTTTAAATATCCTAAACATAACTGTTTAGAACATTGTTGCCCCAAAACTAACATCAATACATTAAATTATTTCCATTAGAAATTTATGCAAGTTCTTCAATCACCCTTTTAGTCTTCAGCTGAAGACAATCCTTTTCTCAGTATTTTTTCACGATACTTAGAACATTTGTTTTAAACTGTAACATGGATGGTGCCCATATAGGTATTCTTTTTTTGCCCATATAGGTATTCATTAAACTAACTCATTTTTCAAGACATAAATCTTTCTACCCTTTTGCCCTGAAGAACATATTTTTGAAATTATTAATATATGAAGTAGCTTAAATTTAACACATTTCTTTATTTGTCTGTAAACTGTTTCAGTTATGTTTCTTTCAACTGATCGAAATTTTATTCTTTCATTATGACTAGGTCATCTGATATGAAAGTGAAATCACTATATCACATTTCATTGGCTTGAAAGATGATTCAACATTCAATCTAAAATGCTGACTATTCTTGTCAGTGCAGGTTGAGAAACTGTCAGAGAAAACCTCTATTTGCATCAAAAGTGAGTAAGAAAAGAGAAAAAAAGTCTTTCCAGTCACAAGTTTGGTGTTGTATCACCTTTCCTTTTGCAATATTAACAACCTGTGCTTTCTCATCAGAAAGTAGCTATGAATTGTCTTTAGCTTGCCTCTTGAGGAATAACTGTTTCATGTCCCTTGAGTGTCAAAGATAGGAGGTCTGCACTAGTTTTGGCTGGTTTAGAGTTAATTTTCTTCATAGTAGCTAGTATGGGGCTAATGTTTTGGATTTGTGCTGGAAACAGTGCTGATAATACAGGGATGTTTCTGTGCTCACACAGAGTCAAGGCCTTTTCTACTTCTCACCCTGCCCCACCAGTGAGTAGGCTGGGGGTGCACGAAATGTTGGGAAAGGACACATCTGAGACAGCTGATCCCGACTGGCCAAAGGGATATTCCACACCTTAGGATGTCATGCTCAGCATATAAAGCTGGGGAAAGAAGGAGAAAGGGAGGAACGTTCGGAGTGATGGCGTTTTTTCTTCCCAAGTTACTGTTATGCACGATGAAGCTCAGCTTTCAGGGAGATGACTGAACACCTGCCTGCCAATGGGAATTAGTGAATGAATTCCTTGTTTTGCTTTGCTTGCGTGCATATCTTTTGCTTTACCTATTAAACTATTTTTGTCTCAAACCACAATTTTTCTCACTTTTACTCTTCTGATTATCTCCCCCATCCCACCAGGGGGGAGTGAGCAAGCAGCTGTGTGGTGCTTTTGCAGGCTGGGGTTAAACTATGGCAAGGTTTCAAATCAATTATGAAACTGGCTGTTCCTCCTAATGAAGTAACATTTGTTTTACATAACACAGTTCTTTACTGTGTTATGCATTTCTTCTAGACCACAGTGAAGGTTTAAAAGAACAGCCCTACAAGTAATTCAGTTTTCTACCATATGAAATGCTTTCTGCAATTTTAATACATTTCAATGTTGTTCCCTTTGCATGCTGGCCTACAGCCAGTTTTCACTCCACTGGAGTGAAAGTGAAGTGGGCATTCTGAAAATAAGTTTTCCAGAAAGAGGATTGCGAATCATTTCACCAAACTTCTCAGTAAAGAGTGTTGGACCTAGTTCTCCAGACTTGCTTTAGTGTTATTGGAGAAGATGGCACATCTGGACTATTTCAAATATCTGCACAAGAAACTGATAAATCACTCTCAAGCTGTTCTTATTTCTCTCATTTAGCTACAAGGAGATGTCAGATATTCTATATGCTGACCCCCACGCTGGTGGCCAATGCCATGGAGGTACTCTGAAGTGTCCCACCTCATCCTCCTCCAGAAGACCACAGATTCAGCATCCAATCTGCCAGTCCTGTCACAGGTAGCCTAGGGCATCTTGTGCTTTTGTGCTGTCATGGTTGGCCAAAGGACTTGTGATTCAACTAAATAGCTCAAAGACAGGTGTCTAGGTACCTGGAGTGGGATGCAGCTCAACATTAGTATCTTTCAATGTAGATTTGCTGGGTTTATATGTGAGGTCTTTTGTATGCATCCCTTACAGTCAGAAGTGATCCATGGCTTCATATACCTCTTAAACAGAGGTAGCTAGTGCCTTTTGAGATATCATAAGGGATTGGATAGGGATTCAAAGGGCTGAGAGACAGGATAAATTACTCTTGTGTGTCCCTCTGGTCTGGAAGATAAAGGCCAGCTGGCCAGAGATAGTCCAGGACATCTCAGGAGTCCTCAGACAACCAGCTGACTTGTACTGTTACTTAGTAAAAGCAATGCATTCTTGCAGAGAATCTGTCCAAATTCTGGTAGACATCTGGTGTCTGTTCAGCTGAATAACTTCCTAAACCTAATTGAATAAAGGCTCATTATTTTCTCTAAACACAGCTGTATACTGCCATTTGACAGAATCACAGAATCACAGAGACAGAATCACAGAATGTCAGAGATTGGAAGGGACCTCGAAAGATCATCTAGTCCAATCCCTTTGCCGGAGCAGGAACACACCTAGGAGCAGGCTCACACAGGAACGCATCCAGGCAGGCTTTGAATGTCTCCAGAGAAGGAGACTCCACAACCTCTCTGGGCAGCCTGTTCCAGTGCTCTGTCACCCTTACTGTAAAGAAGTTTTTTCTCATATTCAAGTGGAACCTCTTATGTTCCAGCTTGAACCCATTGCCCCTTGTCCTATCACTGGATGATAGGATGATGTCCTATCATTTGAAATACCCTACTATTCCTTGTCCAAGAGTACCCATAATACTCCCATTCACTACCACCACCCAACAAACCTTGAAATGAAGATTTTCCTTTTTGTGAAATACTCAAACTTCTTTTCTGAACTGTGAAGGTAATAACTGTAAAAGTCCCTTAACAGTTGTTTGCCATTAGTTTAATCTACTTCATTTATTACTTTTTCACTAATATGTCTGTAACCATCGGATATTCACAAGAAACCTTTAGATTTATTAATAAGACATATTTATTTTCCTGTAAATGAACTGACTGCATACCCTTTTTAATAGCCTATTTTTCCTTTCTTATTGTATTTTCTTTCCTCTTTCCTTCAGTCTCTCTGCAGTGCTTTCTGAAGTCACATTTTGCCAACATTCTTTCCTACTGTGAAATATTACAGAACTAGGACTGTTTTAATGAGCTGCCTACAATATTAAATAGTTGTAACTGTTTAATACCTCACTATACTGGAGGGACATTACTTAAATTTAAGTATGAGAAAGTATAACATTGACCTCAAATAGCTATTTCTATTTTTATTTTTATTTCTTAACTTCAAGTTTTAAAGCTCTTTGGTATATTTTCAGCGGAGTCCTTTTTTAGCCAATCTAACAGACTCCTTACACAGAGAGTTTACTCTTGACTCCCTCCTTTTACGCTTAATTAACATGATTAAATATTTATACTGCTGTCAAAGCCTATGTCCCTATCAAGATTGAGGTCTTATTGTGTTGACTGCTAGGTACAGTACAAACACAAAAGTCCATCATATTAATTACCTACGAAAAATCATAGAATGGGTTGGGTTGGAAGGGACCTTTAAGATCACCTAGTTCCAACCCCCCTGCCATGGGCAGGGACTCCTCCCACTAGAGCAGGTTGCTCAAAGTCTCATCCAGCCTGGCCTTGAACACTTCCAGGGATGGGGAATCCACAGCTCCCCTGGGCAACCTGTTCCAGTGATTCACCACCCTCACAGTGAAAAATTTCTTCCTAATATCCAATCTAAATCTATTCTATGATTCTGTGAAAGAAGGTGTAAAATAATGTCATTTAAAGATGAATAGGTACTGACATCTACTTCCTTTAAAATAATGTAAGCAAATGGAAACAAAAATAGCAGTCACACAGAAGATAGTGTGAGAAGCATGGGAAACTGAATTGCTTTAAACAATGCAGAGACAAAAACCCACCAAGTGACCTCAAGATATATATTATTTTACTACAGCTACTGCACTTTGTGGACTTATTTGGATTTCTCTGAATTAATTATCAGCGATAGATAGATACCTGTCTCTATTACAAAAACAAAGCTAGAATAGTAATTATTGCAATAGTATACTCAAATGAAAAAATGAGGTGGAAAAAAAAGAGCTAGAAAACAATAGAGCTTGAAGGGAAGGATGTGTTTTATGAAGTTTTTATATATGTGAATATGGCAGCAAACAGTATATAATGAGTAGTAAAACAGCAGTACACAGTATTTTGTCATCAGTCCCAAATGAGTAATACTTATCATTCATATAAAGGTCAAAGTTTTTGAAGTGCTGTATCCCCATTAATTAATTTTTCTTTACTG
>WKFP01015169.1:298891-328703 GCA_011057875.1 Pterocles orientalis
CTACTTCATTTATTACTTTTTCACTAATATGTCTGTAACCATCGGATATTCACAAGAAACCTTTAGATTTATTAATAAGACATATTTATTTTCCTGTAAATGAACTGACTGCATACCCTTTTTAATAGCCTATTTTTCCTTTCTTATTGTATTTTCTTTCCTCTTTCCTTCAGTCTCTCTGCAGTGCTTTCTGAAGTCACATTTTGCCAACATTCTTTCCTACTGTGAAATATTACAGAACTAGGACTGTTTTAATGAGCTGCCTACAATATTAAATAGTTGTAACTGTTTAATACCTCACTATACTGGAGGGACATTACTTAAATTTAAGTATGAGAAAGTATAACATTGACCTCAAATAGCTATTTCTATTTTTATTTTTATTTCTTAACTTCAAGTTTTAAAGCTCTTTGGTATATTTTCAGCGGAGTCCTTTTTTAGCCAATCTAACAGACTCCTTACACAGTGAGTTTACTCTTGACTCCCTCCTTTTACGCTTAATTAACATGATTAAATATTTATACTGCTGTCAAAGCCTATGTCCCTATCAAGATTGAGGTCTTATTGTGTTAACTGCTAGGTACAGTACAAACACAAAAGTCCATCATATTAATTACCTACGAAAAATGTTGTTAGCTTTCTATGAAGAATTACTATATGAAACATTCTTTAATTTTCTGAATAAAAAATAACCTTGCTTAATACAAATGGCTTTAATTTAAAGGAAAAATTATATAGATTTTCACATTTAAGTGTTAGGATGGCTGTCTGATTATGGTCATATACTACCTAAATTACAATTATGTATATTATCATGTTCAATCAACATAACCATCGGTATCTAACACTGCAAGGTATGCAAAACGAGAACTACAAATACCTTTATAACAAATAGCCACTCTTATGCACAGTTAGTGGTAAAGCAGACCATAAAGCCGAAGTTCACATTCACAGGAAGAAAGAGTGAATATGTTTCTAAAGGAGCTCATACATTATGTACCTTACAAAATATATCTTAGAAGCAAAACAGAAAAAAATATGTTATTTAAGAAGATACATAAGAAAATTCTAATCCCTATGTATATTCCACTCCACATATTAAGCTCATATTATTTCTGAGTAAGTTACTGAGATAAAAAAAAATATATTGCACATTACAGGAATTGTGATACTCTCCTAACAAATTTTGGAGTGTAGAATCATAGAATTGTAGAATCATAGAATGGTTTGGGTTGGAAGGGACCTTTAAGATCACCTAGTTCCAACCCCCCTGCCATGGGCAGGGACACCTCCCACTAGAGCAGGTTGCTCAAAGTCTCATCCAGCCTGGCCTTGAACACCTCCAGGGATGGGGAATCCACAGCTCCCCTGGGCAACCTGTTCCAGTGATTCACCACCCTCACAGTGAAAAATTTCTTCCTAATATCCAATCTAAATCTATTCTATGATTCTATGAAAGAAGGTGTAAAATAATGTCATTTAAAGATGAATAGGTACTGACATCTACTTCCTTTAAAATAATGTAAGCAAATGGAAACAAAAATAGCAGTCACACAGAAGATATCAGTGTGAGAAGCATGGGAAACTGAATTGCTTTAAACAATGCAGAGACAAAAACCCACCAAGTGACCTCAAGGTATATATTATTTTACTACAGCTACTGCACTTTGTGGACTTATTTGGATTTCTCTGAATTAATTATCAGCGATAGATAGATACCTGTCTCTATTACAAAAACAAAGCTAGAATAGTAATTATTGCAACAGTATACTCAAATGAAAAAATGAGGTGGAAAAAAAAGAGCTAGAAAACAATAGAGCTTGAAGGGAAGGATGTGTTTTATGAAGTTTTTATATATGTGAATATGGCAGCAAACAGTATATAATGAGTAGTAAAACAGCAGTACACAGTATTTTGTCATCAGTCCCAAATGAGTAATACTTATCATTCATATAAAGGTCAAAGTTTTTGAAGTGCTGTATCCCCATTAATTAATTTTTCTTTACTGCACCTCTGTTTGGTAAGTAAATAACTACTATATCTGTTGGAAAGTAGTGAAAGAGCTGGAGCTATTAAGACTCCAAAGCTGTGATCTATTTATAAATAATATGTATCCCCAATTGTAGTGACAAAGTTAAATAAACATATATTCCCTTAGCTATTCTGGTATCTGCATGAAATTAAACACCTCATTCAAGATGATAAGTAAATAGAATTACTTTTGAAATTGTCTGTGTTTAATGAATTCCCTGTTTAAGTAAGGTAAACCAAAACACATTTAATGAACATAATTCAATCTTCAAGGGAAGAATTTTAAAAAGAAGCTTACTTTGGGGAGAAAAAAGCATTATTAGTTACAACATACTACTTTGCAAATATTTCTTAATGGCCAGATTATTTTTTTTAAGTATTCACCATACAAACCTGAAAGAAAACTTGAGAAATATATGACTGGTAAAATACTCATAAGGTCTTAAAGGAATAAGAGCCAAGACTCCTTTGGCTGCCAGTGTTGCACAGATTCTAAAGTGACTAAGTCAAAAGACCAACCCTTTGTTTTCAGATATTAGGACAACATTTGTTTAGTTAATTTTGCTGAATCTTGTCAGTTAGGATCATAGAATCACTTATGTTGGAAAAGACCCTTAGGATTATCGAGCCCAACTGTAAGCCTAACACTGCCAAGTCCACCACTAAACCATGTCTCTCAGCGCCATGTCTGCACGTGTTTTAAAAAGGAGAATTCCCCAGTCAGATTCCTTTCTGAAAACACATCTCTGGCAAAACAGGGAAAGACACTGCCTAATTTTTGAATTCTGATGTGACTATGGATAGTGATTACTTATCAGGACGATAAGACATCTATTTTTTCTCTTCACTACAAGGCCACCAGACTATTAGCTGTTTGTACTAGATAGGAAGACAAATTTGCAGCTGGAGGACACATTTGTGATTTGCTTGAGATTTTCTGATACTGTTGCCCCTCTGGTATCTAGCTTACTTATCCAAACTGACAGATCAGTCAGGGTACAGAAGAACTCAGCTGCTCTCTGCAGTGAGCCGGAGCTGTGCACAGCCGATTTGTAACCTGCCGGGTCCCTCCCTGGCTAAGGTGGGAATCCCACCCGGAGTCTGCACTGGAGAGTGGGCAGTTCTTGCCTTTGGGGCATAACAGTTGTTGCAGACAGTCCCATTAAAGAAAAATTGCAGACTGGTATGGGAATGAAAGGTATTTGTATGTGGAGCTTTCATGTCAAATCAAAAGATATTAGAAGTGACATGGTAAATGGAAACGAGTGGTGTTACCACGTTATGTGTTGTAAAACTGTTTGAATTACATTTTACCATGTTCTCTGAACTACATATAAACAAAGTAATCTCACGATCTAAATAATTTCCTCAGTTAGTTTGAAGTATTTTCTGGGCTAGGTTATATCTTAACTATGCATTTCAGTTTAATTCAGTTTCAGTATTGGTGCATGGACCAGAGCAGACTGCTCCCCGCTTTTCCTACATTGTTATTCTAGTCTGGCTGTTGCTATAACTGATTTTAAAACCCTATGCACATTAATATTTTGATCTTATATTCAAGATGTTTTGAGATTCACTGCAGCAAATTGACACCTCTTAATTCCTAATGTGATTTTCAATTTGCACAGACTCTCTCTGGAATGAGAAGAGGGGGTAGAGCAAATCATATCAAATCAGAAGGTCAAGTTTCTCTGTCAAAGTAGAGAATAAAGAATGAGGAGCACTCTATATATAAAATATATAGTCGTTAAAATAATTTAAAATATGATTTATGCTTTACAAATTATATACACCACATGAAACAGCCAAGCTTAAACAAAAATTATCTTTATTTCTTATATATTTAAACAGTTTCCTCCTCTATGTGTGTATCTTACTGGCCATCAAACAGCAGTGCTGAATGTTGACAATTGGTTTGATTCTTCTAACTCCAGTTCCAAGATGGAACAGTGATAAATTCTAAACAGAAAATATCTTTCCATTGTGTTGTGATGTTTACTATTCTTGCTTCTGTCTCTCAGAAGTTGACACTACATTTCGTTGTTCAAGTGTATCAGGTAAATTTAGTATTTCATAACCAGCAGACTTTCTTGTCCCCTGGCTACACAAAGAAGCTCCCAGAGACAAAAATATGATGGTTGATCTATATGTAGCTTTAAGGTCTAAACTTTTCAAGTCTTTTAACTTAAGGGACAGTTCTGATAACTCTTTCATATCTTAGCTCCTACTCAAATCAGAATGTGCAATATACAGAGATTGTGTCTGCAACTACATTTTCGCTAACAACCGTCTCCTCCTCCAGACAGACAAAGGCTTATACCTTTGTAAGTATAACTCTCACTCACTTAGCAATCAAATACAAGTATTTAATTTTTTTTGAGCTGAACTCTTTACTGCTCTAATGCACTGCTGAAACTTATAAAAAATTAAACTGCAGGTTTTATCAGACACGGCTGAGTAATAAGCCTCAATTTTTCCATGTTTAGACTGCTATGAGGAAAAGAACTGAGATTTTACTCATGAGCCTTCACCAAAAGACCTATATAATGGATTATGATTTATTTTTAAGACACATAATTGTTTTGTACAAAAATTATATTAGTTCATGTTTGCATACAGAATCAGATTAGACAGGCCTCAGTATTTGTACATACACCAATGCTAAGGAAATTAATTCTTGCTAAGATTAGCACAGTCAGACTAGCCAAACAGATTCTGTGGACTGAGTCCCCCAGGAACAGTCCCTAGACAGTGTAAGAATTCTATCAGCAATTATCAGACACTGTCAAGAAAACATGAACTGTTGCTTATGTCTGGAGTGATCATGAGATGCGTCTGGATGCGGGGGAGAAATAAATTACTATGTACATTTTTTTGATCATGGATTAATACAGTTGAAAATTTTATGTGAAAACCTAAATATTCAGAGGATTATTTATTAGTATTTTAATGATTATGAAAATAAAAATGTCAGAAAATATCAGTTGTGTTACATTGCTACACTACTACTGAGGAAAATTTTAATAAAATTTCCTACCCACTATTGTTTCCTTTAAAAGGTATAATTTAACAAAAAAAGTATGAAATCAAAGACTTCTATGTCTTTAGCAGATGAAACTTTAGAAAAGTAAATATATTTCTTGTTATGAATACCTTAATTTTTACTTTTTTACAGCCAAAAAGTATTTTTCCTTAGTTTTAAATCAGAAGTAAGAATGTGTATCATAAATTAACGTGCTTCGTCCAGAATCAGTGGGACAAATGTTTGTCTGATATGCAATTCAAAGAAAACATAAGATTAAATAATCCATAGAAAAACACAGACATGGAGGAACAAACTTCTCTGACTGTGACCTTCCTGCTCCTTTAGCAATGGAATGCTAATATGCATAATTCAAAATCATATACTCTAGGGAATCTTTCAAAGGTTTCTGGTTAAAATGTGCTTCAGAAGAGTCATATATTTCAGTATTGATTGAATCTACAATTCAATAGAAAAAGAATTGAAATTAATTGCTTTCATATGATGCAAGACTTGAAAGAACCTTTTGGCTCATCAAGCCTGGTCTGTATTATCAAAGAAAACTAGAATGTACAACTGCTGTTATAAATTTTCTTAACTTTGTTTTGAAGATTGGTTTGTTCAGCTTTTTGCCCAAGCTAATATTGAGAAGCTGTTTCTCAATTTCTTTTTCTTGGTACTTAAGAAAACAAATACTTCTTGCAATTTTCCACCTAAGTTCTTGGCCTGTTTTGTTCATTCACTTTTGTGCCAACTCTCCCTTTGCTTCATTCCTGAAGCTGATATACTAATATCTCTAAAGAGAACTGTATAACCTCTTATTCTTTATAGTTGGGGGATATAAAGCATCGTTTTTTAGGCACTATAAATGGCTAGGACTTGTGTTTGCGGATCTCTGCAGCTGGGGAAAACAGACAGTGGCAGACCCCGTTAGGGCCCGTCAATTACTCTTCAGTCTTGGTTTGCAAAGCATCCTTGCTATGGTTTGAGCTCAGCCATGTACACTCTGTCATTATATGCACCACCCAGGAGTTTCATGTATCAGCTTTGTTCAGGCAGTGATGTTAAACAACCAGAAATATGGGACACCAGTCTTTCCCCACAGGATCCCAAAGCAAAACTTACACTGAACAACTACAAGGAAGTTAGAAGGAAGAAATTTCAAACTTCTCCCTGTTTCCTCGCCTGGCCGTTTTATGCATGCTGTAATCGTCGCAAATAAGTCTCTTCCTTATGATCACTCTCTCAGGATCTCTAACAGTCATCCTGGGTGAAACAGGTTCACCAGCCCTTCATTTCATTTCCATTTTGGTTTTACCTCAAGTTTGCAATTTAAAAGCTAAAATCAACCAACGAGCCAACTAAATAGAAGTATTTGTAATAAAATTTCCTTTAGATTTTATTTTAAAATTATTACTATTGGCTCTTGTCCCAAATTCAGTTTGGTCTTGTCTTTCAGTTTGACCATTTAAGAACGAGAGTCTAGTTTTAGCTGAACTAATAAAACTTTAAACAAAATGTAAAAGCCTTTTTTTACTGAACTCATACGGCAAATATGAAATAAAAACTTGTTAGAGAAAGTATTGGTTGAACCAGAATTCATTAGACCACACAGAAAACTGATAATTTTGGAAACATTCAGGGAACGCAGAATTCTTCCCGCAGATGCACTGTGACACATGTTCTACAGAAGACATTAGGATAACAACAGCAGTACTGCAAACTGCTCCATCATGTATACCATGATTGTTCTTGTTTCTTTCCAGAAGGACTAAAAAATGTTAATTGTAACCACACAAAAGCCATAATAGTGCTGAAATATTTTTGTCATTATGCACAATGGTAGACCACAGTTTGTCCTCTATGGTTTTACATACACTGACTGAAGTCAAAGTTTACTAATTTTCACTCAGAACAAAGTAATACATTTTTCATAAATTTCATAAATAAAGTACAAGTAAATTCTTAGATTTGTAGGTATCATAAAGGCAAGCAATCGCCCTCTGTCATTTGTCAAGTAAAATCTAGAATTTTGGGTATCACAAGCTAGTCGGCAGCTTTGTACAGTAACTTTTTGAGAGGATGGCAGAACAAGGGTCTTGTCATGTTGCTAATAACTGCATTTTACAAAAGCTTTTTGAAAATATTCTGACAGATCACTGTTTCTTTTGTTCATGAAATGTTGATAAACTATAATCATTTTTTCTTCTTAAGATTGCATTGATTTATTTCCTGTTGAATGGAACACGACTGAATAATTTTTTTCCACCAGTTGAAATATTGCAGATTTTTATAACAAAATATAATTTTGTTGTATGACCTATCAAACCAAAATATTCCAATAATGTCAAAACATTTTAATTATATTTTATATTTTGATTATATTATATTAAATTGCATTTATTGATTTTTGTTCCAAACAGAAAAATTAAAAATCATTAGTTTCAGTCTTACCAAGATGAACTTAGATTTTGATATTTCTTAGAGTTGCATTATGAGATAAGATTTCTACCATTTGAATTTCCCATAGGCTTTCCTACTAAGCAAAGCTACGTATTAATGAAAAATTATAGGAAGCGCCACTAGGTAGAGGGTTTTTACCTTAAGATTTTTGAAACCAAGTCTGTGACTTGGAAATGGCAGGTCTGAAAGATAAAAACAACCCAATTTAAAGTGACAGATATGTCCAGATGTCTTAGGATGTTCTGGAAAGCAGAACTTAAAATCTTTAAAGCAAAAATCAATACATTCCTGATGGTGTCTGGGAAATGTATCATGTTAAAATGATCTTACTTTCTTGATCAGAAATATGTTGTGTTTTTTTTTCCTTTTTGCTCATAATAGAAGCATTATCTATAAATCACCATGCCACATTATCCATTCCTCTTTGACACTTTATAGCCTTAGAAACTCCTCTAACAGAAGCTTGGATCAAACACACACACTCTCAGCAGCTGTGAGAGAGAGATGAAGCAAAAAGGAATATGGTAATCGTTCTTGCTACATTTGTAGTAAAAGACATCACTGCAAATTAGACCTCTATCAGATAATTGCTGCCTCAGCCCTTCTACTTTGACTTTTTCTACTTAATTCATGTGTGAAGTGGGGAGAAATATTAGACTCCAGAAGATATTATTTCCTCTCTTGGATGTTTTTGCGTAGTGAACACAGTCATGGCGGTTAAAAGACACCAGCACCTCTGTTATACTGAGCACCTCTACAGAAACAAAAGCATGTCTCATAGTGTAACTTAAAGGTTTCAGTGCTTTAGATAGCCTTACTAATTAGGTCTAATATATTGGGTATCTGGGTTGCTTATAAAGCAGATCTTTCCCCCAGAAGCATTTTAATTTATTCTCTTTGTGAATAATTTGTTCAGGAACCAGGAAGGAGTAAGTCTCCTGACATAATAGATTAATAAGACAATTCAACCAATGAAAGAAATTGAATACAAAGCTTAGTAACCAAGGATGAAACAAATTTTTAAAAATGCATAACTTATTTCTCTGCATTTCTAATATACTTAGAAAAGTGTCTAAAATTTCAGTGACTCCCCCTGGTGAACTAATATTTTCTAAAATACCACAGGAGATTTTCTGTCGAACAAAGATAAACTTCTCATGTAAAGTATATATGCATTTATCTAATATATGTATATATACGTGTTTTCTGAAGTATAAGAGTTTCCATATGAGTAACTTATTCTTGCTTATAAGGTTATTTTTGCATGTGTGTTGTTGGTATGTGTGTACATGTGAATATATTAAAGGAAAACTGTAGAGAAAAAATGTTCATTACATTTTTTTATGAACATCCAGGAGCTGAAAATTTTTTCAAGGTTAATGCATGTATTTTCAGTCTGGAAATTTTGTATAATTATTCCCTTTTAAGTGTGTCTTTTACATAGGTTAATTTCTTTATTCACCTAGAGAAGAAGTAGAAAAAAACCCTTGCTATTTAAATTAGATTATTGTGTTTAGAACAAGCTGGGAAAAGACAGAAACATAAAGCAGCTGAATTTTAAGTTAGAAAAAATTAATCACATAAGCAGTAAGGGTCAACTTGAAGATTTCATTTAGAATCTGCGAAAGCTTCTTCTTGGAGAACAACAGATACAGATTTCATAAAATACCTTTTCCCAGAAAGGAAGAATGTTTTCAGCTTTACCCCTCTGCAAACATATACACAAACCCATAAACATATGTATATATACATACATGCGATTGTCTGTCTGTACACCTATCTAGAAAGCTGCTGGATGACACCTTTGCAGAAAAAGTTGTACTGTACAGTAAAGAAGAAGGTGAAGTTGGGTGCCTGCAACCCAGGCCATTTTGGAAACTTCCCCTCTCTTTGGCACTTGTGACATCTCATCTGGACGACTGTGTCCAGTTTTGGGCTCCCCAGTACCAGAACAGAACGAGTTCAGTAGAAGGTCACCAAGATGAAGTACCTGTGTCTTGGGTCAGGACCACCACCATGTGGCCGCAACCCTCTCCCCCCTCCCCTCCCAGTAAGATGGGGAAGGATAAGAAAAAGTCGAACCTCGTGAGTTAACGACAGATTTTTAACAATACCACACAAGGAAAGCAAAAGAAAAGAGAATATAACAATAAGACAAGATATAGAATACAATGGAAACACTGATACAATTAATATCTCACCACTGAGGGCTTCACAAAAAAGGGGGAGCCGTCTCTGGCTACCTTCCCCTTATATCCCGGGCATGACTCAGCATGGTATTGAATATCCCTTTGACTATGCCCACCTCCCAGCTTCTGTGAGGAATTAACCCTATCCCAGCTGGACACAGGACAACCTGGTATACGAGGCCAAGAGCTGCATCTGGTCAGCCTAAAGCAGGGAGGTCTCAGGGGAGGCTGCATTGCTACCTGATTGGATGAAAAAGACAGACATTTCTCCAGAGCGACACAATGGAAAGACAAGCTGCAAGATGGAGAATGCCAACTAGATACAAGAAAAAAAGATGTCATGAAGGTAATCGCACGTTGGGAGAGATTGCCTAGAGAGGTTGTGGAGTCTCCATCGTTGCAGATATTCAAAACTCAGGTATTCATAGCTGTGAGCAACTTGCTCTAGTTGACCCTTCCTTTTGGCAAACAATCTGTGTTGTTCTTTGATTCTACTAAACTTTATTTCTTAAAAAGAAAACATTTGTGACTAGATTTTCTATTATTTTGTTCATTTGATAGCGCATATGGCCATGAAAATGTTCACACTTCTTGTGATCTTATTAAGCCAAAATAGTTCTCGGGTACAACAGAATAATTTGCATTTGAAAAAATTTAAAAAAAAAGAATAAGAGAGTTAAGGGCAACTTCAGAATTATATTTGGCATTGATTTTCCACCCATATTAAAAAAAATAATACAGTATAGGTATATGGTCTATTTTTCTTTTCAGTAGACTATGTTTTCAAAGTATTTTTTTCAATGTTTAACGTACAGTTAGAATCTAATCCAATTTTATGTACATATATATATCTATGTATAGATATCCGTATTTTTTTTTTGTATATACGTGTACGTACGTACAGGAACCAGGGCTTTATGGATGATGGACATATAGCAGCAAGAGATAATTTTTACAACATTACAACATAGTGTTACCAGTGTTGGCAAGACTTGTTTTAGCTAGACAAAGGATTGCATGCATGATATATCTAAAGAAATAGTTATCTTTATTTTTAATGGGTAGAAAGCACTCCAGAGTTTTTAGTGATGCTGCTGTAAATTCTTTTACATGAAGATTAAGCTATTGGTAGGAAAATGTGCAACAATATTTAGATGACATTAATTCAACAAGGCCAGATACTTTAGCACTCAGGACTCTGCTTAGTTTCAAAAGAACCATGTTCTTGCAGGAGTGAAGGATGGAACTCTGTGTTTCTTAATTTGAGAGGCAGACAACAACGCTGGTAACAGGTCCTGATTCCTGCAGGTTAACCCAGAACCTCAGGAAACAGCAGCCATGGAACCGTGGACCACCTGAGTGTAAAGTGAAGATTATCTTCTTGACCCAGGGAATCTTTTCCCATGTGTGGCATGGTAAAGGGTTACAAAACAAAACAAAACAAAACAAAACAAAACAAAACACCACAGCCTTTGATAAGAGTTTTTTTTCAAGAGAAGTTTATGAGTAACATCCTGTTTATATGCAAAACAAATGAGCAGTGAGAGGAACTCAAGGTAGTCAGGGATGTTAGACTTTCCTTGTAGCAAGGAAGGAGTCCACCTGGTTTAACTCTGAGGAAAGAAGAGTATGTTAAATTAAAAATTGGAGTTAGTTTGCAACATTCTCTGCAACTTTGCTTGGTTTTATTGTTTTGCTTATTCGAGTGCTGGAGTAGAGAATGAACAGTCCTGCAACAATGAGAGCACTGACAAATCTCTCTTTTTGATTCAGTTCTAAATGAGATAGTGACAAAAAATCAGTGGTTTATTCTGAGACTGGAGAGGAAGATTCATTTCTAATTAGTACTGAAAAATGCCTGCTGGTTTCCAGTTCCCATGAGGTTTTGCAATAGAGTGACAGTTAATTGTCATTAATTCTAACAAAATGTTTCATCCCTAACCTACCAGCATATTGTAATAATCAGAAATAATTAAAATTACTTTTACATTAAAACTTTTATAAATATGTAGAAACCTGTTAATCAATTCATAATGAAATAAATGAGGACAGAGAGTCTCTTTTCGTTGTGTGTAATAGACAATGAAGCTCATTTGGAGTCTATCACTGGACTCCTGGGCACTATCACAACACAAGATATAAATTATAACAGCGGAGCAGTGTAAATTCTACATCTACAAGCCTGTTCTGTAATTTTTAATGATGTGTGTGGGCCTGCTGCATTGTTCATAACGAATACTCACACACAGTCTTAGGCACACGTACTCATCTTGTTTACAATGTTTTTTTCCCCTCCTGAGATTTTTTTAAAATCACTGTCAGTCTGCTGCAATCCTATTCCATTTTCTGAAGTTAGGAAAATCAGTTTAAAACCATTTGTTACAGATCAACTAATCAAGTGCATTTTGTGCTTGGGAAAGGGAGTGTTAGCTTTGTTTGCTTGACCAGCTTGCATATTTCAAGAACTCACAATGGGCTTCTCAGTCATTAGTCTGAATGAGTGAGGTTTTCTGGTAATAATAAAATAGCAACATGGTCTGCTAGTCAAGACAGTAATCACACTGTGGAGCTGTGCCGTCTTAATATTATGAAAATACAAGATAGGAATAATATTTCTTCACTGTGTGGTCTCTAGAGGACTCTGGTAAATCAGAGGACACAGATGACCTTTAAAGTCACAAAAGACAAAGAAATGTTGATGAAAACAAATACTAAAAGGGTGGTTTTCTACTTGTTCGTGAAGAATCAGTGCTCCCTCCCATCTCTCTGATCCATTTAGAAGAAAGTCCCACTGCATCACCTCCACATTAACTGCACAAGGCTTTCACCAGAACTCATTTACCACTGTGCACTCAGGTGGCATCTGCATTGGTGTGTTCTCCTCACATGAGTTCTAGCGACAAGCCAGATAAGTTCAAAACGAATAATCTCTCTGGTGTCTAACCATTTTGGAAGTACTCATTTAAAACCCAGTTTATTATAGTTTTTCCACTCAGCCAGTCATCCAGACCTCTCTTTTATTTCCACAGTATTTTTTTATAAAGAGAAAAAAACACCTCATAAATATTTTCCTAACAAGTATTAGATAAAAATAAATCTTAAATTCACAAATCCCACACACCTGAAGTCAAAGATTGAAAATCTGAGCTTGGTGTTTTGTGCAGAAAATTACTGACATTCAGGAAAAGCAAGTAACTAGAAGTAATTTAGCTAGAATCTCAGAGGCAGACTTTCACTCCTAACTCCTACTTTTGTGACGTTAATCTGTATGTAATATTGTCAAAGAGTAATGCCAGCATTTTACTGTGCAGAACTTTCTTCTTGTACCTTTCAGAACGCTATTCAGACATTTACGTATACCTTGAAAAATTCACATAAAACATGAATGTTATCTCCAGTATATACAAAAAAGAAAATCAGTCCTGCATAGGACACACACACAAAATTCACTCAATTACCAAATGATATAACTGATAATTGGACTAATTAAGACTAGAGTGGAAACTCCAGCTCTCCTGAGCAAGGCCATTGTTACTGGAAGTTGATGTTGGGACCCATGAAAGACATAGTTACTTTAATTCAAAGAAAACAGTACATACCTATAATGTTTTATTGGGAAGGTGGTTCTGTAAACATGACACTCTGAAAAACACTTTCCAAAATTCTGAAGTCAACTAACTGTGCCACTTTTCCGTCTCAAAAGACAGAATGAAGATTCCTTCTTTCCTCATCCTACCAAAGTACTCATTAATGCAGCTCCTACACAGAATAACGAGCCTGTAGAATCTAAGATCTCTTCTGATCCATTCAGTTAACTGTTTTCCTCTTCTGCTGTGTGGTAGGATTTAGAAACACATCAATGGAAATTTTTAAGGCAAAACCCAATCATATTCTGATCCAAGTTTCTTTCATAGAGTTGCAACAACATCCATTGTGCTTTATTGCAACAACTCACTCACATATTTATACCTTGAATGACTTTTTTGAGACAAAGTAAGACTTTTGAATGTGCATTTTAGAGTTAATGAATTCATTAAATGCACTACTTTTGGTTTTCAAACTATTAAGGATAATTTTTAATTTTATATAGTTCTTTACAGCATTAAGAATTATATTACTTTTATTCTTTATATATATATATATACGCTATATATATTCTCTCTATATATGCCAGCTATATATTTATGACTTAACAGAAGATGAGTCTACAGAAGTCATTATTATCTGAAATGTCTGTTCTGCACAGGATCAAGCCTTCACACCAGAAATTCATTCTCTGCTGTTTGTCAGATATTGGATATGTCCATGTTTCCAAAATAGCTAATGTCAGGTTTTGTTACCTAGCAACAGAACAACAAATTTATCTTAAGATTAGTTGTATAGTTGAGTTAGACAGAAAAAAAGAGTTCTTTTGTGTGTATGTGTAGATGGTGAAAGACCATACAGCCTCATTAAGCATTTCCAAGGCATTCTTTTTTCTTGTGTGCTGTATCTGACAGTAAGAACATACAGAAACCAAAACACATACTGAAATGATGCACACTCAGCAGAGGGAAAGAGGATCATAAAGGATTCCTACATTCCAATTCAATTTTATATTAAATAACTTCATAGGTAATACCAAATTGATCAGCCCAAGTCCTGCAATTTAGTTTCAGTCAATGCAAATACATTAGTTAATGAGGTAGTAGCTATATGAGCTGTATAGGCAATCATTTCTATATTTCTCATTCAAGGAAAACCTCTAACTGATATACCTGAAAATAATTTTCGTGAAAAATGACACACTAAATTAAAAGTTCCTTGGAAGAAAGTCCTTACCATCCACATAATCTGTAATATTTGTACTAGGATATCCTCCATCCCATACATATTTAATTTATTATTAATATCAAAAACGTTTGCAGAACTCTGAGTCAGAAAAAAAACTAAAATGTACTAGTTACAACTTCAGTAAGAAAGTAGACTATACTACTAAATGAAAATTAATCAATGCAAGAATGCCAACTTGCAGTCAGTATTCTGTATAACACAACTTATTTCACTGCATTTAATCTGTGAAAAGGTCAGAAAAAGATGTTCTTAAACTTCTCTGGTATATACAAAAAGTACATTTTACAGAAAAACAAAAATCCTGTGCTGAAGTTCATTTCCAATGGAAGCAGAATTTGGCTTCAGCTGCTGAATTCTCTGTTTTATTTTCATCTTGTGCTGATAAGCAGATGATTTTTTTTTATTAAAATAAAGATTTTTTTATAATGCCTGTTATATTTTGACATAGATTGAATACATATTCTGTCTTCATTTGGATGACATAATGAGTTTAATATTCAGGAGTCACAAAAGAAAGAATCCGTTTTATATTATGTTTAAAAAATGGAAGCATGTTCAGTTTATTTGTTTGCACATATTTTATTCATATCTCAGCTCCTAAGTCTTCAAAAGAAAAAAGTTTACAGATAATAATATTCATTGGGACACTTGGACAAATTATGCTCTTGCTCACAAAATTTTCATCTTCATTAACTTTAAGACTTACTCTGGAGTGCAGGAGATCAGATTTCCTTTCACTATTTACAAAGTGTTACAAACATCTTAAAGTTCACTCCAATTGGGAAATGTCATGGCAATGAATTTTGAGAGGTTTTATGTTTCCTGAAACAGGTTTTTCAATCCCTAGTGAATTAGAGATGAGTTTAAAATTCCATTATCGAATCAAGGCAGCTGTATACTACTATCCATGAAATGGAGGTTATAGTCTAATCAAGTAAAAATTTCCATCTTATCTAATCAATGAAAAGCCTTCCTTAGTTACAAAATTACTATGTTTAGAATAACAACCATGCTTGAGTTCATCATTGTCCCAAGCCAGCAACAACATTATCACATGTTAACACAATATAAGATTTTGTCACTATCCTGTGAAATTCATGGAAACCACTATCTCTTTTTATTGGATCTAGACAGAATTTGACACTGGCTTTAAAAATAATTTGCTTTACCATTGTCTAGCATAGGACGTTGCATAAGATCAGAGATCAAGCTGATCAGAAGCTATCTACAGTTAATAGTAATAAAAAAAGAGATGACAAGAAAAATAACATTACATGCAGATTTTCTGGAACCAAAAATCAGGTTTACTTTTTCTTATTCAAGGAATTTGCTGTAAGTCAAAGAGTGGCTGACTGCATATTTTACTAACATGAGTGATACACAGTGATACTGCTTACCACCCTATGACCAAGACCCAACTTTTTCCCAGCTAACGATCCCAGAACAAATAAGAGTCCCAAAACTGCAATCCTGGAAAAAGATAAGAGCCTGAGCATCTGAGATACTGGGATCCGACAGAGAGAGAAAGAGACAAGCCTGACAGAGGGGCAAGCCAGAGAGAGCACCTCTGGTCAGAGACTCACCTAAATACTGGGCATGACATACATGATGTGGAATATACCGTTGGCCAGTTTGAGTCTCAATGCTTAACCTAAGGTCGAATCCTAAGCTAGTAATTGGGGCTGTGCTCCCTCCCAGCTTTCCCTGCACCTGCAAACACTGGCACAGCAGAGATGCTGAAAAGTCCTTGGCTGTGCTGGCAGCAACAGTAAACATCAGCATGCTAATAGCATAAATACAAAACATAGACCCTTGCTAGCTACTATGAAGAAAGTTAATTGTGTCGAAACCAGGACAATGACAATGACAATGACTAAAACCAAGGTCTCTTTTAAGTTTCCTGCACTAAGCTTAGATGCCTGAACTTTTTTTCGACAATGAAGACCAGGAGAATTTTAGATTTATATACTCTTATGCATGTATGGGTATATGTGAACATCTATGAATATAAGGTGGTTATAAAGCCAGAATCAAAGAATCACAGAATTATGTAGATTGTAAGCAGTCATTCAGTCCAATACCTTGCTGAAAGGAAATCAACTACAGCAAGTTGCTTACAGTGGTTACAGCTTAGTTTTTAGTATCTTCAAGGATGGAAGTTCTACAGCCTTTTGGGGCAATCTCTTGTAGCATGTGATCACTCTCATTATATTTTTTTCCTTGAATCTAGTTGGGATTCCCCATCTTCCAGCTCACCCTTTGCTGCCTCTCCCCTTTGCATTGTACCCCTCTCAGAAATGTAGAAGATTGGATAACAATATGGCCTTCCCTAAGACTTCCCTTCTTTAGGCTGTCCAGATGCAGCTCTCAGCCTTGTACACCAGGTACTTCAGATGCTGTCACGGTCTTGGTGACCTTCTGCTGGACTCCTGGTCTGGTACTGGGGAGCCCAAAACTGGACACAGTCCAGATGAGAAGTCACAAGTGCTAAAGAGAGAGGAAGGTTCACCTCCCTGGACCTGCTGGTGAGGTGCTTGCCAAAACAACCCAGGTTGCGGGCAGCCACCTTCTCTGCTGCTGAGTGTCCTAGTTGGTCAACTTCCATTTCTTGCCCACCATGTCTTTTTCTGCAAGACTGCTCACCACCTAGTCAGGCTCCAGCATGCTCTGTTTAATCAAACTATTTCATCTCAGATACACAAGGTACATTTGCTTTTGTTAAACTTTAAGTGGTTCATATCACCCTCTTTGTGCAGCCTGTTGAGATTCCTCTGAAGCAGCAACCCTGCTCTTCAGCTTATCCACCACCTTAATTTGGCACCATTTACGAACTTGCTGAGAGTGCACTTTATCTCATCTTTTAGGTCATTAATAAAAACTCTAAACAGTTTTGGCTCCACTATCCACCCCTGAATGAAGGTAAATTGTTAAATGTCACGGATGAGATACAGCACCCAAATAAAAGGTCTTATGTGACACCTACAGCTGATACAAATAATCTTCTTACCTCAAACTCAGGTACAATGTGCTAATTTAACTACCAATTTCTACCACAGCTTCATCTGTCCACACATTCCACATTAAACTTTTTATTTTTTAGTTTGTGATAGCATTATCAATCAGTAAAATTATCTTGGTTAAAACTGGTAAAATGTTTTGAAGGAGCTGTTCTAAACTTCATACTTGAGAAAACATGAAAAAAACATGAAAAAAACCTGTAGCCCTCAGCATTCCCTTTTTCATGATTGTTTACAGTTATTGGACTAAAATTTCAGTATATAGTAAAATATTTGCTATATGGTTAAAAGGCAACTTAGAGTACTTCTATGGGCTCAAAACCATACTACACAAATTTCCTGGTGCCTTGAGCAGCAGCTACATGAACCTGTCTTTTCTTTAGAAGGTGAAAAAAGTAACTCTGTCCTTAGCTGAACACATGCACTGCGTACTCGAGCGTTACGCTGTCATACCACATGCTGAGAGTTAAGTTCACTGCTTTGGTCAGGGTCTTGTGTTTGCTGATGGGGATTTGGCTTCATGCACTGATTTTACGGTGCTGCTGCACCTCCACTATCTGCCATTCCTTGGCAGCTTTTAAATCTACTAAGAAGCTTTATTAATTAAGAATTAATTCTTAATTTCACAATTTCTCATTTTGTAAGTATGATTGTGGTCACCTGGCCTTCTACACATGGAAAACGTGTAATCCGCCTCCCAGTTGTTCAGCTGCCTGAGCTCCAAAGATTAGTTTAGTGCAGTGTAGCTGAACTACCTTACTTCCATTTTACAGAGAAAATTGTTGCTAAGCTGAGAGATAGCAAATGAAGCAGCAGCAGCCTCATCTCTCTCAAGCTGTTGGATCTGGCATGACACATTTTCTCCTACCAAATTTAAGATTTCATCCCTTCTATGAAGAGTTTCTCTTTCATCTTACACTGCATTACATAATGTTGTACCCCACAACCCACTCATAAAGGAAAGACACACTCATAAAGAAAAAATAAATAAATCTCTTAAGTCTGTCAGTCTATTTACTATACTCATCTCTTCCCTTTTTGCGTACTTAGATTGTTTCTTATTGGCAAGGATAAAATTATGTGGACAGAGATCAATAATTATATCTCATGACAATATATTAACATGCACGGAAAAAAACACATAACAGTAGAATCAGTTTAGAAGCAGATTTCTTGTATTCCCAGTACCTTTAGCCAGGTCACCAAAAAAAAAAAAAAAAAAAAAAAAAAAAAAAAAAAAAAAAAAGCACAATGAGCTTTTAATTGACAAAATTCTGTGTCTTCATGCACTTATGGGGAAGAAGGCATGTTATCTGAAAATAAGAAAATTAATTTCAGAGAAGAAAAAACAAACCTCAGGTCTACAAAAGAACAAAACTGACTGAAAATACATACAGATTATGTTACACTTGTCTCAATAGGATCACATTCATTTTGGAGTCTGCTGATGAGGTAGAGCTTCACTCAGAACACCTGAGTGTCACTGACTCAGGTTTCTTCAGCCATTGTCTTTGCAGACCAAACATTTTTCTGAAATGATGTAGTTTTTTAGTTCTCTTCTTGTCTTAGAGCAATATACACATACATATAACATATAACGTTATTTATTTTCAAATAAAAACATGATTACTTTAAAGAGACTAGGAAGCTCAGAATTATTTACCATATTCTGTATATTTTTTAAATGCAGTAATTTCCAGTTTTAAAAGCATTATCATGGATTATGTAAGCATGTTCTTTTAGAGCAAGTATGAATTTCACATGCAATCTCTGAATAAACTTCACAGCAATGATTTTTTTCTTCAGAAACATTCAGTAACAGATTAAAGGATTAGGCTGTATACCAAACGTTCATTTGACAATGGATGAGGTACAATTTTGAGCATATAACAGACAAAATGTTTGTCATTCTAATTTTGAGCTAAATAAAATGCATTTATCAATGTCATAGATATATAATGCCTCAATACTTACAGTCTACAAGAGAAAACACACTCAAACCAGTATACATTTACTAGATAATAATAAAATGAACAAAATGAATTGCCAACAAACCAGATGCATCAGAAATACAATAGAAGGATATATAAGATTCTGAAGAACACATGTTCTTGAAGACAGTACTCTCTTATCTACTGCTTCTTACTTTGAACATTTTCTCTAACAGGTTGTATTGCAAGAAGATGAGCTCATTCTTCCTGCAGCATTGCAAGAGAGCAGGATGAGGAACAACTGAACCCAAAAGCCAAATGACCATGTTGGGATGGTTATGTCTTGACTGTTATAACTACCCAGTACTAAGAAAGCCTCATGGCTTTTGCTTACTTTGTCTCATAGCAGGAACAGTACTACACAGATGTACCTGATTTCTCTTAGCCTGCAAAGACTAATGCAACTGAAATAAAGTACTGAAATAAAAATTAAAAAGAAAGGATCAGATGGAGGAGTTCTCACTGAAAAAATTCAATCCAAATATTAAAACCTGAGTGTCCTGGTTTGGCTGATATGGATTTGACTTGCTTTAATAGTAGGCAGGAAGAGGCTATGATTTGAAATTATTCTGAGAAGAATGTTGGTTGAAAAGATAGAAAGAAAAGAGGAAAAGAGGAAAGTGTAGTATTAAAACATTGGTCAAGAAATACTAGTAAAAAAGAATATGCTTAGACTAATCACAGATTAGTGGAAACCTGTCAGCATAGTGGAAAAGCTCTATTCTCACTGAAGGTCTTAGCAGGGAAAAATTGTTCTCTGCACAGAACTGATGAAGAAACTTCCTTCTAGTTGTGTATCTTTTATTTCTTAAGTCACCACCACAAGAAGTGGACACTTGTGACATCATTGCTAGCCATGAGACAGATTGAAGCTTTAGGGACACCACCTCACCTACCAGTCTGAATGTGCTAATTGGGCAGCTGGCTTCTGCCAAGCGATCTTCAATGACGGAGGTTTTCTTGTCTTTCTTTCAGAGTCTCTGCCTCCTGCAATTAGTTTTCACAAAACTCGAAGTGTTCTTTTCTCAACTTGACTTTCTCTATTAAACTAGGTAAAAAGTTCAAAAAATATTAGGAGGTAGGGAAGGATGTGAGCATCTGTCATAAAAAGCAGCCAACCAATACTTATTCTCTTTGGAAAACAGAGGTGCTCTTTGAGGGGGATAATGAACTACAAAGAGATTATTTGGGTTATCTTAGATATCGTTTAAATATTTCACATTGTTCATAACTGAATACTGACTTTTGAAAGGTAAAACAGTGTAAAGGTTGAAGTGTAAAGTATGTAGAGATGATGAGGAAAATGAGATTCATGAATGAATAACTGATTAGTTTCAGAAAGAAGTATGTAAGCCTGTGCCTCTGGGCATGTTAAATTGAATCTACCTACATTTCTGCTTTACACAGTTGGAAATACACATTAGCACAATCATTGGTATTATATAGGCAGTATTTTCAGAAGAACAAATTATTTTTTTAAACCTGAAGCTATATTGTAATGATACTTGTTAAGAAATTGGAAGTCAATCATAATATTTCATCTAATATCTCACAAATCCTATCAAATCTTGCTGCTGCAAAAGTAGACAGTGCAGTGCTACAAAAATATATATACATACTACTAAAGCTGGACCTTACTGGACCACTGAAAAGCTCTCACCTGTGCTATCTAGCACTGAACTAGAAATCAAAACCAACAAAACCCTTCCAGGGCTGCCTGAATTACCTCACTAATGTTTACTAAATCAAAATGGAATGAAAAAAATAAACAGCAGTAACTGCATCAGCCTTATTTTTCTTTCAACAAGTTATTTCAAGCAAGTTCAATAAAGGTCTCGTATTTATACTAATTCTATCTTACAAAACATACAATATTGTATTTACTGCTACAATGTCGAATGTTTAAATTGAGTTGCAGTTAAAAACAGTGAACTGTATTTACCAGTTATTGTCCTTTTTTATTGTTATCTGCATTTTTAATGGACTACTATTACAGAGAAGTGAGGTTTTAGAAAATGTGAAGAAAATTTAAAAAGGGTAGGTGAACTGTAAATTTAAGAAGTGCTAGTGTGAGTGATTTACAGTCAGTCATTGTGCAAGACAAAGGTTTGGCTTGTATGGTGCTGCTCAGAGCACAAGTACTGAATGAAACAGATATGTCAAATTTCTTTGTTCTGAGTAATTGCTAATCACAAGAAGAATGTCCAGTTGTGAATCAGCAAATCTAAAATTTTACTGACTATATTTGTCAATATAATTAATAAGGAGCACTTCCGAGCTGAATATGAATATGTCCCCTGGTGAAATCTAGACATGAGGAAACCCAGACTATGAAAGCAGCACTGGGTGTGTGAGTCATGTCCCTGATCTAAAAGATCAGGGAAAGAGGATACCCTCTCATATGTTGCTGATGATCCATCTAGCCAGTCTTATTAGATCCTAATCTTTGTGTCCACAAAATCAATGGGCTTTGTACAGTTGCAGGAGGCAGACCACAGAGCTTGACCAGAACTTCTATCAGCCTTAAACATTCTTCACTCTCAAGAATTTTTATTATTGTTCTAATTTATTTGGCCAAAGCAAAAAAGCAGCAGTGGTTCTGAAAGGTCCTCAAAAGATTAGTGATCACAGAATCACATAATGGTTGAGGTTGGAAGCGACCCCCTGTGGTCCAGCCAGCCTACTCAAGCAGGGTTGCTTGAAGCTGGTTACTCAGGACTGTGTCCAGATGGTTTTTTAATATCTCCAAGGAGGGAGATCCACAACTGCTCTAAGCAGCCTGTGCCACTGCTCAGTTGTCTTCACGGTAAAAAAGTGTTTCCTGATGTTCAGAGAGAAGTTCCTATGTTTCAGTTTGCACCCATTGCCTCTTGTCCTGTCACTTGGCACCATTGAAAATAAGAGCCTGCCTCTGTTCTCTTTGCACTTTCCCTTCCGGTACTTATAAACATAGATGAGATCCCCCCTGAGCCTTCTCTTCTGCAGGCTGAACAGTCCCAGCTCTCTCAGCTTTTCCGTGTAGGAGAGATGCTCCAGTCCCTTAATCATTCTTGTGGCCCTTCCTTGGGCTCTCTCCAACATGTCCATGTCTCTCTGGTACTGGGGATCCCAGAACTGGACACAGTACTCCAGGTACGGCCTCATCAGTGCTAAGGATCTCCTCATAGTCCTTCCTGCTAAACTGATATTCTAGGTAAACACTGTAATAATAATTTTGCAATCAATTTAATGTTATGTAATAATTTGTTAACATTGTGGAATGAGTGGAAGAGCCTTTTTTTTAATTTGCATGTATGTTGACTCATTAAAATATGTCATTTTAAAACTATTAATCTCAGAGGATACCTCCTTAATCCAACAGACTTTCATTGATGATGGCAGAAACACTCAATAGAATCACAGAATCATAGAGGGGTTTGGGTTGGAAGAGACCTTTAAAAATCACCACTGCCCTTGGCAGGGACAACTTTCAATAGATCAGGTTGATCAAAGCCTCATCCAACCTGGTCTTGAACACTTGCAGGGATATGGGGCATCCACAACTTCTCTGGGGCAACCTGTTCCAGTGTCTCATCACCCTTAACATAAAGAGTTTCTTCCTTATGTCCAAGGTAAATACATTCTCTTTCAGTTTAAAAATGTTACCCCATGTCCTATTACTACAGACCTTGGTAAAAAGGTCTCTCCCTCTTTCTCACAAGCCCCCTTTAAGTATTGAAAGACCACAGTAAGGTCTCCCTTAAGGTTTTTCTTCTCTAGGCTAAACAACTCCAACTCTCCCAGCCTGTCTTTCAAGATATTCCAGTCCTCTGACCATTCTCATGGCCCTCCTTTGGAGCTGCACCAAAGGGTCCATGTCTTCCTTGTTCTGGGGACTCCAGAGCTGGATGCAGTGCTCCAGGTGGGGTCTCACGGGAGTGGAGTAAAGGGGGAGAATCATCTCCCTCGACCTGCTGGCCACACTGCTTTTTATGCAGCTCAGGGTACAGTTGGCTTTCTGGCCTGGAAATAGGCTTCTAATTGACACAAAACCTATACAGGAAATCAAAGAGTAGTTAAAAAAGTCAATTTGATTTCTACAATTCTCAGTAATCTGAGATTCTAAACTGACAAAATTTGGCCACAAGGGTGCAGTGCCATATATACTCAAGAAATGTGTGCACTGATACTGGTCAGAGCAGCATGAGTCAGAGGGCAAAAGTGGTTTCATCTTGCAGTTACAGAACGTTATCTTTCATAGTTTATAACTTTTAAAAAGGTGAAGTCAGGTGAAGCAGAAGGAAAGGTTTTTTTTCATCATACCTCAGACACCAATTTGTTTGAACTCAAAAATCTGACTACAGAGAAATATGGTTACTTTAGAAAGCATTCCCATTAGTATATCCCCAGCCAATTTCTCTTTCTAAAGAGACAAATATATTTTAGTACATCTTTGCATTTAGCAAGGACTTACAGGCTTTTCTCTGACAACAGTTGGTTAAGGAAATGTATGAGAACTAATGGTCTTTCCTGTGTGCCAAAAGCTTGTCCCTGTCCCAGTCTGCAGACGATTAGTGTAATCACAAATTTTTACCACCGGAAACACACCACACCAAATATCTTCAAACCGTCTTCATTAACTCTGTCTTTCATAGAAGAACTTTATTAATTGTTTTTAAGACTTAAGGAGTAGTAAAGTAGTCATACAGATAAGGAAGACAGAGTAGTGTAGGAGAACTTGATGCCAAATATACTATTAAAACCATCCTTTTGTAACTTAAGAAAATACTTTAAAAGTGACATCAAAGCATTAAAAGAACTAGGAGGACTAATATGTTCTCTCAATAACATTTCTCATAGTCCACAAGGTCAAGATCAGACTGCTTATTTTAATCAGTAAGTTTAAGTATTAGACCACATGAAATGCAGGTCATTAGTCAATAATGAAGACTACCAATGTTAGATGCCCTATCTGTATCAGTTGTTTCTGACTGATAGCCAAGGAAGTTTATATGCTGAGCACACACCCACATCAGGCTGTCTACCTGTGGGGCGGATACAGTCGGTGCTTTGCCTCACTGTCCTAGTTCCCAGTCATTCAAATTAGAATAGCTATTGGAGTGCACTTGGTTGTTCTTTCAGAGGGGAACTGAGGATACAGAGCTCTGGGGTTCTCATTCCAAAGTGAAAGAGAATGTGGTCATGGTGCACACACAAAGCCTATGGTGTGCACCAGAGAATGCATCTGGTGTGCAGTATGTTCTTTGGAACACAATTGCCCTGATTCTGCAGCCAGCTCTCCAAATTCTCTGTATATTTTGTATTAAACAGTCACTGGATAAAATTCAAAAATAATACAGCATTTGTAATTCATCAGAGTACTACAAAGCTACAATGCTAGCTTGCCTGTGTTCCTGTATGCCTGTGGTTGCACAATGTCCCAGATTTATCTGCATGGGTGGGAAGAGCCTTGTCTCCCCTCATGTCTGCTGGTCAGTTTGTGATATGATCCTGTAAAGTCAATGACTTAGGTGTCAACTCCTTCAGACTGAGGATTGCCTAGAACTCAAATGTTTAATGTATTATTTAATTTTGAGATTCCTGTCATCTTGTTTAATACAGCAATGAAGCTGCTTAAAGCTTTTACCTCAAATGCAGTATGGTCCCTGGAACATACTATGGAGCCTACTATATGTGACCCCCTCCCCCCCCCAAAAAAAAAAAAAAGAGAATTAATCCTTTCTTGGAAATGGAATTCTTAATAAAAAGGCACATTATGTGTAAGATTGCTAATGCAACCAAATAACTGAAAATTAGTGAGGCTGTCCTGAAAGAAAATGTGTTTCTAGTGCAAATGCAGATTTTTGGTGTCTGACTACATCTAGAGGCATGGAACAGGTGGGACCTAGTCAATTATGTCCTATTATTCATATGATTTGTTATAGCTATTCATATCAATGATATTCTAATTGTCTGTCACAGTCCTTTGTGATTCTTGAATTTCTGAAACTCTTAGTAAAGTCAGTCTAACCATTTCTTGTAGTGTAACTTTCCTGGAGCTCAGAGAGCCTACTGCAGTGCCAATGTGAAACGTTCCGAGGCACAGGAGGGAACCGGACTGCAAATGTGCAAGAAACTGATACCTCCTCTCTGTCACAGGAAGGAAGTTAACAAGCCCACTGAGGATTTGGGTCTGCATATTCTCTTGTCTACTTCTAATTTAAAAGCAACCTAAAGGTCTCTGTCAGACACCAGGAAGAAAGAAGCACCCAACTGGGAATGAAACTTTTACCCTTTAGAAAGTTTCGGTTAAACCAAACAAATACATTAACCTTTTTAGAGAAGTACAGCCTTCAGAAGTTATACCTGTTCTGGAAAGTTTGCAATGAATTACTGTTACTTCTGAGAACCCATAGAAAATATTTGATAAAGAGAATACTTCAATGTTTTACTAAATCATACTCATGCAAGATAAATTAGTACATAGGAAAAAACTAACTGTAAAATTTTGTAAGATATACTAGAGCTATAGTTGCACACGAAATGCTTAGTGTGTTTCTGGACATATTTTACAGACTGTGTGTCATAACACTGTCTATGAAACCTGTCACCTCTGTGGTCCGTTCTATACTCCTGTTCTAAAAACGGCAAATTTCCAGCTGCTTCCCAGCACCCTGATGGAAGAGGACAGATTCCTTCTCCAGTGATATCCTCAGCAGATGAAAGTTCTCAGATCCCCAGTGATACAGTTCTAGTGTCCATACATTTAAACACAATCCTACTGTTTGTCTTCTTGAGAAAATAAGCTTACTCTTCATCCCCACATAATAACTTTTGAATGTAGTGGGAGACACCAAAGTTAGATATCTTGGGTACAATTCTCTAGTGCCAAATAGAGCAGAACAGAGTAACCCATCTCTACTCCCTGGGCTTTATGTTGCAGGAAGCTAAAAGGAGAGGCACTGAGAAAACACAGCTCTCCTGGGTATGCACTTAATTCTAGCTAGTTGGAACAAGCCAGTACTTGTTAGTCCTGCAGGGAGAAGAATGGCTTAATTTTACAAGCATATGGAGAGATAATAAGAAATCTTAGTATAAATCACACTAAAAGTTAATTAATTAAGGGATATAAACCCATAGGAAATCAAGCACTGTTTCCAAGGGTCATTAATATACTTAGACATTGCTGTTGGGTTTTTTGTCCCCAAGGTTATATGAGAATTATAAGACAAAATAACGAAGCAAGATGCTATATTTCCTACTGTTCTTTACACATTGGTTACAGCAGTAGTCATGAGGATAGTGGCATTAAATAAGCTTGATAATTTTGGGGATACTGGGCATGGTAAGCTTCAGATATGCTTTCAGAGAAGGAGAAAAATCAGGGAATCTTCTAAGTAGTCTAATGTTAATAACTTGAGAAGAGTTCTTCCTAAATGTTGGTTTTCAAAGTACAAGATCTTTTCTAAGTTCAAAAATTTTAAAAAAATTCATAGATATTATACATTTTATGAATTTAGTTTGGAAGCAAAAGGAGGACTTGGAAGTAAAACTTTCCTTCTTGGAAGTGACACAGTATTTCTAAATATTTTGATAAAAATTAAAAATTGCATTTTGCTAATATGGTAACTTGAATTCCATTGTGTAAAACCCATGTACAGCTGTTTCCTCTTTAGTTCAACTTTACTTTCTTGAGATGTCACTAAGCCTCCTTTTATTTTACCATGTGACTGTAACTGGCTTTCTAGAAACCAGATCAAAATAAATAACTTGCCCCCTTTCTCAGAAAGAATATTGGTAAAAAAGTCCACAGACATAAAAAAAACCCCAGACCTATTAAAATCTTTCACTAGTGAAAGTCATGACCTCCTAGTGCTGTTATTTTCTGTCTAGTTACTGATATGTGGGATCCAGATGTCTGTTCTGCCTTTACAACTGAAAACAAGGGTAACTGAGAGAATGACTTCAACACACCTCTTGTCAGTGCTACAGACCATTAACAGTACTATAAATAGCATGATCAAATCCCAGATTGCAGATTCAGTCATAAAAGTGTCTACATTTCATGCTGATTCAGAGGGGCAGCAGCATTAGCTGCAATCAACAAGGAATGTGACATCTCCACAGCACTTTCTACAGCTCACTGGTCTGGTGACAGGACGATTGTTAAAAATTAATGGGGACCATCAGATGTGGATAAGTACAGCTTGGCACCTGTGAAAGCCAGACTTCCCATTTGCGAGTGATAATGCAATACTATGCTATGATAGATTGTAATAGATTATTTAGATTATTTTTCATTCAGGAAGTAGTAAGTCTTCTTACTCTTTGAAAATTTGACCAAAATATTTTATTTAATCGTTATATTTATAAGCCAGGGAACAGAGGTAGAGAAGCATTTTTTTGCATTGTTTTCTAATTTTTCTCAGTTGAAAGTACACTTTTGCCTTTTGTTTATCCATTATAATCTTTCACTTCTCAATTAGGTAACACTCTAAGAAAGTAGAGAGCCTTAAATCCAAAGTTTATGAAGAGATTGATTTTGATAGTTAAAAAGTAAAATACCAATATGTTGTATCAAGTAATTTCCAGCTTAATGTCTGGTTTTATAACGAATAGCACAACTTTTTTTGAAACATTCTTACTATCTTATGCATCTGTATTTTTAAAATGCAACAAGCTATTATAAACAAAATAATGGGCCTGATGAGGGATTTGCTGGATTAAATTTGCTGGGCTGTTTTGTGCATAGGGGCAGAGTAAACTGTCATACTGTTTAGAAGATTGCTTAAGAACTCCTGCATAGAGGCAGGTCCGAAAGGATGGTGTGACAACTGGAAGAATAAGCCGGCTGCCCAATGAGCCTGGTTAAAAATTCTTGTTTACAACTATGGACACTGATCGTTTGCCCTGAAATTTTACATACTAGACCCCCTATGCTGCTGTCAGAGAGTGAGACTAGGCGAGTGACATTTCTTTGTCCATGCTCAATACTTAAAATGTCTGAGGAGTACCTAGTGTTAATGTAGGGACTTGAAGACTGGAGGCAGAACAACTTGTGCTACCTTTGTCCTTTAGGGAAAAAAATCCAGTCAAATCTAGCCAAGTTGCAATGCTTCGAATATATGCAGCATGTGTGAGCAATAGGTAAAAATTCCAGTGATTCTGGGAGCAGGTAAACAGGAATTAGAAGAGTTTTAAGCATGGGAGACAATGCTTGAATGAATATAAGAGATGGAGCAGGCTTCCCCCTGTTGCCAGCCGTGGTTCTGTGTTTCCCAAACCTTTACATTTCCTGACTGCCAGCAAATACCTGTAGAAACTCAAAGTTTTGGGCCCTGTGCTCTGGTCAACACCTCTGCTGCTGCACAAATGAATTCCAGACCATCTATTGCAGAAATAACTGTGACTCCAACACACAACAAATAGAGGGTATACCTACTTGTTTGTTTATTTATTGTTTATGGGATTCACTGCTACTCGGAAATGTTAAAGATCTTAATTAGACCATATTTAAAAGTCTGGAAGTTAGACACATAACTGAAAGTATTCAAATAGATTGTCTATATGGAATGAATTTGACCCCTCCAGAGAGTGATTCAGCTCATTTATCTAAAATAATTACCTTAAGGATGAGAAGAATTCTTTTCTGGACATGCCTCTTTCTCTTCACAGGTTATAAGCTTCCTGACTGAAATTAGCTAAAATTAGTATCACCCTCACTAAACCACGAAGGATTGACTCTGTGCACTCATTGTCACAGTCCTATGTGGAAATATACAGTTTTGGAAACAAAAAAAAGTCATGCTATATGAAGGCAAAAGATCCAAACTGAGGTTGCCAAACTACCTTATAGTCTGAATTGTGAGTCCTTGACCATGATCTTTTTTTGTTGCAGTCTTTATTATGTATCAGGGCATCTATTGGGCTTCATTTAAGATTCAAAACAAAATAAAGCAAAACAAAGCAGAAAACAAAGCAGAAAACAAAAAAGTTGTCAGGGTTTGTACTGCGTGACAGATGTGTGATCTACATTCTGATCCTTTAATCATCCAGACAGGTGTCCTGTTGGAGGACATCCAAGGTGTGCTCTCCATGTCTGTGCAGGTGGATTTCCTTCCAAAGGAAAACAATAACTTCGAAGGATGGATGCAGATCTACATTTTACATCTCCCACATTGTAAATACTCTATGTAATCTGTTCCCTTCGACTTCACTAACAGAGAAATGAAAAAAAAAACCTCCTTATAATTACATAGATAAAAAGGATTTTTTTTTTTTTGTGCT
>WKFP01015169.1:328723-343874 GCA_011057875.1 Pterocles orientalis
CCCCCCTTTCTTTTTTCTCTCCCTTCTTCTTTATTTTTTCTTATTTTTTATTCTTTTTCTAATTTTTTCCTTTTTTTTACTTGGGGAAAATGAGACTGTACAAGAAGCTCCTGCTTTGGGGACCAGAACTGGCAGGTGTTTGCTGCCTAGCCACTGAATGTAGCAATTAAAGAAATGCTAGAAAGTAATTTGCCCAAATTATTAAACAAGACCCTCAGGTAACTGCATTTTCATAATCTGTTTACTAAATGACAGTAATCATCAAAATATTGTACACAAGATATATTAAAGAAAGATTAATGCATGCAGCACCTGGAGAACTCGCATTTTTAATGAGTTTGGATTGCCTCCTCTTAAACCATGAGATTAATAAAGGTACACACTGAAAAAAAAGAGTGTAAATTCAAGAACACTGCATTGTTGCAATTTCAGATTGATTATTGTGTCTTTTTAAGTATTCAAAACTAACAGCAAAAATAAAGACATTCACAAATGTGCATGCACACTTAATCTTTGAATGCTAAGTAGCAGCCTAGACACCCTGTAGAAAATGAGGCATGAAGGACACTGCCAAATGTATGATGTCCTAAACATAGTGGCACTAAGTATTTTGCTGTATTACAGGCAATAAAATAAATCATGTGAACTTTTAAATGAGTCCAAATCAGTGCTTAGAGAATAGGTTTTTTCATAAATTAGTATTTTGATCTCTCAGTTCTAAGCAACAAAAATATCATATGGCTCTATGGAAAAAGGCAAAAAAAAAAAGAGCTTATCTAGCACATGTCATGTTCTGTCTTTTTTTCTACAATTTATTTTTTTCTTTCAGTGGATAGGAACCTGATTCAGTATTTATTTACTGTAAATTATATGGCACACTAGCTTATTTATGGTCTGCTATGCCTCATGACAAAAAAACCCAAAAGTATTATTTTTTAAAATTTTAACTCAGTTTGTTCGTTGAGGAAAAAAGCAAAATGAAAAAAAAAACAAACCAAACCAAGCCAAACAAGCAGGAAAAACAAAATGTAGTCAAAAAATGTTTAGCTTAATATATAAGACATGAAATATAAGATTTCTAGAATAAACTTGATAAACAGCTTTGCCATTTCCTTTTGGTTCTTTCACAAAGTTATAAAAACTCAGATTAAATTCTGCGGATAAACAGCAGTTGTGTGAGGGGATCTGGAGGCTAACCTATTAGTCAAAACATAATTTAGGCCAAAATGAAAGCCTCTGTTCATTTATTTGTGCTCAGAAAACTTGTGAGTTCAGATAAAAATGTATATAAAAAATATTCATTGCCATTCAGAGTGACAAAACTGAATTACAGATTGGAAAAGATGAATTTGGACAACGGGAATGCCACCTTTCCTTTTGTATGATTAATGGTAAAGGTAAGCCATAGCAATTGCTAAGATGATATGAATTGTGAGTAAAAGAATTATTGATGAGATAAAATATGCTTAGATGCATCATATGTACAAGTTATATTCTCCTGAAAATTTAGTGCTATAACCAGTCTAGATCAAACAGACACATTGCTGACAATATTTTTTTATGTGAGTTGATTTGGCCTGAAAAATCCCCTGATTTCCCATATCTAGTTAATCTTACCATGACGAATTAAAGTTCTATACATTTTTTATTCTTACGTAGACTACCTCTTTTTCCTTAACAAAGCATAGCACTCACAGATGACCTGTTAAGCAATATTTAATGGTAGAGTGGCATGTTCTTAAAGTCTTCAACATTCATAAAATATCTTATCCACAGTGATAATATAGAGCTTATGCTTTATGAACTAAGCAGTAACTTGTATTACTAGAAAAAATACTTAGAATGGGTAGTACAGGTGCTAATTTGGAATTTTAGTGGAGGATACTTCTTAGTAAATGGCCTGTAAATTTTGGCATGTTTTCTTCAGAAAAAAAGTCTTTTTTCTGCAGTAAAATAAGATAAATTAACATTTTGAAACTTAAAGACTTATGAATATTAGTGCTAAATTATCATTTTGTACATCCTTCTTGTTTTAAGAGCAAAAATTTTCTCACCAGTGTTTTTAAAAACATGGATGACTTTGGTGTTCCAGGCTAAGCAAAGGCAATGGTTGTAGATAATAGAGGAGTTCCACGATCCTAGTAAAGCCACACAGCATTATTTTTCACAGTTCAACATGCTGTCACACATGGGTTATAACCAGTTTGAAATTAGTATTGTCTATATTACAAATAGAAAAAAAATGTGATAGGATTTAAAGCATACCTTTTACATATGCTGCAGTAGCAAGTCAATTCAACAACAACAACAAGTCATAAGGCCATTTCTTTAAATGAAAAATAATTTACATAAAATAAACATATAGAATAGGTTACCGGAGCACAGAGAAGGGTGTGCATGACTGTGTGTGAAATCCAGGAACACACAATCCATATGTCGCTATCATTGTACCGTGAGCTGTTTATCTCAAGAGACCAGCTTGTTAACTCTCACACCTGGCACAGACAATGGGGGTACTGCTACTGGTGATATATTTTGGCATCATAGTTTTAAAAACAAATCACATGGAAAAAGAAGGAAGGAAAGAACAAGAGAACGAAAGAGAAAGGACCAATGATTTTCAGTAACCAACTGCATAATTTCTTTCTATAACATAATATTGATGTACAAATAATGTTGAAGAATCTAACAAGAGCAGATATTTCAGTTCTCAAGCAAAGTGAAACTCAGATTTATTAGTATATATTTCCCATGAGTTGAAATCATTACTGCATTTAATTGCTTGACAATTATTTCTGTCACATCAATTTAATGGTTAAACAAATTATTTATATTACAAAACATAGCTCTGTACCAGACACTAATTGAAAAACACAAGGAGTTCTTCAGTGTTGCTTAACCTATACATTTTTAATATTGGAAGGGTTAGGTCTAAAGATTTTGGGGGAAATTAGAACTCAGTCAGGTGATAAGAGATTTTAGAGATTCACAGTGCAAGCTCAAAATTACAGTTCTCATAATCCTGCATATGAGTTGAATGTCAAGTCAAGTAGAGCTGATAACTCTTATAAACATTTTTTTTCCTCCATTCTGGCAACGTGAGCCACCTGCTCTTAGGATGTTTTTAACCACAAGATGGCAGCTGTATTTGCACGGTCACTACTTCTTGTAATATTAAACCTGAAAATTGTAACATTGTCATTTTTTTCATTTTATAGCAGATAAGCTTTTCTACCTCATGAAGAATTTTTTTAAATCCCCAAACAATCTCAACAATTAAGCATAAATTAACCACAATGTTGAGGTAAAATTAGCCAAATTTTTGTTAAAGTACCGTCAGATCATAAGGAGAATTTTTAACTGCACAAAAACTTTAGAGTTTTGAAAGATACATTCAGATCCATATGTTTCCCATCCTTCCATTTCTGGGCTGTCAAACCCAGGGTAGCCTTTAACTGATTCAGTTTAAAGAGTATAAAAAGTTCTACTGACAGTAAAAGAAATGCTTATATATCTAAAGGCAAACTTAGGTCAATAGGTTTCCTCTGTATATAATGGTATCTTTTATTTTGTTTAACACCTAAACTCATCAAGAATGCTCATTTATGTTATTAAAATCTAATAGATAACATTATTTCTGAGGTAAAAAATGCTGAGATGTTTATATGTATGGATCAAGCACATACAATTAATAAATGCTTTGTAAAATTAATAAAATATGAAGAAACATAAGTAACAGGCCGTAGGTCTTTTCAAGGGGATCATTCCCATCTGAAATTATTATCTACGGTCTTAATTTGGGGTTTGAGCCAAAACTATATAACATGTGAAAGCATATTCTGTGTCAGTGAAACTCAGTAATTTAAAATGAAATTTTATAAACCAATGCATATTTTAAAGTGGAAAAATCTTGCCCATGGCATGGCCATTTCAAAAGAAATTATTTGGCCCAGGGTAACCATCTGTCTGCAGTCTTTGATGGCACTTCTGGAGTGGACTCTGTGACCCTTCAGAGAGGGGTAAACAACTCTTGAGTTACCCAAAAATTTACCATTGACGCAGATCCTTCACAAATGTAATTATAAATCAGTGGATGGGAGCTTGCAGACCATAGCAAATGCAAACCAGACTGATGTGACTTAACTCTTCATGAAAAAGAGATAAACTATTTCTTAAGTATTGTGGGGCAGGAGTGTGTACATGAATGGTTATCATGGATCAGCTAATGGGCAATAATGTTAACATGTCAGCAAGAAAGTGATTCCTGGCTTAGGGGCACATACCTGCTCTCACAGCATTCTACATAATGAAAAACACAATTTTGGGATGCGAAATTCTAGAGGACAAGAGCATGGTTGGTAACCTGGGTCACATCAGCATTGACTAAGTTGAGACGCGCAGCAGAAGAGAAGTAGATAAAAAGTGACTAAAGAAAAAAGATTATATGATAGAACGATACAGTTTATTTGAGATAGTTTAGACTTCTGTGAAGATAGGGCAAGCTGCCCAATGGATGACATGAGCCTGAACTCAGTCAGTTATCTCAGAGCAGATGATTCACTACAAATTACAGTCCCACAGTGACCTGTTCATATAGCCACACTATAACAGCATACCACTGCTCTTGTCACAGAATTGTCGTAAGAGAAGTGCTGGTCTTTCATCAGAGAATGCCAAAATACATTCATGTCATGAAACTACATTTCCAGTCCATAAATTAAGCTGTAAAAAGAGAGTCAGGAGAATAGGGTTTCAAGTTTTCTTTGCATGTATGCCTGGGGTGGGAGGAGATTTCTGTGTCAGAATTTCCTAACAAGTGGATAAGTTGACTGTTGTGTTGTGGTCTACCATGTGAGGGCCTATTTTAATACACGTTTCTAAAACCAGGCAATTTTATATGGAACAGAAGGCTGCAGTAAAGGCATCTGGGCTGAGAATTTGCACCATTCTCAATAAAAAGTACTTGCGAAGATTTTGCAACAACAAAGTTAAGAATTTTCAGATAAAGTTTAAATTTAAGATAAACTTTTAAAAAACTCTACACAGTTTAGGAAGCTAAATCACTTTTCCCAAGTGACTTTAGGTTCAAGTTTTTCATATCTAAGACTTAGCTTTCTTACTAATTTCAGAGACTGCTGAGCTAGCTGTGAATGCAACAGAATCTTCCTACAGGAACACGTGGAACCACAAAGGTGTACTCTTTGGGCCTCAAACCTACCACAGAGAGCATGTGGAGTTCCTGTCCTGTATGCACAGTTAAGATTAATGCTATGGTTGTACAAGACAGAGCTTGTTTGAACTGCTGTTGCAAATCAAGAACAGTGTCATCTGACTGACCTTCATTTGAGCATGACATGGAAATCATCTGGAAAGATTAAAAAAGAGGATGAAGACAACTGAAATACAGAAATATCTTCTACTTCTCTGATGATCACATTACTGCTGTATTTCAGCTAAAAAGTTCTGCTCACAAGCATCTCCATTTTGAATGACTACAATTTTTCCATAACTGGAACCTTCAGAGAATCATTTTACAGGTTCTGTTTCCAGAGCTGGACTTTATTCATACGCAAACTTTGAAGAACTTTCATTACTGGAATGCAGGAAAAAAAAGTTTATGACAAAAAACTGTGAGACTGTAGTCACATAATGTTTCTGCATAAAAGAGAGACAAATAGTCTTTTCATACTTTTCCAAATCATCCCTTTAGCACCTAGTTTCTAGAATTGCTTTGGAAATTCTTTCTTTGTCAATAGATTGTGTTTTGACTGATAAATGACTTCATTATTGACTCCTATATTAGCCATTAAAGTTTAAAATTAAAATGTGATTCAGTAAGTACAAACATAAAAGTCTCATAGTCACCTCACATGTGAGAGTCAGAACACAAATTTTAAAAAATGAACTTCACAGCTTTTTTTTCTAATTTCTATTTTGATAATGCTATATCTGTGTGTAAGCTTTAGCCCAAACAGAAAGATCAATAGTACTGCTGGAAGCCATGACTTCTGTGTTATATAGTTTGCCCAAAGTAGGGATCACAGAGGTAAAGAAATGAGTAGGACTACCTGAAAATAGGCTTATGACTACTAAACGTTCATTCCAACATCTTGACCTGTAAGATAGTTGACCAACCTGCAGTGACATTTTGAGGTACTACTCCAGTGAAGGGAGTTCCATTAACAATTTTGGACAAGCAATTTTTGCAGGTCCAAATCTGAAATATTGGTCTTTGAGAACACCTCTCATGGTCACTACAAAATACGGCACAAGCATCCATTCCTTTAACCCAAGTTTTCCATTGTTGGGTGTCCCAGGTGCAAATTACAGGGGATGCTAAAAGTTGCTAATATGTCATGTGATACATTTATCATGCAATGTATGTCCTTCACAAGTTGTCATACATTGCATGATAAACGTATCACATGACATATTAGTGGTCACACAGCTTTGCAACCCTTGTTCACTCACACAGGGAGTAAACTTGTTCCTGAATGCCATCCTAACAAGACGACTTTTTTCACAGTTCAGTTTATTGCAGTTGAAAGTTTATCAGAGGAGATTATTCAGAATAAAGATGTCAGTGTTCGATGTTTTATCAGACTTTGAGACAGTATAAAATGAAAAGCTTGTTTCTGCAGCTAGCATGACAGTGTACAACACCATGTCACACTAAAAAGGCAGAGGTGACTGATTGAGGTACATCTCTGTGTTGACTGACCAACCAACCTTCCTGATGTGTTAAATGTTAAGCTAAATTTGATTTGACAAATAGCTACATTTATGATATTTATACACATCAGAAAATTTCATTATGCTTTGCAGATTTACCTGAAAAGGTTACTTACAAAAATAAGTATAGCAATATTTAATACAGCTATTGCACCATTAAAACAGTAAACACTGAAACTATAGGGGAAAAAAGATATTAGGCAAGGTAGTAATCTTCAGTGTTTATTGAATGCTCAGGGAATAATAAAAACAAGACAAAGACCTTGAGAAGGATAACCTATTAAGTTAGTCTTGAAGACACTGTCTTCATTCTGACATTGTTTTGAGAACCAGAAGTGGAAAGGGCAGCTTGCTGTCAGAGGTCTCTGTTGGTGGCTGGACAGATGGATTTAAAAATTGAAATTAATTACTGTTATATTAATATTAATATACAAAGTTATATACTGTGTATGATACATATAGTATGTCATAAAATACATTTAGGCACATTTAAAAGTACACGTTCAGAAGGTAGTAGTTAAAGAAAATAAAAAAAAATATTATTAATGTAAGTACTCAATACTGTCCAATAAAATAAATTCCAGGTAACACTAGTAGTGATAGGAGAGGGAGTAATAATTTTAAACTGAAAGACAGGTGGTTTAGATCAAATTTTAGAAAAAAAATTCTTACTATGAGGGTGGTTAGACACTGGAACAGGTTGCCCAGAGAAGTTGTGGATGCCCCATCCATGGAGGTGTCCAAGGCCAGGCTGGATGAGGCATCCCTGCCCATGGCAGGGGAGTTGGAACTCGATGACCATTAAGGTTGCTTCCAACCCAAACCATTCTGTGATTCAGTGACTCTGTGACAAAACTCCCTCCCAGCACAGATAACATTTTTAATGTTATAACACTGAGACAGAATTTGTTTGTATTCTTAAAGGGTTAATATCTTTAGAATTAATATTTAGTAAAGCACATGCGCGGTTCCACATAGATTGAAAACTGTATACAAGATACAACACTAACCATTACTTTATTAAGGACAGTCTATTAAAACGATAACATCTTAGGTTTTAGAATTTTTGCAGTAATTAAAGCTGGTCGAAGCACTCTGCACAAGATAAAGAGCCAGCTGAATTTGGGGGGGAATTTTCAATTAGCCCACTAGATTAAATCTGTCTTGGTTTAAATCCATCTAGCTGATTTAAAATGGTAATGCGTTGCTATGTATGGGATTCAGTTTTATATTAACTCTCACAAATTCAAGTGTCTATATGGGAGCTAGGTATCTTACCTCACTTTATAATCAAGGCAGAGCTAATCAATGCAATCACTGGAGCCTAGAAATAAGTTCACCTCACTTTGGGTATTCATGGAGAGATACAGTTGTCTAAATATAGGAGTTGTTTAATGTTATTTGAGATGGCCAAGGGTATCTGAAACATGAGCATGACAATGCATCTAAAGTCTCCTTTCTGAGAAGTGACAGGTGGACGCAGGAGTTACAGGAGACCCACACCCTCCTTGTTCAAGGTCGGCAGGCTCAGCAGGTTACTCAGAGCATTACAAGAACAGAGCACTTCTATGTTCAAACAAGTGAATAATTCCTTTGGTGATCCAACTTCACATCAGTGGAAAAACTTGGTTTGTTTAACTGTAGACACCTATATTTTATGATTGCTATTTGAGATCCATCTGACCCATGCCCAGAGGGCAGAGGTCATCACTGATCTTATCTGTCTGTCAGTATTATCTGACTTATCTACCATCCCTGTGGCAGAAGTCTCCTACCCTGGGCCATCATCTCAAGTGGCACTGGGTTTTTCGGCAATTGATTTGATTCCTCTTTACTGAGGTGAAATAGCACCTTTCCGATGTTACCCAGGATTACTTCTTTCTTAGATGTTAGTTCCTAAAATAAGCATTTACCTCCTTTAGTCCATCCTTACACTGTGAGCAGAAATCTTGTTACCTTCACAACCTTTACCTTAATATGTATTTTCCACTTATGATCTGTTCCAAACACAGAACGAAACAATGTAATTACCTGATGAACCTCAACTAAGTAAGTGAGCCTTAGCTCTATTTCTAGGGACCACAGGTTTTGCCAGATGTTCAAAAAATAAGGAACTTAAATGTGGGCCATCTTTCAACAATATCTATATTTCACTGTTGGAAAAATAGTCCAGAGAAACCAGCTCTTAACAAATAATGGGAATGTGAACTATAGTCCCTATAAGGTCTTGCACTAGGAAAGTACAGCATGTACATTTTACTTTTTTTCATTTTTGACCCATAGTCGAAAACTAAACTGGGAACTAAAATAATTCCAGTCGTAATTCTAGAGAGTGTGAGCATAAATTGCATATAGATCTTGAACGGGTAAATGAAGCAAAGGTAGAACAGTAATCAATAAAAAGTTTTATTGTCCCAATATTACCTTAGAAACACCAATGGAGAAAAAAAAAGTATATAGCTATTTTCATCAGTAGGATTGTGTGCTTTCTGAGGTGAGACTTCTCCATAATGTGTTTACTTTTCAACTGCAAGTGTTTGATGCTGAGATTGTGATATATCTATATCTTGGTTTTGTTAATATATATTTTGGTTTGCTCAAGCAGTGTGTCTGTTGATTTATTTTGCATAAAATTGAAGTTCAGCATCCTCAGAAGAAAAATCTGTGAGAAATACCAACATGACAACAGAAGAGTTGCATCCTATGCTAGAACTTTGGACAGGCTTTTCTCTCATGCTGCTTATGAAGAAGTTATTTGTACTTTAGTAACTATTAGTACAATATCTCACTGCAGTTGTAAATTTGTAATGTATTCTTTGGTTCCATGAAATTCTGTAATCCACAATTTTAATATTATTTATTGTATGTTCCCTTTGCTTGTGATTAGTTTTATGAAATAGGTTTTTGTCTGTTTAAAGCGTATGTTTCTTAAACATAAAATTTTTTATACAGTCCCATACATATTGCTGGGTCAGTGAATCTTCTGCTCTTCAGGAAAATGATACCTTACCTTTGTTAGTTATACCACAGGCACACACACTTTGTTCCTCTTTAAGCAACACAATTGAGTAGATGTTTGAAATAATCTGGACACAGACCACTGGATCACCATTGCCTGTGCTGACTTAATATGTAAATGTTCCCCCTCCCTCCATATTTACTACGCTTTTTCCACTACACTGATTAAAAACCAAAAAGTCAACTCACTTTTTTCTCCTTGCCTTGCTTTAATCTAAATAAATTTCCAAACGGATTCTTCAGTCTGCCTTACGATATAACCTTACCTTGGCTTCAGTTAGTAATTAGTCACTTTATTTTCTGTCTTGCTTTAATTTCCACAATTAAATAAATATTATCTTTCTGAGTTTTCTTCTGAAATTAATGACCTACACATTCAATTTCATCTGCTTTGGATGAAATTAATAATGTTTGAATCCTATTTTTTAATTTATTTTCTGAAAATAATAACCTCTATGACCTTTGCTATCTTTCTTTGACTTAAAAAAATAATCTTCATGTCTATTTTTGCTTTCTGTGTCCTGAATTGCTGAACCCAGATTTGTCTCCTTCAATAAAATTAACAGTTTCCTTGAATCAGTTTATCTTCATGTTTATTTAAATGAGAGGATTCTTTTTAGAATTTGCTGTCATCATTTCTTGGTTTCAGTGAAGGACTAAAAGAGTAACTTGCTAAGAATCATATTACTGAAAAAAATTAATTTACTGTCTAATGCATTAATATGTAGTTTCTTCCATCTCAGTGTCCCCTTCTCATCCCAAATGTCTTTGCAATTTATAATAATTTTATATTTTATTTTCAGGGTTTTTTTCTGTTTTGTATCAGTAGGGTGTGCCCTGAACCTGTCGCTACACAGCTTTCCTCCCACATGTGCTCCATGCACAATTAAATTTGCAGTGTGGCTGTAATTCATCCCTGTGGCAAAAAGTAAAAACAAAGTCTATGAATCACCTAAGTTCAGCTGAAGCCTTTAAATAGACTTTATATTATCACTGTGCATACAAATGAGATTTGTCATTATAGAATTTCCCCCATTTATTTGTGTGCAACTGTTAGATATGTACAGTCCAGCAGAAACTCCCTGGGGAAAAAAACCCAAAACATAAAACACCTAAAACTGTCTGACTTTTATGAACTTCCAAAGTTGATATAAATTATATATCTTAAAAAAAAAAGATAAAATATTCACAATACTTGTCAGTATCCTTATTGACAAGTGTTTTTGTTTTTCTTTTGATGTATTAATTTGGCATAGAATTATTATCACAAACTAAATTTAGCACTTGAATAAAATGGCTTCTGTGGATACACTGAAGGCTGCGGGTCGGTTCTAAGTCTGTATGTTGTGAGCTGGTGGAAATGTTTACTTACTTCGTATTTCAGACCTCTGAGATGTCATTTCAGACCTTTGGCCAACCTCTAGCCCTAAGGTCTCTTTGCCAATCATTTTGTCAGTTGCCGTGGGATCCCTGTTTGTAAGATACCCTCCAGAAATTGGTAGAAAATGTAACTGCAGACATGACAGAAATCTAAACTGTTATTAAGATTTGCATTTTTGAATCACATTTTTTCATAAAGTCACTTTTATACTACGTTGCCTAGGTGGCTCCTGACTAGAAAAGAATAGAAAATTCTGCATTATAAATGCGCATTGTGAAAACAAGTTAGAAAGAAGCCCTACAAAATTAAAACCTTGTCATAAATCTATTGAATTAGTGGAAAAAAATCCCAATTATTTTATTGAGCTTTGCCTCAAGGTGATAAGAAACACACAATCATTAAAATCCTGTCAGTTATTATCTTCAAGTTACATGAGGCTTTGTTAATAGTTTTACTCTGGCTGGCAGCAAAACTCAACATCGCTCGCTCACCCTCCCCCCCGCGCCCTCCTGGGGATGGGGGAGAGAATTAAAGGGGTGAAGGGAAAAAGAGACTCAAGGGCTTAGATAAGAACAAGTTAATAACTAAACTACAATAATATTGTAAATAATAATTGTGATGATACTTATAGTACTATATGCAAAAATACAAATGGGTGAAACACAGTGATCCTGCTGACCACCCAATGACCAAGGCTCAGCCTGTTCCGGGCTAATGATCCCGGAGCAGGGAGAGTCCCAAAACTGCACAACCAGAATGGAGATAAGAGCCCAAGTGTCTCAGAGACTGAGATAACCCTGAGAGAGTGGCGACCCGGAGGGAGACAACCCAGAGCAAGAAAGAGCTCTTCCAGAGAGTCCTCACCTATATGCTACTCATGAAGTGCATTATATGGAATATGCCATTGGCCAGTTTGGGTCTCAATCCTAAACCTAAAGTTAAATCCTAAACCAGTATCTGGAGCTGTGCTCCTTCCTAGCTTCTCCTGTACCTGCAAACACTGGCACAGCAGAGATGCTGAAAAGTCCTTGACTGTCCTGGCAACAACTATAAACACCAGTCTAAATTCAGTTGTGGCTTTTCAGATTAAATGAGACTGTGTCAAATTTCGGTTTAAAGCTTTCACTGCCTACCAAAATATCTCTTATGAGTGAAATGTCCCTGTAGGTTAATTTGAAGTCATTTAGATGAAAAATGGATAAAACACTTCTAAAATTTTGATCATTAAAAATATTTTAATGAAGTTACCCTGTTCATTAAGAAAAGTTCTTTAGAAAGTAATCAGGGAGGAATAATTACTTTTAATTACAACACCTATCTAGTCTTAATAATTTAACTGCAGAGCATTGTGCCTGCAATGTGTTACAATGGGTAACATAATCCCGTATTCTCACAAGCTGTTCTTTCAAACCCCTCACCCTCATTTCCTTTCTGTATGTATAATTCAACACCTTGAAGCACTAGTTAGAGACACATAACATGGCAATGATTATGCTTCAACGGCTTAAAAAGAAATAATTCCCACATGGTATTTTCTTCTTTTTCTGTTGTGTAACATTGTTTTGGACCTGGAACTGACCATGGTTCATTCAAAGAAATGTTAATCAAGATTATATGTATGCAGGGATGATATTCTCTGGGTACACTGACTCTCCATGATGAATAATATTTTCAGCTGCCTTCATGAACCCCACTCCCAGACACCTGGGAAAACAGCGAAATGTTATGATGGTCAGGAGTAAAAAGTGCTGATACTGACATAGGAATCAGGTTCCAGTTCTGAGTAACCTTTAAAATGAAAAATATCTTCCTTGCAGCCCCCTCCTGGTCTAGCAGAATGACTGTTTACTTAGAGATGACTGCACATGAGGAGAGATGTTATTGCTTAGATAGGGTCTCTCAGTAAAGAGATGAAAATGCAGTCATTTTTTAATAAGTCATTTGACACTTTTAACAGTGGTTTGTTTGGTGGTTTGTTTTTTTTTAATTCCTTGAGCTAAAATTCAACTTCTTTCTCACTCAGAATTAAAACAATTTGCATGATTGAAATCAGAAATTCAAATATTAATTTCTTTCAAAAATTCACTTAGAATACATAAGCTATTTTCACAAAAAATGTAATTTCATACAGTGTCTCTTTCAGATAGACAGTACAGAGTGACAGTGGGACAGCTGCTAAGAGGAAATACATTCATTTTCTTTTGTAAAACCTGATTTTAGATCTAGCTGGAGCATATTTCTCTTAGTTATGTCAAGTCCTGCTCGACTTGTTTGCTTCTGTGTAGCTCTGTGTAGGAAGGCAAATGTTGAAAATTCAGAGCGAACTTTCTTTAAGCACAAGCAAAACCCAAGAAAATAAATTTTCTAATAAAAAAGATAATTTCTTCCTACCCAGTTAAAAAAAAGAGAAAAAAATTGAGAAAAAAATTATCTCCCTCAGTGTTTTTGTTCTAAGAAAAAGAGCAAAGTCCTACAGACGTGATTGTAAGAGACTACCTAGAAATAATTAATAATAATGTCTGCAGAAACTGTAGTATGTACATATGATGCCCTTAAATTAATAGGAGTTTACATTGCCTACATTGTTTTCTACAAAGAGTGCTGTTCCATTCTATTTGACCTTAATTACTATAATCGATAGTAGTTTTAGAGCTCCACACCATTTTAATCATGTAGTTAGAGCTTTCATGACAGAAGAAAAATGAAATAGCAGCTGGGAGTTATCTATTAATAGTGAGGGAACAGAAAGGTAAAGGGAAAGATCTTTCTCTCCTAGGACTTTAGGGTTTTTACGGCGTTAGTAATGAATGACTAATGTATTCTAAGAGGAGCATGCTGATCTCCAAGGATGTAATGAAGGGCAGCAGGAGGTAGGATCAATGTGAGTTAGAAATTTGATATCATTAGAAAGTAATATGGCTACAAGAGAATATGGATAGGCCAGAAAAGATGTCAGAGCTTGAGAATATAAACCATGCGTATGCATGCATGCATGAATGGGGTTAAACCACAGCACCTGGGCATGTGTGTTAGGGGCTCAGACTCTGACATACAGAGTACTTTAAATTTTCCTGGAAAAGCATGCAGTGGTACTGCAGGTCACGAGGTTAGAGAGAGAATGGCAGAACACTCAAGATTTATTTGGATTATTTAAAATGGATTTGAAAAAAGCCAGAGTGCAATGAAAAAAAAGCAAATAAACAAGAGAGTTTCTAAGCTGGAAGCAAAACATCCTAAATGAGTAGATTTGTTCTTTAGCTTCGGTTGGTAATTATTTTCTTGAAGGTTTCTCCTATTGTTGTTAATGACACTCAAGAGTTTCTGAGATTGGTAGGCTTTACAAGAAAAGAAAGCTTGTTCTACTCTTTCTTTCTCACGGATCTCATTAAAAAAAACCCAAAACTACAAAACCAAATTAAAAAACCCCTCTACTGGTGTGTGACGGGTTGGCCCTTGGCTGGGGACCAAACCACACACACCCGCTCACACAGTCCCTGCCCCCCACCCAATCATAGGGGAGAGAATTAAAGAGGTAAATGGCAAAGAGGACTCGTGGGTTGAGATAAGGACAATTTAATTACTAAACTACAATAATATTAGAAATAATACTATATACAAAGATGCAATGTGATACACAGTGATACTACCCCTCCCCACCTGATGACAAAAGGCCCAGCCCACTCCCAGCCAATGGCCCCGAAGGAGGGAGAGAATAGGTGATACACAATTATGCTGCTCCCCCCCCCGAGAAGGCTCGGCCTGTTGACAATGATACTGTTCCCCTCGAAAAGGCTCGGCCTCTTGCCAGCTAATAATCCCAGAAACCGCACAGACGATTCCCCCAGAAAGGGGGGGGAAAGGGGGGAAAGGGGGTGCACCGCTCCCGGAGGCACTCACGGAACGGAGATAATAGCCCAAGCGTCCCAGCCCGAGAGCTGACCGAAGCAGGAAAAAAAAAAAAAACAACCAGCTAAGTTAGATCCTCCTGGAGAGGGAGGATGCCAAAACTCACGGAACGGA
>WKFP01015169.1:355043-392157 GCA_011057875.1 Pterocles orientalis
CATATTTATAAACATTGATTAGGTCACCCCTCAGTCTCCTCTTTTCCAAGCTAAAGAGACCCAGCTCCCTCAGCCTTTCCTCGTAAGGGAGATGCTCCATTCCCTTAATCATCTTTGTGGCTCTGCACTGGACTCTTTCCAGCAGTTCCCTGTCCCTCTTGAACTGAGGGGCCCAGAACTGGACACAATATTCCAGACGTGGCTGCACTCAAAGAGTTGTGGTCAATGGCTCTATGTCCAAGTGGAAACTGGTGACAAGTGATGATCCGCAGGGGTCAGTACTGGGACCAGTGTTGTTTAACATCTTTGTTGGAGATATGGACAGTGGGCTGGAGTGCACCCTCAGCAAGTTTGCCAATGACACCAAGCTCTGTGGTGTGTTGGACATGCTGGAGGGAAGGGATGCCATCCAGAGGGACCTTGACAGGCTTGAGAGGTGGGCTGATGCAAACCAAGATCTTGCATATGGGTCGAGGCAATCCCAAACACAAATACAGACTGGGCAGAGAATGGATAGAGAGCAGCCCTGAGGAGAAGGACTTGGGGGTATTGGTGGATGAGAAGCTCAACATGAGCCAGCAGTGTGCACTTGCAGCCCAGAAAACCAACTGTGTCCTGGGCTTCATCAAAAGAAGCATTAGCAGCAGGTCAAAGGTGATTCTCCCCCTCTACTCTGCTCTTGTGAGACGCCCCCTGGAGTACTGTGTTCAGATGTGGGGCTCCTAACATAGAAAAGACCTGGACCTGTTGGAGTGAGTCCAGAGGAGATCCACAAAGATGGTCAGAGGGCTGGAGCACCTCCCCTATGAAGACAGGCTGAGAGAATTGGGGTTATTCAGTCTGGAGAAAAGAAGGCTCCGAGGAGACCTAATAGCAGCCTTCCAGTACCTGAAGGGGGCCTACAGGGGGGATGAGGACAAGGGGTAATGGTTATAAGCTGAGAGAGGGTAAATTTAGACTAGACATTAGGAAGAAATTTTCTACTGTGAGGGTGGTGAGGCACTGGAACAGATTGCCCAGGGAAGTTGTGGATGTCCCATCCCTGGAGGTGTTCAAGGCCAGGCTGGATGAGGCTTTGAGCAACCTGGTCTAGTGGAGGCTGTCCCTGCCCATGGCAGGGGGGTTGGAACTTGATGATCTTTAAGGTCCTTTCCAACATTAACCATTCTATGATTCTATAAGAATGGACATCGTATAAATAACAGTAAAACTTAGGAAGTTCCTGCAGTGTTTTCAAAACTTTGAGACAAGGTATGAAAAAAATATCCTAGTTATATATTGCTAATTCTCATTTTCATTTAAAATTCATTCCAAATTTCTCCCCTTTCACTAGACTTAATAGTTATTACATACATAATACAGCTTTTCTGTCAACTACAAGCCATCTTTGCAGAGATATATAGTGCAGAGGAGAGCAAAAGGATAAGATTTAAACTAGTCCTTGGACTAGAATGTAAGTGATTGCAGAATTAGTTATTCAGATTGCTTTTGAAGTTTCTGTCATTTGAAGATCATACTATGACAAAATTCAGCAGTTAAGCAGCAGTAACAGCTTCATGGACCAGTTCTGATTTTAAATATGTAAAAGCCTGTGCAATATCTATTGTATTCTGAAAATGGTATTAGATATAATATACAAAATTCACAGTATTTGCTGACAAATTACTGCGTAACTGAAATTAAGTCCAATCTGTTATTCCCAATTCTTTGAAAATGCTAATGATGCTAAAATTTGATTAATTCATACGGGGAAAACAGTTCCATTAGCTCACGCATCAGCAGAATAACACTTTGTGTAAGAGAGCATCAAATACCAACAATTATTTAAATAAATATGCTAACCCAGGAAAAACTTATTTTAGCATAATTTTAACTACTTGTCAAAATTCTGTTTAAAGCCTATTATATTGTTTCTGCATGCTTATTGTGTTTAATAGATAATATTAAATGTTCTTGAAACAGTTATTGCCAATGAGACAAAAACAAATAAAATATTTGGATTGTATTTCTGCATTAAATTTGCTCCTTTTTCTATTTCAGATATCTACAAATACACAAATAATAATTTTTTAAAGGTTTGTTTTTGTGGGTTTTTTTACATTAGGTTGCAAATTAAAACTTTCAGGATGCACAAGTGATATGTAAAATTTAACTTTTATATTACACATGTTCCTGAGAAATTCAGGTTATAGTAAGAAAAAAATTATTCATAAACCTACAGCTTCATTCAGTAGTCATGACACTACACAATGCAAGAGAATATGGTCCTTATGGTGTGCAAAAAAAGATTTGGCCATACCAACATATAATTCTACCCAGAATCTACTTATAGTTTGAATTTAATTCTTTCGTGATTTGAATTCATGCTTATGAAAGAAAAATGTCTTCAGAGACCTCTTGTTCATGTATTTTCTAAATAGTTAGTTTAGGTTTTGTTATATCTGAGTTCACATCTTGTGTTGGTGTGAGCTTTCCCTCCAGATGTATTTCCTGAATTACCTAGGAAAAGAGGAGAGAAAAAAATACTTTGCAAATCTATATTTTATTGTACTGCATTTCATTGTATGATATGATGTATTTACTCTTTATTGAACTCTTTCTAATGCAATGGAATCTTACAAGAAATGTTACTGTTCAAGTATAAATGTTTAAAGATGCACCTTTGTGTGTTTAAATACCTATGTGACCTTTACCATCATTACTTTAGTGCTATGACTATTAGCCTTTACGTCTTTTCAGGTGACTTTTTTCCAGTTGGAGGGTACATACAGGTGGAATATTCAAAACCTGAAAAAGGAAAAAAAAAATCTCTACATGGCAGAGACTGAATGTTTTGTTATGGCAGTAAAAAGGAATAGTATGTATTACTGAATAGCTTAGTAACTAAACTTACACAGAATTGGACTTTTCCATATGGACAGTCAGTTTTCCATACTAAGAGATACTAAGAGAACGTTTGATTATCTGTATCCTCTGTATCCTCCTTTGGCTGGGAGCCAAATCACACACCCATTCACGCAATTTTCCCCCACACCCAAGGATAGGGGAGAGAATTAAAGGGGTAAAGGGAAAAAAAAAGGACTCGTGGGTTGAGATAAGAACAATTTAATAACTAAACTACAATAATATTGAAAATAATACTATATACAAATATACAAATGAGTGACACACAGTGATACTTCCCCCTCCTCCCCCCGACCGGATGACCAAGGCTCAGCTTGTTCCCGGCTAACGATCCCAAAGTAGGGAGAGTCCCAAAACCACACTCATGGAATGGAGATAACAGTCTGAGCACCCCAGACCAAGAGCTGACCAGGGTGGGGGGGAAAGGACATGGGAGAGCGACCACCTGGAGTGAGATGACCCAGAGCAAAAGAGTTCCGTAACCAAAAAGGAACGATCTTCCGGAGGGTCCTATTATGTTTCTCTAAAGATCCACTACCCAGGCAAACTTGGCAATGGGCACAATGATACAAAACACAAAACTAAATGTCAGATTGTCCATATATTTTCATATTCCATCTGAGTTCAGATTAAACAATATAACTGTTTAAAACAAAAGTTTAATTTTTTTTTAGTATTTTCAATAAGTCCATACAGAAATATGAAAATATTAGGCTTTATTGCATGGTGAATATATTTACAAGACATTATTTATACTGTTACAACTATTTTTCTGATCTAAAGAATAAAATAATGTAGTTAACTACAACATATTTAATTTCTTGCATATTTTGTGAGCGAGAAGAAATCCATCTGAAAACTAACAGTGCAAACTAAGTGAAAAGAGAAGAGCAGTCAAGAAATATGCAAAATACTGCTTTTTCAGTTTTGTCATATGTGGCATTGTGTTTTTAAATGGTGCTCACAAGAGGAGATGACTGTTAATCTAATGAGACTATACATTTAATACTTCACATAATATAATGTGTTAAATCTCACCAGTGTAACTGTGATGGAGAAAAGCAGCTTGAAGGCAGGAATGTGAAAAATCAGGTCTGTAGCAGAAAGATTTTTCAACATCGTCATACAATAGAATGCAGTAAAAATTGATGGGAAGAAGAAATCTAGTATTTGTAGTATTCCAGCACCCAATAACAACAAATCAGGAACTAGCTTCTTGTAAGATTGTAAAAGGCAAATATTGAAGGCTAAGGTACTCCATCCCAGAATGACAGAGGGTTTGCTGGACATTGTTCTATGATTATTTTTTTTTCCTATACGGAGAAGGAAGCAAAATCTACCTTCTTGGGCAAGTAATTTTGGAATAATAAAGACTTGATTTTGACCCAAAACTCCAGTCAGAGACACTGAATTTGGAGCTATTTATCAAAGCATGCAAGATGGTGGCTCAGTTATTAGCTGTAAAAGGAACATCATCCACATTTTTCCATATTTATTAGTTTCAATGAACTGACTAGAGGAGTTTGTAAATAACGCATATGATTTTAGAGTCAGAAATTGGCACTGGAACAGTTTATCAACAGCTGATCCTCCTGATCTCTTGTGGTGAGAACATTTGTGCAATGTATACATCAGTAAACAGATATTGTAAATTGAAAGTGCTTAGGATTGATATTGACATAACCAGAATTTGATCTTGCTTACAGGAAGATAGATTAGTTACATTAGGCCCTGTGAAACCTGCTTGATTTTGGGTTAAGGTCACATTAGTAGTGTCATGATATGTTATTTTATGAGGGGGTAGCTAATCTGAAGACTAGGAGTTATAAAGTGTTTTCATATAGATCTGAAAAACAAGAAAAGTTGTTTCAGGGTTGGATTTATTACTGAAAATAAGACGCTTTTAGTGCCTGCAGTTATTGATAGAGCAAAGATTGTCAGATCTACCATGCTCGGTTGTTTATCAAATATTATATTATGTAGGAGAAGAGTTGGTTGTTTCAAAGTTCCAAAGAATGTATAGAAACATAAGGAAAATGCATGGAGAAGCCTTTGAACACTCATCTAATCCAATATTTTACTACAATTAGGATCAAATGAGTTAAATACATCGATACCATGAAAGCATGTAATTATTCATATTTTTAAGTATTTGGTGCAAGTTCTGCACATGTGCAGTTTTAAATCAGAATTATATAGACCTGTATATTGATAACATGTAGAAGAACATGGAGAACAGGAACTGGTACCTTGAATAGGAAGAGGTTATTCTGAGTAGAGTTTCAGAACTTGGGGAGATAAAGGAAGATTAAGCTACTGGTCATTTTAATCCTGTGTGTACAAAAAAGCAAGACAAGATCATGGCAAGATGAAGCTATAATGACACACAAGAAATCAAAAAAAACCCCAGATTTTCTCACAAGCTGATAAGTTATATAACTTGAAATATGTTAAACAAAACAACTTATAGAATAGGAATCATTGCGACTATGGAAAAGAGTTACAAAACAGGGTTTTCTGATAAAGAATTTCAGTTTATTCTTCCAAGACTGGGGCAATGACGTCACTGATAGATTTGGTAACACAGGTTGAAAGGACACAGGCAATTAGCCTTTCAGTCAAATCTGTAAGTAATTTGTGCTTGTCTTTTGGCAATATAGTATCACAGCCCCAAACTGAATGTCCAGTACTACTTAATGGGTCGAGAAGGAAGGAATCATCTAAATTAACATATGGATTTACTGGCACAGTTTAATGCACTCAGGTGGTTATGACATAAAGGTCAGGCATAGGCACGGATAATGAGGTCATTTTTAAACCACATGAAAAGAGAAGAAAACTTTTGTTTATTGGCTAGTATAATATTCAAATATTTCATATTTGAAAATACCTCAATTATTGTGTAGCCACAGAATTTGAGAGTATTATTTTTATAAAGTGCATTTGCAATAAAGACTATTCCATTCTGTTCTATTAAATCACGTTCTTAAGTAGTGTGTCTTTCTGTATGATCTCCACGGATTATATCTAACAACTCACTTAAAAGGTAGAGTTGCCAAAAAGAAAAGTTATTCATCTCTTGTGAGCTAGGTCCAAAGAACATTAATCCTACTTGAAAGTTATCACCAGAGAAAAGCTGAGATTTATGTTCAGGTCATGATCGATATCCTTAATTTAACTAATGGAGACAAACTCTGGTTCCTCAGCGTCATCTTGTCTGCCAAGGAACTTAACCTGCGAGAAAAAGATAAACCTTACTCTCTCAGTTTTTTACAGTTACAAGACGGTTAAAAAAGGCTTTAAGTGAGAGCGAGAGGCTGAGGGAAACAAGGTGTTTAACATAAAGACAGAATTTCCAAAGTATAGGTAAGCATAGTCACAGTCCTTAATCATGAACTGATGTTATAGATATATATATACGCACACATATATATGTTTACATGTATACAACAAGTAATTAGGAGACCTGAGAAGGAACTAAGAAATTATAATGAAAGACAGATTTAGTAACACTTCCACTCAGAGGATTTGCTTGTGACTAGATTTTCTTTAATGAAATTAGGGTTGATATGACCTGAATTTTTGTTAAAGCTAAATTTAATGGTCAGTAGAGCAGGAAGTTCTAAAGTTTAGCACTCCATTTTCATTTGTACTTTCTAATACCTCATGATAAAATATTTATTCACTTTTTTCTTTATACTGTGCTTTTGCTGAATATTTTTCTAAAGAAGATTGGAGATGAAGGCTACTGTTAATAATTAGAGAGCCCCGTGAATATATTTAATATAGTACAAAAATGCTCTTTTCTTCCAGACTAAAATGCTATGAACTTAAATAAGATTAAAAGTACTACTATTTGAAAAAAGTTATGTGCAATTAATCAGAAAATAAATACTGAGAAAGGTGACATCTTTACACAAAGAGAATTGCTAAGTGTAACTCAGATGTGAACACCTTCTCAACAATGAATAGCAGCTGCACATAGAATCCCACTTAGTTCTACTACCAAACAACTATGGTATAACATAAATTCTTTCAAAAGAGGCCCAAAAAACCCAAAATTGCACACAGGCACACACCCTCTTTAATTCACGTCCCTTCCAATCATGTTGCCTTTGCCACAAATTGTGTAACCATAACATGCAGATAATTTTCCTTCGCTTCTTTGGACAACAGACTTAAAGAAACCTTACCTCCCTGTCAGGGCATGTAAGGATACAGTTTTCTATTGAACTGGGTGCAGCTATAAAAGTGAAAATATGAAAGTATAAATATCACCATGTATCAAAATTAATGTCAAATTTAATAGCATTAATGCTTGAATTAGGTTCGTTATGCAATACTGTCAGCTGTAAGCTATGTGCATGCTATAAATTTTAATTCAAGGGTGAGATTTCACAGCAAACAATGGGAAAAGTTTATTTTTGAATTTGTAAGTCAGATCCTGGCTCTTCTAGTGGCTATGGTCGTATTGGAGATCACAGTATTTCGAGAGCAAAAGCATTTTGCAGAACTGAAGAGTACCTGCTCAAAATCTTTGTGATAATTCTACTGTCTGTCCTTCTGCTTCTATTACCCTTTTTCTAAAACAATAAGGAAGAATTTTCAGATGTGTTGAATGTAACATCAAGTGGTTTAAGTGGTTACTTTTAAGGAAGAATCTACAAAGACTCAGAACCTCGTCTTCTACCCACTGAAATTCAGCTATGATCTCTGGGTCGAACCAAAATCCACCAAGGGTCATTAAAATATACTATGTGCAGCTCAATATTGAAAATAATTGCTGTTTAATAAAGCACTGTTCCTCTCAAGCAAATACCAACCACTTCTTGTCTCACCATCCTTTTTCATGGCCTAAAACCAAAAGCTTAGAAAAGTGGCTGGTGGTAATATTAAAGAGTCTAAAGATTTTTGTTTTCACCCCGTTCATCTGATGACCAGTGTAAATACGGAATTTACTGTAGCAGCCTGGATTGTAGGGCTATATAGACAGACATCTATATTGCTTTAAGTGCCTTTCTCCCTAGATGAACTGCCTATGAGTTGGGCAGAAAAGCATAGCTTAAATAGTTCAATATTCTCCTCTCCAATAAAGTACAGTGTCGATTTAGGCAATTGGTCATCTGTACTGAGAGACCTCTACTCTGTGGTTCTCCTTTGAATTGTTCTTCAATATGTATGTGGTGCTGCAAGGAAATGGAAAGAAAAATTAAGTGCATGGTAGTGTCAGCGAAGATGTGAATAAGGCAGAGCTTTAGCACTTTTTTAGACTAACATCTCTTTGCTTTATGGCTCCACTGCCAACAGTGAGTGTCTGATTGAGTGGGATGGTTTCTAGAGCTATAAGCAGAAAAGAGAGAGCACACTGAGAGAAACCTTTAGAAGGATAGATAGGGATTGAGAAGGTGAGCTTATTTCTTCATTATTTATAGTAACCACTTGTCTTTCAGACAGAAGATTTTAGTATGATGCTGAATATCCACTGAATATCCACTTACATATCCATTACTTTTAGCTACATTAGCCCTAAATGCGCCTTTTTATTTCTCTCTCATTTTAGCTTTGTAAACTTTCTGTAAGTCTTGTGCTAAGCAAAAGACACAGAAAATACACTTTTGGAATTGGCATCAATCACCTACAACATATGCTTTCTAAATTCTATACCAACTGGTGAAACGTGACTTAGGTGGCTGAGAGCATGCCGCTCAGAAGTTGTTAATTCTTCTACTCATCTATTTTTGAAATGAATAAAGTCTGAATATGAGATTTATGTCTTGTGAGTACTTCTACGAGCTGTTACAGGCAGAAAAATCAGATATTTTGATTACAAATCTAAACATTTTCAAGTATTGCCAGAGTTACTGGATTTTTTTATACAGTAAGAAGCTAACCTCCTGAAGTAAACTTCCAGGAAAGCACTAATTTAAAGAACTAATTTAAAAGAAAGTGAAATTAATTGAAAATAAAATTATATATGTTGAGTATTTTTATTCATGCAACTAATAACCTACTGGATTCATTGTCAGGTAGTGAAACATATTCAATAACAGTAATAATCAGACATTTAAAAACTGGTGTTACAGAGAATGGGGTGCTAGCTGTTGGTGGTGTTGCAATTGAACTAATTCACCAGCCAATAATAAAAAAATGGTTTTGAATGAGGGCTTGAATTAGTGAAATATCAAAAATATTTTTTTAATTATGATTGTGTCCTAAGCTATCAGAAAATTAGTCATGCTACTTATGGTTTCTTAAAACATATAGGTCACATCCATTGATTTAAATAAACCAGAATTCCCAAACATCTTTTAATTGAATCAGAAATATAATTTTTTAAGTGTTCACATGTAGCAGAAACTGGCAAGAGGAGAGCCACCTTGCCTAGTGGAACTACCTTCAGGATTTTTTTCAAACTGCACAAGTATCCAGCTCTTGCAGGGAGCCATTCCCTGTGACTGCATATATATGAGAAGAGAAGCCCCAATCCAACTATTGACACATCCCGTAGTCAGTAGTGCTGTGTGTTGGAGGCATACCAATAGTACAACAATTTAAAGATGGATGGGAAATTTGATTGGCATCAGTAGTGAGAATCAGGAAATAGGAAAGGATACAAGAGATGATAATCGAGGAGGAGCAGCTATCCAGGACAGGAGCTTGTTATTAAATAAGAACAGATTTGGTACTAAACCATAAACATCAAAGCAGACTTGTGTGTTCCAAGTTACACTGTTAATTTACTTGCTCAGCCCAAAGTCAGTAAGACTTCAGGAACACCGGGCTCAGTGCTGAAGTATAATTGCTTTGAGCACACGTAGTGACCAAGCACAGCTGCTTTTAGAAGACCGGACTTGCAGCAGCCTGCATAGAAATCCACGCCTGTATCCATAACCACAGCAGTAGGACAATGGATTACTGATTTTTACTGACCCGATACATACAGTTAGCCATGTGACACCAGCTATTCTGTGTATTAGAATAACACAGAATTCTAGCAAGTGTCATACAGCTCCCTAGCAGTATCATTCCTCTCTTCAGTGTATTTGCTTATTAACCTATATCAACAGACATTTGTCATACTTAACGGAATGGCAAAAGAATGAGTTTTTTCTTATTTGTGTATTGAAACAGAATGTTTCTTTAGCACGTTACAAAAAAAATTTCATTATGAAAATAATTACTATACAGATTAAAACGTATTAGCATTTCATATTATCTATGCATTAATGTAATGCTTCTTCTCTGTGTTGTTTTGATTATTCCTTGTGGCATTTTGCATTGTCAAGCAGTATGTTCTGTGTCAGAAACACTGTTACTAACGTTAGCAATCTACACAGATATCTGCAGTGCCTGGACTGCAAATGGCTCCCTGGAGGAGACAGTGTTATCAGTGATGATGACAGATAGGGAAAAGCTATATATTTCACTGGTTTGGCAATAGGCATAGTATAGAATTTGCATAATAATGATTTTCAGTATTTGTTTAGGTTTCATGCAGGGTTTGTGCAATGGACGTACGTTTGTAAACTACTTTTTCTAAGTTTTCTGTTAGGGTTTGTTCAACATTATATGAACTTTTTAATGTATCGTCTTTTCCACCACCTCTATGAACTGTACATCCATATATGCAATTTATACTAGTGACTTAAAAGTATGAATTGTTAAATCAATGCATAAACCTGATACAAAAAATGAGGTTTCCTCCAAGTATAAAACTGATATATAGTTTTATTTTGTTTAAATAAATTAGGAAACAAATATTTGTGAGTCACAAAAAATAAAAAAGAATAAAAAGAAAAAATAAAAACTACCAGGTTAAATTTATGATCATTGGTTATATGTGAGAGTGTGCTTACTGACTGTAAACTTCTTCAGGGTAGGTGGAAAATAAAATCCTTCATTTTGATAATTTAAAAAGTAAGTACAAGAAATTGATTCATTTCTATTTAAAATTTTTTCTAGTCCCTTGCAAACTTCAGCTCTGAAAATATATTTTGTGGTTATAGTACTTTGACACAATACACAATACAATTCAATACATAGTCATCTTTACAAGAAGATCATTTTAAATGACCCTGAAATTTGAAATCAACAGCATATTCATTAGCTCACTGCTTTGTCACCCAAGAGAGCTGAAATTTATCTCAGAATTACTTTCAAAAAATTACCTACATATCTAGATAAATAGTGAATTATTTATGTACTTTGATAATTAAATATGGTAAATATGTCTACAACTTTTTAATATAAATGAAAGAATACATAAATTAAAGGTGTCACAGAATCACAGAATCACAGAATCACAGAATCACAGAATGTTAGGGATTGGAAGGGACCTCGAAAGATCATCTAGTCCAATCCCCCTGCCGGAGCAGGAACACCTAGATCAGATCACACAGGAACGCATCCAGGAGGGCTTTGAATGTCTCCAGAGAAGGAGACTCCACAACCTCTCTGGGCAGCCTGTTCCAGTGCTCAGTCACCCCTCAGTCTCCTCTTTTCCAAGCTAAAGAGACCCAGCTCCCTCAGCCTTTCCTCATCAGGGAGATGCTCCATTCGCTTAATCATCTCTGTGGCTCTGCGCTGGACTCTTTCCAGCAGTTCCCTGTCCCTCTTGAACTGAGGGGCCCAGAACTGGACACAATATTCCAGATGCGGTCTCACCAGGGCAGAGTAGAGTGGGAGGAGAACCTCTCTTGACCTACTGACCACCCCCCTTCAGATACACCCCAGGATGCCATTGGCCTTCTTGGCCACGAGGGCACAGTGCTGGCTCATGGTCATCCTGCTGTCCACCAGGACCCCCAGGTCTCTCTCCCCTACACTACTCTCCAACAGGTCAGTACCCAACTTATACTGGAACCTGGTGTTGTTCTTGCCCAGATGCAAGACTCTACACTTGCTCTTGTTGAATTGCATTAAATTTTCCCCCGCCCAAATCTCCAGCCTGTCTAGGTCTCGCTGGATGGAAGCACAGCCTTCTGGCGTGTCAGCGACTCCTCCCAGTTTCGTATCATCAGCAAACTTGCTGAGGGTGCACTCTATTCCCTCATCCAAGTCGTTGATGAATATATTGAACAGCACAGGTCCCAATACCAAACCCTGGGGGACTCCACTAGATACATGCCTCCAACTAGACTCCCTCCCATTCACCACAACTCTCTGGCTTCTTTTCTCCAGCCAGTTCACAATCCATCTCACTACCCGATCATCCAGATCACACTTCCTCAGTTTAACATATTTTTGGAAGTATATTCTGGTCCAATTTATGTAGGTGCTCTTCTAATAATATGTATAATTGAAATAGAGATTTTCTAAAGGTAAAGTTATTAGACACTAAGCATGTGCTACCATTTTACGCAGTTAGCAGGTGGTTAAAGAACAGCAGACCAAGAACAGGAATAAATTTTTGCTTTACCAGTGGAAGGTTACCTAAGAAATCCCTTGGTGATCTGTGAGGTAACCTGTTTTTTTATGTATATTCATAGATGGGTGATCTAGAAAATGTATTAAACAATGAAGGAATATATGATGTTATCAAAATTATCCAGAATAGTCAAGATTAAATTTAATAGCAAAGAGCTGCAGAAGTATTTTATGGTACTAAGTAACTGGATCATAAAATGACAGGAGAAATTTGATATAATCAGCATGAAGGAAAAATTATGGAAAAAAGTCAGCCAAGTGTATATATGTGTATATATAAAAATTCATTCTAAACTAACACATTAGGAAAAGCACTAGAGTCATGGTTAATTTTATTAAAACAGCAATTCTTAGCAGGAGTCAAAATTTGGGAGTTTTAGAAAGGAGGAAAGATATGTAAAACAAAATCATAAAACATTACAGTGGTATTTCTTAATTGTGTAATTCATATGTATCCTGAATGCTGAACACCTTTTAGGTCTCCATAATTCAAAGGAAAAAGTACAGGTAAAAACAAAGTACAAAAAACCCCTTGTATATAAGGAGATATTAAATCACCTGAGTTACTTCATCTGGAAAAAGGAATGACTGAAGGAAAATATATGATTGCAATGTAGAGGGATATGAACAAAGCAGAGAAAGTGAAAAAAAAATGAAGTTTTATTCAGTATTTCACACAGTACAAAACCCAAGAATAATCAAAAGACATTCAAAAGAATTCTTGAATTGAACTGAAAGTAGCGTTTTTTCCACTCAACTGCAAAAGTATTGTGAAACTTATCGGCAACATGCTGTGCCAATGTAACTGCTGTTGCAGTTATTAAGTTACATGTAGAAACAAACTCCAGTTCAGAGACTCCTAAGCTACAGGATGTCAGAAGCTGTGAAGTTAAACTGAGAGAAGTATTAATTTATGCTTGTATCCACAATTGGACACTAACACAAGATGACAGAGTAGAGGAGTTCTTTATCTTGCCCATTACAATTGCTTTTATGGGCATTTCAGAGTCTAATCGTTTCTTCAGGTGAACTAAGAGAGCATCTGACTGGTGCATTTTTGATATGGGCCTGGATATGAGTAAAATTAATCATCTGAAAACCATGAAACTTGGATTGCTCTATCTGCAGACATGTGCAATGGACTTTTACCTCATAACAGGTGTTGTTAATTGGCTGACAGTCTTAAATAGTCACCATGTTGCAGTCTGTTGTAGAGAGTAATAAATAGAGAGGAAAGAAAAGACCATCATAAATGATAAGTAAAACCCTTCTCTTTAAGTTAGAATCTGAGTACAAAAACTTTTTCTTAACACTTGCAATTTCAATAGATGGGTACTTTGCCATAGTAAATACTACATTATGGTATATATTTTAAAATGATCACTGAAACTCAGACACCACAAAACTGAACACAGATGAGTTGAAAGAAATTTGATTTTGTAGAAGTGGCAGATTTTTTCTCTCTCTGAAACTTGCAGAAAAACAACAAACTGCAGCTTCAGTTTCCTGTGATTCCATTAAAGGTATTCTTACACACCTGAGACTTCTTGCCTATGTATTTGAGAAAGATAAACCAGTATTGACTCATGTATCCTGTAAGAAAAGAGAGGAGGAAAAGACCTAAAGGGTTGCTATGGCATTTATTCCATCAGTGCATAATTGTTCCCTGAAGTGTATTTCAAACATCAGACTAGTCTGCCTTAAAAGACTAAGCAATACGTTTGTGAAATACATATTACAACCCTATTTTGTGCTTAAAAATAATGTCTTAAAAGCATAACCCTACTGTATAATATTATTTTCTTGATTTAAATCACACTTCTCTTGGAAATCCTCCCTTGCATGTTCATCAGGAACAGGCAAATTACCATTACAGGGGAAAACAATAGCAACAGCTTCAATTAAAATGCCATTTTACTGCATTTTAAAACACAAATCTTTTCAGTAGAATCCTTGATACTATGTCTTTACATATTTCTGAATTATTAGGCTTTTAGGATGAGGTTTAATATGTTATCTTCTTTATGATCCTTGTACTTAAGGGATTCTGAAACTGAATTTTGTGGGAAGGTCTTTTAGTATTTATGTTATTATTATCCAGTCTGGCTAAACAGGTACTGAGGGTGGCAAAAATAGGAAAGGATAATGAGCAGAATAAGAATGCATTAAGAAAAAAAGTTCCACACTTATTTAAATTAATTTATGTTTCTACAATGATACACACAAACCTTAATGAGGATAATGTATGTACTTTCTTTTAGGAAGCTTTCAAAAATAAAAAAAATGCTGCTTGTGTTACTATATCTATACATGCCAATCTTAGTGGTGTATCTTCTCTAGATAGAAGAACACTAACTGGTTCCAGTCTGTTGAACCTTGATGTTTTTTATGTGCTGATCTGCTAAGAGAAAGTAGGCTTCATGTAGATCTCTTTTCCTACGAACAACCTAAGACAGAAATTAAAAGAAATAAAGGTTTGCTCCAGAATAACATAAGCACCTGGTTCTCAAAGACCTTATCTGGGTGGGACAAGTCATTAAGTGGAATTTCCTCCACCAGCACATAAGAGAATGATAGCCAGGGGTCCTTTTACACGGTAAAACAGCAGTGGTGTGTTCAGTGAACAGATCTTTCACAGAAGTCTTACAAAAAAAAAAAAAAGAAAAGAAAAGGTATGGTGGCTTTTTGGGGAAGTGGGGGGAAGAGGGTAGGGAAGGAAAAAAGTGCCTAAATGTATTTTTAGCTTCATTTGTTGTTAAGACTTACTCAAAAGTAAGACACTTTTAATAAAATTTCTTACTGAGAAAGGCAAGAAAGGGCACATTTTAATTTTACCACTGTGGAAAGGGCAGCAATAACTCACCACTTATTTATTTCTACGCGTTAATCACTAGGTACACAACAAGAATACACTTATTTTCACTCTGAACTAGCTATTTACTGTGTCACCAGAAGGCCAAATCTCTCTCTCCATATGTTTATATATATACATATATACATGTTATCATTATGGTCATGTAAAGAATCATGAGGTATTCCAGTGAGAAGAGGGATTTTAGGGGCATTGGAACAAACAAAGGGTACCTGATGGGAAGACCACAGAAATTGAAGTGGGTATCCCTTGACAGTTATTGCAGTGGGGAAGTGCATCGCACACACACATCAAGAAATAGAATAATAGCTTATGTAATCCAGTTACAGTTGATAATAAAGAGTGCTTCTGTAGGAAGAATGCTATTGTGATGAATATAAATATAATAAGTAAAACCAAAACATGCAGATATTGTCAGAGGACATTGAACATTAAAAAAATTATTCTCTATCCTGAACACACAGAACATTCAATCTGTAATTTTTTCTGAAGAACTGTTCACTGTGTGTTAATTATAAATCAAAGACGTAACACAACAAATGCACACAGTTAAGTTTTAACAGTGCGAGAGCAGGGCACAGAAGACTTATGTAACAAAACCACAAACAGCAAATTTTCAATATATGCAAGGTAAGATGTATATCCGGCATGAGTGAAGATAGGCATTTAGTTCCACTCAAAAAACCCCACATTTTATAAAGCTGTAACGTGCAGGAAAACAGATGTCTGGAGAAACATACAGAAAGAACAGGAAATCATTCTAGGTTTTGTGTGTATACTAAGAGTAATGAAATTAACTTCTTAAAATCTTGGGAACTAGGCAAGAGAAAAAAATTTCCGGTGGTAGCAAGACAACAATCAAAAAAGACCTTGCAAAACAGAAATTATTACTTACAACTAAAATCTTACAGTGACAAGGAAACAGCAATGTAAAGAGAAAATTCTCAGTCTACGGGCAGAGCATGACTGCTGCACACTGTGGCTTCAGTACTTGCAGAATATGTGGCAAACACTATTCTCAAAAGGAAAATAATTATTTTTCTCTTGCTTCTGGATATCAAAATGTCATCAACATATATGTAGCTTGTGATGGCACAATAGCTGAAAAAGCCACGAGATCCCAGCAAATATCCTTGACAAACCACTCTTTCTTACCATTAGAGTCCTATGTGTGATGTTAAAGCTTCAAAGATACAAGAAAAAGAAGTACGAACATAGAAATTCTTCTAATTGATCTGCTCTCACAGTGTTTTAAAAGAATGTAATAAAAAAGGGGAAAGACTAAAGGAATCAGCTCACCTTGTATAATTCCAGTATTTTTAAATACAGTATTGAAGGAACTGTCAGATGAAGTTGCCAAACCACTATCCATCATATTCGAGAAGTCGTGGCACTCTGGTGAAGTTCCCGCAGACTGGAAAAGGGGAAACACAACCCCCATTTTTAAAAAAGGAAATAAAGAAGACCTGGGAAACTACAGGCCGGTCAGTCTCACCTCTGTGCCTGGCAAGATCATGGAGCAAATCCTCCTAGAATCTATGCTAAGGCACATGGAAAACAAGCAGGTTATTGACGACAACCAACACGGGTTTACCAAAGGAAAATCATGCCTGACGAATTTGGTGGCCTTCTACGACAGGGCCACGGCACTGGTGGATAGAGGAAGGGCAACAGACATTATCTACCTGGACTTGTGCATAGCTTTTGACACAGTCCCACATGACATCCTTGTCTCTAAGTTGGAGGGACATGGATTTGATGGAAGGACCACTGGCTGGATAAGGAACTGGCTAGATAGCCGCACTCAAAGAATTGTGGTCAATGGCTCAATGTCCAAGTGGAGACCAGTGACAAGTGGTGTTCCACAGGGGTCAGTACTGGGACCAGTGTTGTTTAACATCTTTGTTGGAGACATGGACAGTGGGATGGAGTGCACCCTCAGCAAGTTTGCTGATGACACCAAGCTGTGTGGTGTGTTGGACATGCTGGAGGGAAGGGATGCCATCCAGAGGAACCTTGACAGGCTGGAGAGGTGGACCCAAGCAAACCTCATGAAATTTAAGAAGGCCAAGTGCAAGGTCCTGCACGTGGGTCGAGGCAATCCCAAGCACAAATACAGGCTGGGCAGAGAATGGATAGAGAGCAGCTCTGAGGAGAAGGACTTGGGGGTATTGGTGGATGAGAAGCCCAACAGGAGCTGGCAGTTTGTACTTGCAGCCCAGAAAGCCAACCATGTCCTGGGCTGCATCAAGAGAAGCATTAGCAGCAGGTCAAGGGAGGTGATTCTCCCCCGTCTACTCTGCTCTTGTGAGACCCCACCTGGAGTACTATGTTCAGATGTGGGGCCCCCAACATAAAAAAGACATGGACCTGTTGGAGACAGTCTAGAGGAGAGCCACAAAATTAATCAGAGGGCTAGAGCACCTCCCCTATGAGGACAGGCTGAAAGAGTTTGGGTTGTTCAGCCTGGAGAAGAGAAGGCTCCGAGGAGACTTAATAGCAGCCTTCCAGTACCTGAACGGGGCCTACAGGAGAGATGGGGAGGCACTCTTTATTAGGGAGTGTAGTGGGAGAACAAGCGGTAACAGGTATAAGCTAAAAGAGGGTAAATTTAGACTAGACATTAGGAAGAAATTTTTCACTGTGAGGGTGGTGAGACACTGGAACAGGTTGCCCAGGGAAGTTGTGGATGCCCCATCCCTGGAGGTGTTCAAGGCCAGGCTGGATGAGGCTTTGAGCAACCTGGTCTAGTGGAGGTTGTCCCTGCCCTTGGCAGGGGGATTGGAACTTGATGATCTTTAAGGTCCTTTCCAAGCAAAACCATTCTACGATATACACTGTCAGCGACTTCTGTGAATTATCACAGACATTTTGAACTGATAGACTGAGTTCATTAAGAATGAGCAATGGAAACAGGGAGCTATTAGAAAAAAAAGGGATACTAATACTAATACTAATACTTTTAGGTATTTATTATTTATTATTAGGATCCTAATACAATACTTTTAGGTCAGGTACATAATTTGTATTTATGCACCCCATGAGAAGCTTTAACAAAAGTAATATCCTTTTCTTTTTTAAAAATTATTTTTAATTTTTATTCCTATTTTTGGTCATCTGCATCCATTATCAACAACAGCTTTTAAATAATAAGCTTTTAGGGAAAGGTTTTTAACAAGACCCCAACACAGTCAGGGCCACAATCTTAAATGAGCTTTCCAGGAACTCATCATATTATAAAAAGTAATGGAAATGACCAATTAGAACTTCGTTCTAATAGATTGCTTCCTATTCAGTGGCCTCTGTTGAGAGGTGGATAAGCATATTAGACCACTCCTTTTTAGTTTTACCTACTACTTTTAACTATTATCATGCTCCAAGCTGATTTCAGTTTCAATGCAGATGTTAAATTTCTGAAAAGTCTTTTTTGTTTTTGCTTTTGGGATGCAGGATGACTTATGATAAAGAACGCTGTCAACGTTCCACTCTTTCTCAGCTCCTTCACTAGTTCAGCTTCTGTTCAACACCAAAGGAAACAGGGCACACAGCTTTACTTAAGACTGACAGTTACACATTTATAAATAATTTCAACAAAAGTTTTTCAGCTCCCTTAATAGAGAAGAAATTGCAAATGGATCTTCTCAAAGCAGAAGCAATGAACTGAAGGACTTTTACAATGAAGTCTTGTGCTTCATTTCTTCCATATATTCAAACAAATGAAAAACTGAAGTAACATGAAATAATAAAAATTAAGCATCTTAAAATCTGATAATCCATGGTGATTCATAGCTTTAAATTAAACACGATCAAGTAGTACTCTAGCTTCAGAGAATCACAGAATGGTTGAGGTGGGAAGAGACCTCTGGAGGTCGTCTGGAGTATATCCAGAGGAGGGTGACCATGATAGTGAAAGGTCTCAAGGGCAAGACTCACAAGGAGCAGCTGAGGTCACTTGGGTTGTTCAGCTTGGAGAAGAGAAGTCTGAGGAGTGACCTCATTGCAGTCTTCAACTTCTTCAAGGTGTGTAGCGGAGGGAGAGGTGCTGAGGTTTTTCTGGTGTCAGAGAGGTGATGCCAGGTGGAGCCAGAGGTCACCTCTCTCTGGTGACCAGTGATGGGACACTTTTTTTCACAGTAAAAAAGTGTTTCTTTATGTTCAGACAGAGCCTCCTGTGTTTTAGTTCATGCCCATTTCATCTGGTCCTGTCACTGGGCACCACTGGAAAGAGCACAGCTCCATCTTCTTTGCACCCTCCTTTCAGATGTTTGTATACACTCATAAGATACCCCCTGAGCTTTCTCTTCCCTGTGCTAAATGGTCCCAACTTCTTCCATCCTCACAGGGGAGGTGCTCCAGTCCCTTAATCATTTTGGTGCCCATTCTCTGGAATGTCTCCAGTATCTCCATATCTCTCTTGTACTGAGGAGCCCAGAACTTCACACAGTGCTCCAGGTGTGGCCTGACGAGTGCTTGACAGAGGGGAAGGATCCTCTCCCTTGACCTGCTGGCAATACTTTGTCTAATGTAGCCAATGATACCATTCACTTTCTTTGCAGCAAGGACACACTGCTGGCTAAAGAATAATGTCAAGAGGTGAGAAATTAATTCAGAAAGATTCATCACTATACTTCAAGAGTTAAGCGGGGCTGCTGGCATGAGTACTCAATGTTAATAAAAGTAATAGTAGTGAAAGTCAGTTTAGACAAGAGTATCAGTCCTCATGGAGAAGCACAGTTCTGTGCTTAGAGAACACTATAACTAAAAGACAGTTACAAAAGTCAAATTAGAAGACTAGTTTAGATCTATTTGGTTGCCATTACTAGTAAAAATGACATCTACAAACAGATATGTGGTTAAATAGTAGGTAAATATTTAGTTTCATAAACGTACTTAATGACCATAACCATGAAAAAAACTGAGGACCAGAGTATTTATATTGTCTCCCCAGAATTCTAGTAACTTGAGGAGAGCAAAAACCAAATTGACTTTGGCCAAACTGACATCTTTAAATACATTTTTTGACTTTACACTTAAAAATTAGTCAAGTACTCTATGTGATTTTATTTGGTTTTATGACAAGATTTGGGAGGGGAGGGGGGAGGCTGCAGGGTTGGCCTCTGCGAGAACACAACAGGGGCTGCTCCCGTGTCAGACAAAATCAGTTCCGGCTGGCTTGAAAAAGGACCCACCACTGGCAAAAGCTGATCCAAACAATGATGTTGGTGGTGCCTCTGTGATATTACCTTTAAGAGAGGATAAAAAGTACTGTGCAGAAGCTGTGAGAGAGATGAGTGAGGAAAAACATGAGAAAAAACCCTGCAGGAACTAAGGTCAGAGAAGAAGAAGGGTGGGGACATGTCCAGCTGCTGGAGCAGAGATTCCTCCACAACCTGTGGTGGGACAGGCTGTCACCCTGCAGCCTGTGGAGGACCATGGTGGAGCAGATATAGACGCTGCAGCCTGTGGAGGACCCCATACCACATCAGGCGGATGTGACCTGAGGGAATCTGCAGCTTGTGGAAAGCCTAGGAAGGAGTAGGCTGCTGGTAGGAGCTGTGTGGCCCTGGAACAGCCACAACCTGCTCCTGAAGGACTGTACCCTGTGGAAAGGACTCACATTGGAGCAGTTCTTGAAGAACTGCAGTCCATGGGAAGGACCCGTGTTAGCAAAGCTGTTGTGCAATCTAAACACATACACAACCTCTATAGCAAAAAAATTTTATATTCTGTACCATGTTCAAAGTAAAAACACTAAGGTATTTTTCTGATACATCTACAGCTATACAATTCAATTGAAGAAAGAGATCTCAGCTCATATTCCACCAGCAGTGTCAGCTACTAAATAATTCCAAAGGATGAGTATGTCGAGACAAAAGGAAAAGTAACTTAAACTTAACTTCCTTTTCACCTCTTTTTTTTTTTTTAAGTCATAATGTGAATTTAAACATTTACAGTGAAATACAGACACCACAGGATTAAAAGCAAATTTTCCACAGGCTTCAACAGAACTTGAATATTCCCCTTTACATTATAAGTAGTAAACCTACTTCAAGAATCACTAAAAAAACCCAAAAAACAGCTCTGCTCTGCCTGTGAAATATTAGAAGAGCTTTTTCCAAATGTTCAATGATTTATGAGGGAATTGATGGTATCTGGCCTCCTGCAGAGAACACTTCATCGGAAAACAAAAGAAAAATACAATTCCACCACTACTGCTTACATTGAGACTACTAAAAATGTCGTCCTTAAAAAGAAAATGATTAGACTATGCACCCTGTTTATTAACCTGCATTCTGTAATATGAGTTTAGAAAGGTGGCAGAAACACAAACAAATTTTAATTCAGAAACGGCTTTACAGGAAACAGTCTCAGAGTCATTTTTACTTACAGAAAGCTGGACTAATGTCTTGAAAATGATCACTCAATAGAAGTAACACAATACATAAGTGCAGCAACAGTTATTCTTAGCGAAATATGTCATGTGACTGACATTTCCCAAGATAATTTGGTTTCCTCTTCTTCTTATTCAGTCATAATAATTTCATACAAACTGCTGAAAGTCTTGAAAAGGGGTTCAAAGCTATCTAAAATAGAAAATGTTATTTAACATATAGAGCTTTTCACACTGGGCTAATTTTGTGTTTATTAAGAAAAATAAAAAAAAATATAAAGAAAGAAGGCTTTCCAGTGTCTGTTAGCTAATTAAAAAATATTGACAACTTTCAGAATAGTTGGTATACCGATGTAGAAGGTTAAAAATAGCATAATAAAAAAAGGACTTTTTGAAGTTTTATTACTTTGTCCCTTTTCCACTCCTTGGACATGGAGAGAGGAGTGTAGTGAGGGGGTTTAGACAAAAAGCCAACAGATTCAGTTATTTACTCCAAACATCACAACCCTTGAAGCTCATTGATAAGAAATTAACTTGCACATTCTTAACTGTAGAGGGAGTTTTTGGGTACTTGTGGTGCTCAAATGTAGCTCTGTTCTGATTCCAAGCTAATTTCATATGATTTCTGGGGCTGGCATCAAGTCTGTAAAGTTTAATTTTATCAAAGGATGTGGTTTAACAAATCTTGTGCGTGTTCAAAATATATCTTGTTTTCCATCTTCCTTTCTAATAAGAATATGAAAATTTCCTCCAATAGATATATATGACAGTACTGAATGCCTGCTCCTATTTAGCACTGCACTCCTCAGGAAAGTTAAATTGCAGTTTGGTTCTAATACGCTTTACTGCAATTTTAATTCAGTTCATCTGGACTGAGGTGTAACCACTGTCTCAGAAAAAAGATGGATTTTTAAAAAAACCTTTTCTATAACATCTTATAGTTTTCTATAAGATCTCTGAGGTTCAGTTTGAATAGAGAAGTAATAGAAAGTTCTTTTTACAGTGACACATAATTAAAGATCCGTTAAATGATTCAGTAGTTTACCAATATGTTACAGAATAATTATACATACAACAATTCAGAATATTTTTGGAATGTAAACTTCAAAGTAATAAAACAAAATGTTGTTAAATACACTCTAATAGAAAATAAATATGTTACCTCAGAGGCAGTCACAGAATAAGTAGTCACTAAATTATAAATTTTTAAGATAACTGCATAACCGTAAGTCATGCAAAAGATAGTACCAAATTGAGATATATTTACATTATTAAACATAATTCTGGCATCCATAGTAGCCCATTAGACTTAGATACTTTTTCACTGAAACTAAGTTTTCTGCTAAGGGTCAGAAAGTGTAACTTTTCTGCTTTATTCTTACTATCTGTCTTCAACGTATCCATAGCCTGTCAGCTAGTGATGTGCATTACACTGTGCTGTTTGCATTAAGAATATCTATACTAGTTAATAGTTAATGAGTTCAGGCACAGGCATTTTCTGCAGTTTTCACCTTAGGCCCAGATTCTCTAATTTTCTGCTGAGTTTCAGGAAGTTTACAAAAAAAAAAATCAATGTGCTCAAGATCCTTAATACAGTAATCCTTATTTAAGCAGATATATAGAAAAACATGTTCAACTATGGCATATAAAATCCAGCTTTTACTTATTGGAGTCATGATTTGTGCACACCTGACAATGCAATATACAAACACTGGGTACATGAAGAAATCTTTAGAGAATTCTTAAAATGACATGTAGTTTGCACAACATATTTTCACTGATTTTCAGATCAAAGGGAAGAGAGAAAAAAAATTTAAGCTGCCTTTATTGTCATGCCAAAACCCTCGTCTCCAAGGCTTTTTATAAAGCTGAGCTAGTCAATGTGTAATTAAATCTTATAGGATACAGCAGTGTTACTCGTTACAGAAAAGGCATTTTATGGTCAGCAATCTTATTTGCAACTAGCAGGATGATACAGAAGCCACATTTCACATAAGCATTATTTCTGTTATTTTATGCTGCAATAATGCTGCCCTAAAATAGTGTCACTGTGTATTTAAAGAACAAACAGATTCAGTAAAACATCTCTGCCTTTCTCATATTTATAATGTCCTGTGTATTACTGCAACAGTATTTTTACATTTGAAGGGTCAGTCTTGTGCGGTGCTAAGCAATAAATCTCATAAAGCATTCGGCCTACATACAGTTAATATAAGATGGTGCAATATTTATTCCATAAATATGATTTTTTCTTACAGTTGCAAACAATGGCCACAGTTACAGAAAATCCAGAACTCAATAAAAAACTATTAAAATTTTTTAAAAAGTCACTGCATCATAAGAACTTCAATTAGTGCATCCATTAACGTGAATGGGATGAGAGGCTGCTATGTTTCTGACAGACTGCTGAATTAAGCCAGCAGTGCACTGACCATAGCATGAAGGTTTTTCACAACCATAAGTGTTGGTAAGCTCGGCCTTTTTCTTTTGTCTCTTTGTTTGAAACAAAACTGATTCAGGAATATCACAGAAAAAGGAGGGGGAAAGGGAGAAGAAGAAGATTGAAGGACTAATGAAAGTGCTGAAGGGGGATAAATTTAGTACCTTAAGTTAGGCACAAAGTTCTGATTTACCAGAAAACCTCTTTTCATCAGAATCTTGTAGATTCCAGGTAACTGAGATCTAGATAAGTTTTTACAGAGGGATGAATGTTTGTAAAGTAGACAGTGTTCACGTCAGTGAGTAAGGATGCCACTGGATTCTCAGAAAATCACAGATTCTTGCAAGCTCTAATAAAATGAAATTATAATATTCAGTTATATTTTTGCAATGGTAAGTGAATTTCACAAGATTATAAAACTAAAAAAAAAAAACCCAAAACTTGTAGCAATCATTTATATGACAAATCTTTGTCTTGTGACTACATGATTTTTCTAAGAGGATGCAAAGATCTTCATATTGTTGCATCCCCATATATAACTCCAGTATGCAGAAGTATGAATGGAAGAAAATGTTTGATCACAGATCCTGACTACTAGTACCTCTCTTTCTAGTCAGTGTGGAGGACATTATCAGCCTAAAACTGTCAATAAACTTTGTTTGGATATTCAGATTGCCTCACATTTCTTTCATCATTACAAGGAATTTACTTTAGGCTTCTATCAAAATATCAACATGAAAATTTGTAATTATATTCTGCTATGATAGAGCAACGACAGCTTTTCCCCTTTTAAATATTCAATATTGTGTTAATTGACCATTTCAGTTTCACATTTAAGCAAAACAGTAATCGTTATATGTTTTTGAAAGATAGTCAGATGTAAGAATATTAGAGAAGCTTTACGGCAGGATATATATGGGGTTGTCACTAGAGGCAAACAAAATAAGAGCATCTCAGAAATGAAAAAAAAAATTAAAGCAGTTTTAAAACATTGAAATATGAAAGAACAATTCTACTTCACTCAGCAGGAGGTTTATACCTTTATCTCTTTCTTTCCTTCAAACAAAAATGAATATATCAGGCTTACAGATGTAAACAAAATTGAGATATTGCTGTAGAATTAGCAGAAGACCCATCATCTTTCTGATGGCGTATCAGCCACAAGAATAAAATGGTATCAATCAGTGAAGCATGAATTTCTACAACTAGGGCTCAAAATTGTGATTTCCTAGACTACTACCGATGTTCTAAATAGCTATGAAAACCGTGCACCTATTTGTTCTTAAGCAGTAATATAGTTACAACAGATTAACTTTGTTTTGTGCCTAGTTTTCTTTTGCTTTCAATGCACTACCTAGAAATGAACACAGCTGGGACAAGAAAATTTAAATAAGAATATTAAAAAAACATTAAGTAAAAGATACAAGCATTGAAAGAAAGCATCTGCAGTGTTCAGGTGACACTTCCCAGATTAAAAATGTACATAAAAATGTTAACCTTATATATATTAATCTAAAGAGAAAAAATGTTTTGTTAATTTCTGGGTACAGATTTTCTAGTATTCACCAAATTTAATGTCTTTAGTATTTACATGCTCAAAAGTCAACTCACACAGAATATTTTATATTTCTAAAGAAGGAAAAATGTTGGGTTTTCATGTGGTACCATTTCCTGTTCAGTATTTGAAACTCACGGTTGACTTGCAATAGTGTTTAAGTAGACATAAGTTTTAGTTCAGTTTTCTTGAAGAAGAATTATTAATTTTAATAATTCAAGAAGAATTTTAAGAAGAATTGTATCTCTAGAATTGTTTTTAAATGTATGTACTATATTTGTCACATTGCTTATTAGATAGACACCAACAGTTGAAGTTCATTATTCAATTTACAGACTAGAAAGTGTGTAGGATTTTTCATTTGAATGCTGTGAATTCTACATCATTTATCTAATAAAATGTCTTTCATAAAGCCTTAGTAAGTACTAATATAAAAATGTCATTTAGCAGTGGAAATGGTGGGGAAGAAGAGACAGGAATAATTCTTAATCCGTGCAGTGTAAAGTTTTCCATTTGGTCTACCACAAATGGTTCTTCTAAAGTGCAAAGAAACTAATTGCATTTAATTTATGCTTCATTCCAGTATGGAACACTCACTTCTCAGTTGGAAATAATTAGTTGATTTCTGGACATATTTTGCAGCTACAATGATTTTGAATAAAAATTTTTAATATACCAAAAATATTGCTTTTATGTTATAGTTTACATGTCCTTTATTTCGTTAATTTAATATCACAAGATGGGAAATGGCAGCAAAATGTACCAAAACATCTTTCTAATACCCACACTAGGAGAAAAAACTAAGTTGTGACAAAAAATTATAGTTTGAGTTAATATGCCCTTTAACCATTGCAAACATGGTAATGGACTTTTAGAAAAAATGCATTATTTTAAAATTGCAAGATGATTTACTTTCTGGATGAAGAATTCAGGAAGATTTTAGGACAATTTTAGGCTTTAATAAACCTCCACAAAAATAAACTTGAGATTTATTTCTGTTGTCCATCAGTACTCTCCTCTGACCCCCAAATGACAACCTAGTTACAAACCAAGAAATTTACTGTCTTTAAGATATAGTAATTACAACAATAAGCTTTATTAACAGAAATTAAAAGACTTATTATGAATCTTGACACAACAATAATCAGCCATTCATTTGATCTTATAGAAGCTACACATAAACTCTCCACAGAACGATAGTTATCTCCATTATATTAAATAATAATCAGCTTTTCCAAGAAAAAAAATCTAGTCTAAAAATCTCTAATTAGTCGGAGGTTTCAGCTGCCAAAATCTTGATAGAAACAGCCTGTATGAATCAAGCGAGTTCCATCCAGTAGCATGATTCTGATGACCCCTGAATGTGACCTGCTCCCAGTGGAAAGCAATTTAATGCTCTACTGCACATAGAACAGTATATATGAGTACAAAACCCCCAGATAAATTACTGACAGGTACATCTGAATAGGACTGCTTCTTAGCCATTTGTCTGTAGCCAGGCAAGCTTGTTTCACCTCAGTTTAAAAGATAAAGACATGTGGCAGGCTGCCTCTGCAAGTTCTCATTAGGCAAACAGCCTTCGTTGTCCATTAGTGGAAAAGTCTCCCTATTATTTAAGGAAATGTGACAGCAATGGAGGTGAAGTGAAAACTATCTGATGACAGGAAATTCATCAGTGCATTACAAAGCTTTTTGCCTTCTACAACTTTCACCAGCCTCTTTCTCTTTCCACTTTTTTTATCTGACAGCTCAAATGCCCCAGGGCTGTAGCCATGGCGAAGGTCAAGAACATAACAGCAGGACTATAAAATGAGGCTGTTTCAGGCGGAGAAGCTGCCAAATGCAATGAAGTTTATAGAGCACTAGACAAGGAGATAAGGGCCCACATCCCAGCAAATTTGTCTTAGTACCTGCCACTGCCTTTGGAAAAACATTAAGAACCTTAAAAAATATTCAGAACTTTTACATACTCTCTGAATCCTAATGAAACTAAGAATTACTAAAATATGTGTTATAGTACAAATTTTAGAAAGTTTCATTTACGTTGGGAACTATTGTAAATATGCATAACTAATAGGTAGCCTGTGTTTTAAGACAACCATGTCAATCACAAACTATTGATTTAAAATATTCATTAAATAATATATGGCTTATAGCAGGCTCACTTAGTGCATACACAAGTGTGTATTTCACTAAAGACTAAATCACTTCACTATGTTGCTCAATTAAAAATAAATAGAAAATGTACTGTCTTTTTGCTTCCTTTCGTAAAGTCAAGGTTTGAAATGCTACAGATGTCAAGATGAAAGCCAAGAGTTTTGCTTACATTAATTTAATCCTGGAAATTTATGGCTTTAATTTTTCATATTCAATAGTAACAATAAGGAGAAGTTGAATTACCTTTCACAATGCCCAGTAGTGCTCTTATCAAGTCAAAGAACAGGCTGGATGTCTGATTAGAAAATTCACAGTGCAAATTCCCACTAAAACAAGACAAAGACAGGATCTTAGCTTTCTATCCTGTCAAAATGTTAACGTTTACATGCATTCATATTCTGTATGTGTGAGGAATAAAATAATTTTAAAAGTGTGAGACAGCTTCTGCATATGCGTACATTCAAATATGATTTTGACAATGGATAAAAGTTTGTCTATTGTCATCATCTGTCTATTATTATGATGCACACACCACATAAAAACATATTCTAAAGCAAGTCATCCATTAAATATTACTAATCTCAAACACCAATGGTTTTAGGTAGATATACAGCTGTATCAACATTTTGCGTTCTCCAGATTGCATGTTAACACATATGATGCAAGTGAGAATAGTTGTGGTGGATTGGCCTTTGCTGGATAAGTCGTTTTTGTTTTTAAACTGTTTGCATATGACTGTTTTTTCCATCTAATCCCCACCTATGCAGATAACAATGCAATATGTTGCTGGATGAGATAAATAACATTATGTTTAGATGCCTGGGATTATTTTTTCAAGAGAAGATAAGAAAACGCTGGATGAAGTTTGCATAACCAAGACACCTTTGACAAAGGTAGTCAGCAAAATGGGAACAATTCCAAGGGAAGAACTGAGAAGCAAGCAATGTTTGTACTTAGAAAGAAAACAGGAAGAAAGAAAAGAGGCGGCAGCAAGGAGAGCTGCCATGGGACCTGGTCCCACCATCATGTTCAATGGAAGTGTGGAGCAAAAAGAAGAAAATTAGCTGTACAAATAAAACAATTAAACTGATATACTGAATAGTCTCCAGAAGAAAAAGGAAATGCAGTAAAGAGCACTGGCAGAATAAGTAAAGATATTTACAGGAACAGAAACAGTTTTAAAGAAAGTGAGTTTTGAAAAGTGATATATAAAGTGGTACAGGGTGAAGAAAAAAGTGTTGTATAATAATCTAAGGTTGCCATAAGAACTACACTTAGAGTAACCAGATCTAACCAGAGATAAATAAAAAGACGTAACATATTAAACAGGTATGTATCTCTAGAATAATTAGAAATAACTGTATTAATCAAAATCAAAAAAGAAGTTCCATTTTGTGTCCAAGAAGATTTCACATGTGAAATTTCTTAAAACACTTAATAGCAAGTTGGTAAACTGTAAAAATACTAAAACAAACCAGAATGCACATAATCATACAAAATACAGTCTACTCGTATTGGCCATATGAACCCAAATATAAAACTAGTTAAAGCATTTTAAATGTCCTTATAAACATTTTAATTATAGCCTTTTTTTTCATTTGCAAATAACTTGACATTTTTCACTTTCAGTACTACTGTTTAGCTCATTTGTGGTTCAATGTAGATCCATTAATATCTTTGAATATGTGATGCACAGCTTTACCTAATACTCCACAACAAACACTTTCCTAGGTTGCAGCACACAGAAAAGAGATATGCAGCTGTGACCACTAGCTGAAAAATCAACTTCTCAGTTAACTGCTTCAAGAATCAATGCACAAATTATTTATAGCAACAAGACTTTTAACTTCGCCATAGGCCTTGATAGGGAAAGATGAAATGAATGCTTAGAAACATGAACTGGAACTCTTACAATTAAATTGAGTGTGCTTATGACACACACAATTTACAGTGAAGAAAACCATTATTAGAATGAATTCTCAGCAACAGCGTCATTGCTGCATGGATCTTAGAGCAAGCTATGTTCTCTCTGTTCAAGTGTCTATGAAAGGAGAGTCCTGAGCTTCTCTCATTCTCAAGCGTATCCCCAAATAAAAGTAAAAAAATTGGTTACTGCCAAAGGTCATAATAAAAACATAACACACTCAGCTAATCTTTTAAAAATAGAATTATATTCTGATAATAGGGATGTAAGTCACTCTTCCCCACTAGTACTGACTGCTGTGAGAAAGTTTTTCTTGTGACTGGAAGCCACATTACACCTGACCCATTCAGCTTCAGCTACTCAGCACAGCAGAGATATTTAGTCTCCTTCAGCGCCTACCGTAGCCTAAAATTGTATAATTAGGCATAGGGCTTTAAAAAATATATCTTCATAAGACTGGAGGTGTAAAACATGAACACATTTTAGAATTTCTATGTATATCACCAGTTCAGTGATATAAAAATACTCAGAACTTTTAGTGTAGGCAGAGAACCATGTTACAATAATTGCATAAATTATATCCGATATGGTATTATGGTCCAATACTTATCTGATAGGATAACCTTGGATGGCTGCCAGGTGACCATCCAGCTGCTCTCTAACTCCCCTTCCTCAACAGGTCAAGGAGAAAATAAGATGGAAAAGCTCACTGGTTGAGGTAAAGACTGGGTGCTCACTCATCCGTTACCATCATGGGCAACCAGGCTCAACTTTACTCCATCATTCCCAACTCCTCTACCCATTTTCCTGGTGCTGGCACGAGGTTCTCCATGGGCTGCAGTGTGGAGAGCGCACAGTGGCTGTCTCTGATGGACTGCCTGGGAATCTCATTTCCGGCATCAGCAGCACCTCCTCCCTCTCCTTCATCTCTCACCTTGGTGTTCTAAGGGCTGTTTCTCACACCTTTTTCCTTCACTCTGTGTGACATTTTGCACTTTCTTGAATGTGTTTTCTCAGAGGTGCTCCACCTTGGCTGGGGGCTCCACCTGTGGGGGGTGGGTTGGAGGCGGCTGGAGCAGTCTGTGTCCAGCACGGGGCAGCCCCGGCCTCTCCTCACAGAGGCCCCTGCGCCCCACTGCCTGCGCCTGGGCACCTGCACCTGGTATAACTTATACCAAGGCCTGTTCAGTCACGTAAACCTGCCCCTAATATATTGTCTTTTTTACTTATATCTCCACATGTATTTCTTACACAGAAGAAAACTATTAATTGAAGTGGAAATTAAGATCAGATATCTATAATATATACCTAATGTATTTTATATATATATATATAAATCGAGATGAAATCTCACTTTGATGAAGTTAAGGTATTGCAGAAACTCACACAACCCTCTGCTTAACAGAACTGCATTTTACACCTAGAAAGAAGATCTTTAGTTTTTCTTTAAAAAAAACCCTTAATTTTATAGTTCGAAAACATAGATAAAAACTAAAAACAGACAATCCAAGCAAAAAAAAACAAAATATATTTTTAGGACTGAAAAGAAATAAACTAGATTTTCTGTAGTTGGAAATGGAGTAAAAAGACATTCAGAAAGAAGTACTTTATCTGTGGAAAAAAGCCAATGGACTGGATTAATTTTTTTCATGGATCTATATGAGGAAGTAACATGAACACCATGTTGAGTTGCTTTGATAGTTTGTCGAAAGCTAACCTGCATAAGCTAATACTCCCTGGATGCATGTCTCTGTCACTATCAGTGATAAGTAAACATGCTTGTTATACATACGATAGCCATCCACAAGAGGGAGTTATCTTGTGAAATTGTTTTTAATATGAAATAAATGGCTGGCCATATTTCAAAAGTCTAGCTCTTATGGATAAATGTACCAGAAGCATGTGACAACAGACCAAACTTAAGCTTTCTGATGATGTTATTCAGTGTCTCAGGGACCATCACCAATGCAAATTTCTGCATATATATATGTTAAGAAACACTCCTGTGGCCTCCATCTCTTACAGAAGATACCCTTGACTATCTTGTAAGCTCTTGAAAGTGCTAAAAGAGTTAAGAAGGCAGTCTGGAAAATGTGAAGAAGCATAACTAGATTTCTCATTCGTATTAAGTAAATTCTAATACAAATTTAAAATATCTCAATTTCAAGGTTCAAAAAAACTGATTAAACAATTCCAAGAAATCAAACCAAAAACCAGCAAATTAGTTAAACTACATAACCCTTACTGTCTCAGGCAACTTATGCTGCTGTTACTTTAGTGAGGAAGACATTTCTTCTCCAGGTAAAGATCAATCATAATGATGCTTTTTGTCACATCATTTTTTTTTGGTCTTCCACATCTGAACATAAGATTGTGAAGAATGACTGAAGAATAGCATTTCTCACACAAGAGAGCAGACAAAATATAAGCCTTCCTCTCCTGATTTCATTTTTTGAATTCGAAAGATGCAGAAGAGAACAATGGGCTGTTCATTTCCTCTAAAATCATTGTTCAAAGATAGATCAACCTAATCCGTCTAAACCTATGACAAGAAACTTGATAGTCTTAAAAAGGTGAGAGAAATTACTTCTAGCTGAAAGTATCGAAGTGGGCAATTAGTCTGACAATAGTTAACACCGTTCTTTCCTTAGGCTTATCTGTAAAATAAAATATGTTTCCTTGCTGTAGTGGTGTAATAACTGAATAACTTTAAAAACTACTTTAACTTGACTATTTTAAATAATAGAGATTTATTAAAAGCGTAGACAGTCCACAGCAATTCTCAATCTATTAATGAGAGTTGCCCAACATTGTACTGATTTTGGTGCCCTCACAGGAAGTGGTAAATCATACATATGCAGTGATCATATGCACAACAAGGATTAGATACTCTCTCACTGAAGTTTTAAAACACATTTCTGATTCTGTGTTTACTTTCACAAGTAGTGCGTTGATTAGAAGTGGATTAGCAAGTCAAGGCAATGAAGACCCTACAGCTACTTTATGTACACTCTGATGAGGAGGTTTATATGACACTACAGTTAGTATGATTCATCTGAACTAAACTCAGTCAGTGTCAGATTGCTGCAAGAGCCAGCATCTCCCTCCAGGTTGGGGTCTGGGAGCAGTGGAGGGACCCCATGGAGGGCAGTAGGTCAGGTTCTGGCAAATAGACCCACCTTCCCAGCCAGGAACAGCGCAGCAGGGGAGCACCAGGGCTGTCCCAGCCCCAGGCATCAAGCAGCTCCACAGGGACCAGCCTGGGCCAAGGCCAGGCTGGGACATCAGTGCACAGATGGAGGGTCAGGATCTGCCCCTATGAGGGGAACCAGTGTCTGGCACAACCCTGGGATGGCTGTGCAGGGATGTTGGGATGGAACCAGACTGAGGCTGGGCCAGGCCTCAGCCTGCAGGTGAACTGATGTGAACCATTTTTTTCTTATGATCATAAAACAACACTGGACCTTTGGTGAGCCCAACAGAGAGAAAGTGGGAAAGAAAGAAGTGACAAGAAAAAAAAAAAAGAATAAAATGCAAGAAGTTCAGTAACAAGGTACAGCAGCCAAGGAAACGGCAAGAAGAACAGAACAGGAAATAACATTAAGACAAAAAAAAAGAATCTCCATGGAAGACAAAAGAATGAGCTGTAAAACCTGAGGGCTGTTGTTTGACAGCAAACGTTAAAGCACAAATTAGTTCTGTCTTCTTACGCAACATTTCAGATATGATGGGATTTCTCAGTATTTTGAAAACCTTATTTATAGCATGAGAGCTTGCTAAGCACTGACTGTTTTGGAGTCTCATGTCTGCACTACAAGAAAGCATGTGGTGCTCAGCTGGAGTGGATTTTCCAGGTTACTTTCATCTGAAAAAATCTTGTTTATATACACTTTGCAGTCAAAACCAATCCTGATAAAAGAGGAGGATCAGGGGGTTTGTTTCAGAAGTGCATTACTGCTCCGAAGTAAAATGCTAATGAAGATTCATCTTCTGTCAAATATAAATGTAGGAAAACTACTAGAAACACACTGTCATCATGATGACTTTTTTCTGCTTTTCTGTTGAAGGTCAGTCCCTAGAGAAGCTATGAATTCTGTTCAACTTCTAACAGCATGGAACTTCCAAACTGTATTCAAATATTTGCAACACATAGTGGCTCAAAATCATGAAATTTGGAGAGCACAGACAAAGCAAAATCAAAAATATCAGACCTTAAACTGATGTACTAAATACTGTCTTATCAGATACCATAGCACTAGATCATTTAAATTCAGAATGAGATTAATGCCAAAAAAAAAGAAAACAATAAATTGCCTCAGAAACGTCAAAGAATAAATAATTGATCAACCAGATAGGAAAACTGCAAAATCCACACATTAAATGCAGTAACGTTAAAATAAACTGATTTATCCAGTGAGATATATCTCCTACCCTCCACATTTGCCGTTGCTCAGTTTAATGTCAGCAGTGCATTATTTATGATGAAATATGACACGATGAGCAGCATACATAGTTCTACTGCCAGATACTAAAATGATGAAGAAAAATTACTGCTTTCTACTTGTTTTTTTTTTTCTTTTAACTCCCTGTCAACTGACCGAGACTTATATAAGGATAGTAATTTTAAAAAGTTGGCGAAACAAAAAACACAAACATCTAAATGTAGTGATGATTGAACTCCAACCATTTTCTTTTTTTTAGTGATTCCGTAAGGATAAAAAACCCTCTTTATGTTTTTTATCAATTTAGAAAAATGTGCAGCTAGCTGAATGTGAGACAGTTCACTTTGCCTGAAAAAAAATTAGGCAATTGTCTAAGAAAGTGGAGACATATTACTTCCTCTCAGTAAATTAGAGTTTCTGACCTCAGCAAAACATGACCATGCACAAATATCTACATTCTTGTAACCAATTAGGAGCAATCTCATAAACAAAAGGCAGTGTGGTCTTTTTGAATATGGCATTCCCATAGTTCTTTTGGACAAATTATAGGCTGAAAAATAGTGCACTGTCTATTTAAGTTCTTGAGGTTACTTTATTTTATTTCCTGTCTGAAAAATTTCTGTTATGTTCTGTGCAACAATTAAGTACATTTTCCATTTTGTTCCAAAAGTGGCTACATTTCAGAAGTTAATTAAACAATAACCAACATTCCAACTTATGTATATTTGAAAAGTATTTTGCAATAAAATGTGCTTTGAATCTGTGAAATAGTACACAGGTTAACTGTCTAAAATGAGTTTTGGAAAAAAAGAGAAAAGAAATTAAAAAAATCAATAAGGTTGCTATGTATTTCCTAGTCAAAAACAGAAAGCAGAGCGTGTTTTCAGTCACTGTCTCCATTATCCCATATTATTTCTAATGACCCCCTCCTTTATTAGTTATTAAGTCCTAGAAAAACTTAACATAATTTAAAATTGTGATGCTGAGTGAAAACTGATCCACTAGTGTCTACTGTTTTATCATCAGCAATGCATTTAAAAATCTATTTTTCAATGGAACACAATCCTTACAATAATTCTTAGTGTCCTGAAAGGAACAATAGTGGAGCTTTGTGCTTTCTGCTGCATTTGTGAGGACCATTAGAAAGCCTTATCATTGTATCAAATGCTTCACAAACTTCAGTTAACTAATTTTTACCAAACTCTCTCAAAATAGGTAATAATAATATTCCTAGTTTATATGTCCAGATCATAATAAAATTTCAAACATCTTATTTATTGGAATCTCAAAAATATTCTCTTTGTTGCTTACCTGAAAAATGCAAGGAATTGTTATAATACAGGGACTACACATAGTTATATATACTGTCTGTCCATGTACAACCTGTTCAGATTTCCAGGTCCATGTACCTTTCCTGTTGAGATTTCCAGTGGCCAAAACAGGATGTAGCTTAGAAATATTATTGAGGAAATTATTTCAGACAGTTACGTGGAGAGGGGTGAGTGAAAAATTTCAATAATTGTACTTCTATAGATACCAAGAAAGCTTGTAAATTCATTTCAGATGTTCAGCTTAATATATATATATATTTAGAGACACTTTAAATATTCTAATATTAAGTATTTTACTTTGCTCATTAATAAAATTAAGCATCTGTCCTTTTCCTAAATGCAGAATAGCTTTCCATTTTTAATTTATTTTTAATATTTAAAATGTGTTAGGTTAGATTACATTTAGATCACAAATAAGTAAAACAAAGTAAACATTTACTATCTTTTTGTTCTTCCCCAGAATTGTCAGCAAACTGATAGCTGTTAGATATAAGCAGAAGTAACTTCAAAAACTCAAGAAACATATCTACTTGTACATCTCTATCAAGCAGAAAGCTTCATACCTTGTAAGATACCCTTTTTAAGGTTTTGAAATCACTCTAGACCACCTAACAACTTGGCTTTCTCCTAACCCTTTTATTTACTGGCAAGGAACAGGGATAAAATAAATAATTACAGCTACAGCTGTAACCTCAGCTGTAAAACAGATAATGCATTGCAGAAAATATGAGGAGCTACTTCTGTTAGTCTTACTCTTGTTCAGTACTTTTATCATTCCAGTGGTAATATTAAGATCATGTTATTACTCAGCATGTGATGCTGGTAAGAACACAGTAAATAAATTATGTGCATAGAATTTCTTCATGAATTGCAGGTATTATAGAACACGGGAAAAATTCCCCATACAAAGATATTCCTTTTAAGTTGCAATTGGAAAAAAAAAAAAAAAGATGACTCATAAGCAGATGAATTAAGCAAAACATTATTTAAGAGAATTTTCTCAACCCTATTGACATTTTTATGAAAATTGAAGTGATCTGAATAGCCAAAAACACAAAGAAAAAAACCCTAAATTTTAATGTCGTTCCGATAATTGTGGGAAAGTGTCTAAATTCAGATTCAGGCCTCAGAGTTTCTACTTAATGTACTTTGAATGTATGGAATTCAATATAAAATACATTTTTAAATTGTAGTCGAAACAGGTAATTAAAGCAGGAAAAGATGAATGAGTTCTAGGATTTGGGGTATTCATCTGTTTTTTTCTGTATTTTTTTCTATTTTTAACAACACCCCATTTTAGAGCATGTGCCCAAGACATAGGAGCCCAGCTTCTGATACCTCCTGTACCTGGCATTCTAACTGGGTTAAGGAGCAATTAAGTAATCTGGACACCCATAAATCCATGGGTCCTGATGGGATGCACCCGCGGGTGCTGAGGGAGATGGCGGAAGTCATTGCTAGACCACTCTCCATCATCTTTGGCAAGTCATGGGAAACAGGGGAGGTGCCTGAGGACTGGAGAAAAGCAAATGTCACACCAGTCTTGAAAAAGGGCAAGAAGGAGGACCCGGGTAACTATAGACTGGTCAGCCTCACCTCCATCCCTGGAAAGGTGATGGAACAACTTATTCTTCATGCTCTCTCTAGGCATATCAGGGATAAGAAGGTCATT
>WKFP01015169.1:392177-437992 GCA_011057875.1 Pterocles orientalis
AAAAAAAAAAAAAAAGATGACTCATAAGCAGATGAATTAAGCAAAACATTATTTAAGAGAATTTTCTCAACCCTATTGACATTTTTATGAAAATTGAAGTGATCTGAATAGCCAAAAACACAAAGAAAAAAACCCTAAATTTTAATGTCGTTCCGATAATTGTGGGAAAGTGTCTAAATTCAGATTCAGGCCTCAGAGTTTCTACTTAATGTACTTTGAATGTATGGAATTCAATATAAAATACATTTTTAAATTGTAGTCGAAACAGGTAATTAAAGCAGGAAAAGATGAATGAGTTCTAGGATTTGGGGTATTCATCTGTTTTTTTCTGTATTTTTTTCTATTTTTAACAACACCCCATTTTAGAGCATGTGCCCAAGACATAGGAGCCCAGCTTCTGATACCTCCTGTACCTGGCATTCTAACTCTCTTTCCAGGAAGCGCCCTAATAATGTCTTGGGTCTTTGCCCTAAAAAATCATTAGATCATGTTGGGATACTTTTATAGTAAACTAGGAACTGTGTGTTTGAACCTACCATAATTTAAAATGGGAGGAGTTTCTTAAATCTTTCTGTGCAGGTTCTCTGAAGCAATTTGAAAATAAGATATTGCCCACTTTTTGAGAACTACTTCTGCTTTCCAAGTAAGAAACTGCCTACTTGCAGCTTGCGGTTAACCATCTCTTTAGGCTGAAACTAGGACAGTGCTTAATGTGTCTCATTAATTAACTCCAGGCAGATCCCAATGGGAATATTAGGTACCTAGACCCTCATTATTCAAGAGAGAGAGGTAGAGTATTTGCTCTTCAAACGGTTTTGCAAAGGAGGATACTTCTCTTCACAGGGAGGTTATCGCCTGCCTACAGTGAACACCTGCTTGCTAACAGAATATATAGGTCCCTAATATTCAACTTTAAGAGCCTCAAATAGGATATAGATCTCTTTATAATCTTCAAAATTGAGCACAGTTAACATTTTCATGTCAAATCGGTTTTACTTTTCAAAAATATCAAAAAATCTTCACACACTGATCAGATTCATCTGCAGATGTAGTGGATACAAAAAAGACTTCTAGACATCCAATCCTCATCAAATTTACTTGTAGGGTTTCAGCAAAGCTGATGTAATAAACAGATTTGTCTAAATTATAAAACAAGATTTAAAGATATTAAGAGAAAATATGTGCAAGGAATTTAGAGATGATGACTATATTTCTGTACATTGACACATTGTGAGAAAATGCAACACGTTTTCTGAAAAATGTGAATGTCCTAAACTAATTAAAGGCAAATTTTTTTACCCTTTTTAGCCATAATAATCTTCTTAAATTCTGGAAGAGAAGGAATTCTGAAGTCTCAAATCTTACTGGACACTCAGAGAAAAGAACGTATCTCACATAACTAACTATAATGGATATTTATGCATATACACACAGATTATTTATGATAATTATTTATGTTGCCATTGGGTTCATCTCATATGGTTCCAACATTTTAATTGTAATTAAGACACATGAGAGTGTGCCTTATGGAGTTATTAACAACTGCACCAAGTGTATTGTCAAGTATAAGGCTAAAGTTTGCATACTTTTTAATAAATCACTTCTAAAAACTTACTGTAATTTACTGTTACAATCTGACATTGAATTATTGCATATGACTTTAGAAAATAATACATAACAACAACTTTGGCAAATCTTCCAATTATTAAAAACAATTCTCAAGGGAGGAAGATGACAAGTGATAGGAAAAGATGTAGAGTTCAAAAAAAAAAAAAAAAAGAAAACAAAGACCTGAATAATGCTTCAGGATAGTGATGCTATAGTGAAACTTGCATTAAATATAAATATAAACTGAGATACCACCAGTAAAAATATAGGTGCTTTGCAAAGATGGTCTTTTTTTCTTTAAAATAAAAAAAACCTTTAGTTGTTCCTTCAGTATAAAGTAGAGAAAAAAATACTAGTTCTTATAGTCATATGCCATAGGGAGACTGTCAACCCAAATCTAAGTAAAATTTTGCAAATATAAACTTTGGATATTATGACGAAACAGAACATAGTAATGAGACAAAATTTTTTGACTGAGTTAACACAGGGAAAGCACTCTGGACAGGCTGAAAGGAAAATTTTTCCATTCACTTGAAATACAGCTTTCTAGCATTCCTTTAGTTGTGACATTGTAACAGACTAAGACCTTCCTTAAGAGATATTCTAAGGGGCCACCATCCCCTGTGTGCTTAGGCCACCATCCCACGTGCACTTGCAGCCGCAAGTTCCTCCTGCCTGGTTGCTGGAGCCCAGTGTGGTGCTCCCCAAGGCCTGGAAGCTTCTGCCTCAGGTCTGCACAGCTGCTGCTTTACGCACACACACACGCACACTTGATCACCACACACAAACAAGACACTGCCTTCAAACAACAGCAGCATATAACTACCAGGACTCACCTAAACATAAGTGTAGACAGCCAAAGTTCATTAGTGAAAACACACACACACACACACACACACACACACACACACTCTCCCCGGATTCACAAGCACACACCCACTTGTGGACCCTTCATGTACCAGCACAGCCCTCCTGTCTGTCCAAACACTTGTACCCAGATCCTGGGTCCTCTTTTTCAGTTCATTGTCATGAGTCTCCCACTCACCAGATAGCCCACCTTAGTGCTCGCTAGCAAACAAACTCATCTCACCAGCACCTGTCACTTGTGGGTCACCTCAAATACTAGCATGGACCCTCCACCCATTCGATACCCCTGCCTGGGCTTTAGGACTACTAGTCACCAGCTAGTCCTGCTTGAAGTTTGCTAGCGAATTGCACGTGCACCCAATGCACACTCTCAGATGTACAGAAGATAAAGACACTTGACCCCATCAGCAGCCAGCACCAGTCACATAGGCTGGGACCCACAGTCCCACTTCTGCCACCAGCACTGAGCCCCTCATTGCCCCAGTCACAGCAATCCCTCGCAGTAGCTGCTTTTCAGGACACATGTTGTTCTCTTCCTTGTGGCTGGTGGTCAAGACCCTCACAAACTCCAGTTGCTGGCACTGAGACTCGTACTAGCACCATTAGTTGACACCACTGGGATGCCTACACACTGGTCAGACTCCAGTTGCTGACCAAATCCGCTCGCACACATCTCACCAGTGGCAGGCACTCAAGTCTTTACAGCACTCACACGCACAGAACAGAGGGTGAGATTGCATGGAAAGTGAGTTAAGAAAGGATTTAACAGGAAGATAAGTCAGAAGATCAAATGGAGGGCTTGTTCAGCCAAGTGTTCTGACTCACAGTGTTTTATATGCAACTGGCATCTTTTATATCCCTGTCTGTTACCCTCTTTCTTTCCGACTGACCTCCTTCCCTTAAACATTCCTTAATAAATTTTGCAGAGTATCACAGACTCCTTTGAAAATCCCAAATCCTCATGCTTGTCTTGTTTTCTCTTTCTTATCAGTTGCAGAGTCCAGATGGCTTTCTCTAAAGCCGTGCCTGGGGTTTCATAATTGTCCACCAATTAGTAGCTAGAGGCTTTTGGTCTTTTCCATTGTCTCTGTTATCTCTTGTTTTCCAATAGGTTTATGTCTCCCTGTGTTCTTATTTATCACTGTCCCATTCACTTTTTATCCCCTTTTGCATTGAAAAGATCCCTGATTATTGGATGACCTTGATGAAGCAGATACTTTCACCTTTAACATAATCTTGCAGCTTTATTTACTGAATTCCAGACTACCCATATACCATTTTGTCTTCCACCTCTGACAATGATACTCAACAAGGAGCTACCAAAGGAATTTTTATTTTTATTTTTTTTTTGTAGCTTAAGAACCAATTGCACCGGTCTCTTTTTTTATCAACTAGGTAGCTTCCCACAACACTACCTCCTCCCCTGCCCCTTCCCCCTCCCCCAGTTATTTCTTCTGGTTTAGAGCCTCTGAAGACTTTACTACTGCTTTCTCTCTTCTCATAGCACACAGTCTGTTCATGTTTTAATCTGTAATGCAAACACTGGCATTCATCATTGGCTAACCTCTTTGAAAAAAGCAGCACCATTTTTCTCTGTTTCTACAGGAATTTTCTTATATCCGATTAACTAGATAACACCTATTGGGTGCCAAAAGTTCAGGCTAAACAATTTCATATTAAAGACATTTGTTCTCACCCAAAATGTTATAAACCAGACAGTTCAGCCTATAGTTCCTTTATGTTTTTTTCCCTTCACAAGCACCAGCCATATGCTCACTTAACAAATCCCTTCTCTGCCTTATTTCACCCAGACTTTGTACCCCTTTCTGCATCCAACACTTCTGCTTGAAATTTCTTTCACTGTTTGTTGACACTATTTTTTATCCAATACTCTCTCAAATTATCTCAACCTTCTGTTTTATCTTTCCAACAGAAAAGAACTTGAAAGAATACCATATTCAGTACATGAGCTAATGCAACAAAACACATTTTGCAGAAGAGACATCTTGATTTGGTTATCTTCCAGAAGACCTATTATTTCTTCTTTTAATGTCACCTTTTACCCTGTACCTCAACCTCATGTCACAGGAAAGTAATTTCCCTCATTGATTTGACAACTCCATCTTGAAACAATGCTTTCAGTTACTGTGTTTGAAAGAACAAAGAATAAAATTTCTTTATCTTATAATGCTGTAGAAGCAACACAATGAAGAGAAGCAAAAGAAAAGCAAAATCCCTGAGACATTGTTTATATAAGGATGTAACTGTACAGCTAGTTAGAATGTCTGTTTCTATTAATAGAAAATTGACAAAACGTCCCTAAATAAGGTATTTTGAAATTTATGTGTTAAGTTACTATACAGTGATTTCTTTTGTTGACATGCCCCAATTTCATATCTTTGCTTAGGCAGAAACCCAGGGCTTGTTTTGTTTGTTTGCTTGTTTTTTGTTTTAACATCAAAACTGTAAGAACAATAGCTCAATGGAACAACCATGTTAGCTCATTGCTAGGTCTGGGAGAAGGAAAGAAAACTGTGCACCCTGATCCTTGTTGTTGTTTCCAACAATCCTGGTCCTACCCATCCCATTGGACTTCCATTAATAGAGCACAACACCCATGTGGGAAGTATACCCAAGTTCTCTCTCTAGGGCATCCCAAGTGTAAATAGTAGAACACTGTGGGTATAGCTTACTCATCGCAGACTGAGAATGGCAGTAAGATATTTATTTAAGAAGAGATTGAGGGATTTGAACATGTATTATTTTAGATACTGTTTTAAGGACCTTAAATTATCAAATACATTCGTATTAGGCTAGCACATATGATACCCATGAATGTTTTTTGTTCTTCTGTAATAACAGATAGAGATCAGACAAGGCAAGGCATTTAAGATGCTGCTAGATATCTACATTCAGTCGTGGAAATTGCACCCTGTGTCTCATGGATTAGAGGTCGTATTAACAGCACAAAATGTGAATATAAGTGCTCCTGTAGAACTGGATTTAAAAAAAAAAAAAAGATTTTCATTATTTTCTGAGGTGGAGGACTAAACCACATAACTCTAATAAGGGGACATTCTGATCACATATATTATGTTGTTACATATTCTAATTCTAATTATAATGTGCACAAATATTATTTTGTGTACACAATTTAATATTGTTACAAATGAAACATCTTACTCAAGTCAGTGAATATTTTATATTCAGCAATCTTACAGGGAATAATCATCTAAACTCTCTGATTCACAAATATTGCCCAAGATTTTGGCAAAATCATGAACTGAAGAGACATGAAGAAAAAAAGTTATGTGCAATTTTGTTAATATTACTTATTTCCCTTTAAAATTATGCCAGCCATTACATGAATATTAGCTACTGTAGTTTTATTGTTGAAAGAATGTTGTTTTAAATGGTGCACACTGCTTAATGTAAATAGTACAGATTGCTTATATAATTCTCTAAATTTCTATAATCCCATTTCCAAATGAAAACTGTAAATCTCTCTATTGATCCCTTTGTAGCTTGAATGTGTTTTTAAGTCAACCAGAAGTCAAAGGAATTCAAAACTTATATTCAGGCCAGTGATTTTCATACTACTAAAACTGTGTTTTTTAAAACCTGTTCTTGACCTTTTCAGAGATGAAGTATGTCAATACCAAGGAACTTCTAAAGACTATTGATTTTAATGTAAGCAATGATCTCCTATTGCTCATGACAATATAAAGTTACTAGAACTAAAATTCCATTTTCTGTTCACATAATCAGGAATTTAAATCATAATCTTCTTAGGAACAATACTTACTGTGGAATCTGATTAACTGTTGTTATTTGTTTTTAAGTTTTCAGTCTAAGTATTGGAAGAATGCTTTGATCTTTGTTTACAAATAATCCATGAACAAAAAAACACAGAAATGAGACATGCAGTAAAAATCCGTTTAACTAATCCTTCCACAATTCTGACATTGTTAATAAAAGTCATCATTTGCTTATCTAAGATACCAACGGAGTAACAATAATAAAGTTCAGCATTTGGTAACATTGCTCTGTTACCAGGTCAGTATAATGATTCTCTCTAGCCATGAAAGAAAAGACAAATCACTAGAATAAAGGAAATCCATCCGTCAAATAGAGATGAATGGAGTTAATCCTACTAGTTCATCAAGTGCTACAAATACCCTTCCCAAATCTATATTGACTATACATGGACTGACTACTGACTGGAAAACCACTGAGCTCATTACACTGTCTAAGTGTGTAAAAAGCCATCTGATGTAAATGAGAAAATCAACAGAAGTTCTTTAATCTGCTTGACAGTTTGTAATCAAATATATTTATAGTATTTATGACTTTAATTACAATTTCTTTTTTTCTTATTTGTACATCTCCCTTCAATGAAATAAACATATGCTTTAGGTGATATTGTTTCTAGGAGAATGTAACATCCTTCTGTTTATTCAGTGTAACATTAAAAAGATGAAAAGAAAAGCTTACTTAAAGTCTGTGTACTTTAATGTAGTTGGGTTTATAATTGTTTGCTTTTGAAATAAAATGCTTATAAATGTCTACAAACTATAAATAATTTAACATCACTATGGTAAGTGAAGTTGTATAGGAAAAATAAAACAAGATTAAAAAGAGTTAATAATTGGGAACCCTGAAAATATTTCTTGATGCAATATTAAAACTAAACAACAAAAAATTAGAATTAAAAACATTTGTCCTGAAATGTACCGTTTTCAATGCCCAATGGCATTTTAGTCACTTAATTATTTAAGTTAATTGAAAATTTAAAACAAAAATGAGTTTTGGAAGAAATAACCTTCCCCATATCAAATGGGGCATTTGGACAATGTATGTGAATACAGAAAAGAGGTAGTGTTACACAATGTTCTGGAGTCAAACAGAAAATTTATTTACAAAGCTTAACTGAAATTTTCATTACAGAGAATATTTAAACACATAAATCCTTTTACCTTTACAGAACAGTTAAGATTTCATCTTTCTAAATGCTTCTCTTAAATTATTCTGTACTACTTAATGAACAAAGCAAATATGAGTAGAGAAGTTAGATAAGGAAAGAATATGTTTTATATTCCTGTTTGTTCATTGATCAAAATGGTAGTACAGGCAAGCTGAGGAAACTGGGAAACCTTGTATGGAAGGTGAGAAGGAACTTCTGATCATCCTAATTCTATAATTTCTTGCAAAGATTGGTCACAGAGGAAATAAAAGCTTACAGCCATGATTTAAGCATAAGGAGCAAAGTAGTCAACAGGGACATTTGCTGTACTCTTTCTAAAAGTGTGGCAGAAGAAAATGCACACCTGTGGCAAGACCTCAGTTTGTTCCAAGTTACTCTTGGTCATGTTGTAAGAAGGCTACTCAGCGTACATATTTTTTTCTGCTCTATCTTTAGGGATCTGGAACAAATTCCCTCTTTCCTTTCAGAAAGTAGCCTCCAACAGGTCTGAGAGCAAGGGAAACCTTTTCATATGCTGCAAAATACTGAAAGATTATGCCATGGTACAAAATAATTTTTATGCATAACTTTGAACTTTTAGCATTTGAAAAGTGCACCGTGCTTTTTGCTTTATTCAGAGCATGGCAACTATAAAATCTCTGTAAAGAATGTGACTGGATTTTTTTTCCTTGAAAGACACCATAATTATAAATAAGGTTCGTCCACACCTGAGACAAGTGAAATCAGACATAGTAGGACTCTGTATTTATGCTTTTGCATGAGGCTATTGTTACTCTGGTTATCTGTAGAGATTTACAACCATAACTAAAGGTCTACAGTGGAGTCGATGTTTTAGGTGCTTAGTAGTTGTGATAGAAACAGTTACTTCTAGTTAACACATGCATGAGTAAGATTACATGCAATACCATTTATATGTTGCCTGATACATAGATTTATAGGCATTTTTCACTAAAATAAAAAGAAAATGTAACACATTCTCTCTGTATATTATAAAAGCAAGTGAGCCAGCTTCAATGAAACGTTATCTGAGAAAAATTACAGAGAAGAAAAATGTTTGAATACAATATGGATTTTAAATTAAGATAGTTTAATTCTGAAAATAATTTATGGCTGTTTTAATTCGAAAGTGCTATAAATCCCAGAATTAGATGAAACTAGGAAAAGTGAAGGCAGAACTGTATAGGGCATCTGAATCTTGCTGCTGTGAATATTCGACAGAAAAAGTGAGTCAACCACTACAAGTATTGGTTTCTACTTCCTCCTAACTTTCAGTTTTTCTGTCCCAGTCTCATGATGAACTGGGGCAGGAAACAGCAGTTGCACTAATAGCAGTTGCACTAATGACAACGCATGCAACAAGGTGGTCTCATTTTACTCGCCTCAATACATTGCAAACAGGTATCTACCTCTGTGTTTTATTCATGGGCTTCTCAGGGTTCTTCAGGCATTCCACAGGGGTCTGTATTGGGACCAGTGTTGTTTAAGATTTTGTCGAAGACATGGACAGCGGGACTGAATGAACCCTCAGGAGGTCTGCTGACAACATCAAGCTGTGTGGTGCAGCTGACCTGCTGGAGGGAAGGGATGCCATCCAGACGGACCTTGACAGGCTTGAGAGGTGGACGCAGGCAAACCTCATGAAATTTAACAAGGCCAAGTGCAAGGTCTTGTTGCAAGCACAAATACAAGCTGGAAAGAGAATGTATTGAGAGTAGCCCTGAGGAGAAGGACTTGAGGGTGTTGATTGATGAGAAGCTTGACATGATGCAACAATATGCATTTGTAGCCCAGAAAGCCAACCTTATCCTGGGCTGCATCAAGAGGAGCATGGCCAACAGGTGGAGGGAGGTGATTCTTCCCCTCTACTCTGCTGTCATGAGACCCCAACCTGGAGTACTGTGTTCAGATGTGGGGCCCCCAACATAAAAAAGACATGGACATGTTGGAGCAAGACCAGAGGAGAGCTACAAAGCACCTGTCATATGAGGACAGGCTGAGAGAGTTGGGGTTGTTCAGCCTGGAGAAGAGAAGGCTCCAAGAGACCTAATAGCAGCCTTCCAGTACCTGAAGGGGGGCTACAGGAGAGATGGGGAAACACTCTTTATTAGGGATTTTAGTGACAGGAGAAGGGGTAATGGATTTAAGCTGAAAGAAGGTAGATTTAGATTAGATATTAGGAAGAAATCTTTTTCTGTGAGGGTGGTGAGGCACTGGAACAGGTTGCTCAGGGAAGTTGTGGCTGCCTCATCCCTGGAGGTGTTCAAGGCCAGGTTGGATGAGGCTTTGAGCAACCTGGTCTAGTGGAAGGTGTCCCTGCCCATGGCAGGGGCGTTTGAACTCGATGATCTTTGAGGTCCCCTCCAATCCAAACCATTCCATGATTCTGTGATTCTAAAAATAAATGAAGGCATTATTTCCTTCTATTTCACTCACAGAAGGCTGAGTTAATTTTACTTTCTGAAGACTTACTGCTTTTAAAGATTCAATAATCAAAAAAAAGTTTGCATCAGATATATTGCTTCCACATTTTTCACATAACCAGAATTTTTGAAAGTGTTATTGCATTCTGTGGTAAACTACTTACGTTGAGCCTGAAACGACTAAATCATATGGCTTTAATTTTTCTTTCTCACAGGCTGTTCTCCATACCCAGACCTACAACTCTATTTGTTATGCTTCATGGGTGTAAAATTTCCTATCTAGACAGTCTATATTACTCCCTTTTGTTATACAGGACAAAACTGTGAGGCTATATATGTCTGTATATGCTGCATAGTGAAAGACATATTTATTCTAGAATTAGGACACATAAAACTGAAGACAATGAAAAAGATGTGATAATTTACAATTAAGATTTTTGTCTTAGAACAGCATTTCCTTGTCCCAGGAGAAATGAGTGAGGAAAATCTGTGTAGCACTCTAACTGTAAGACGTTATTATTGTTGTTGTTGTTATTTATCATTACTATTTTTAAAAATTCAAGTTTATTTAGACAGGTGTACATTTGCTAAGTTAGGAAATCAAAGTCACATTAATAGTTAATTTTTTGCCAAACTACTTTTAGATAACCAATATAACATAGCAAGGAATGCACAAACCCGAAACTTTGATGCATAACAAAAATATCTGAAAGATGAGAAAAAGATGCTAATATCTTTGAAGACACCATGCCTTCGATAAACATGACAGAATGGGATTTTAATGAAGGATTATGACGTATCAAAATACATGGTGCAACGCATCTAGACAACATAATATCATAGCTTTTTACTACTGTTAAAGTTATTTTTGCAAAAAGCAAACTATAATAAGGAGATATATGAAAGCAACAAAAGTTAAATTACAATCCCAATATAAAAAAATCTTAAAACTTATGTAACAATGCTGCTTACGTAGCTCCACATCATGAATCTTTACTGTGTATTTGACGACTTGCAGGAAGAACAGTGACAATAATATTAAACATATGTTTGGAGACACAAAGTGTAACTGAGGATGGATGACACTAAGGTTTGGGAGGTGACACAGAGAATGCCATACTGTAGACAATCCTTTATGCAAGGACAGGAAAAGTTCAAGATACATGAACAGAAGTAATGGGGCTGTTATCTGTAATAGCAGATTTAGTATGACATAAGGAATCTCTGCATAATATTTGTCAGCTCATGGAAAGTACTGATGGAAACAAATAAAAACATTATACTATTACCTCAAAATGCAATGTATATGCCTAATCCAGGAACATTGTATGTGTGAATTCCGCCCAGTCCAGGAATTTTTGAATCTTGTCACATGGGAGCTGCCATACTGAAAGCAACCATTTCTCTCTCTCTCTCTCTCTCTCTCTGAAAATGCTAAAACTACATGTCTTAGTAGGTAGCAATCCACAAAGAAAAGTTCGTATGTTCTTGTGTATGACTCAGTTGGAAATCCAGGCAAAGCAAATTCATGATGTTATGTAAGGTAATCAGTAGGATTATAAGAAAAAAAAAAGTCCTTATTGATTCTGAAAACATTGTGTAAGTACAAGAGTACTGACTTTCTACAAATAAAACTCAAGTACTAATATGAGCTGCTTGATGTGAATCATACTTCTAGAAAACCGAACATCCCTGCCTGATGAGTTCAGCACCTTGGACCATTCATACAGACCTAACAAAGTTATGTATATTGTAAACTTCCTGGTTCTTCTTGTAAGAAACAGGACTTTGAAATGTTACCTAGAACGTAACTGGTTAAATGTTTAAGGAAAAAGTCTTAAGCAAATAAATAAAGTTGAGAGAACTAAGGAAGCAGCTGAAAAGGAGTAATAGGCGCATATTATTTTTCTGGTTTCCAGGAAAAAAAATAGAAGTCTTATGGGTTTGTTTTCTTATTCACAACTAGTTCCCAAAAAAATAAAGATTTATTGATTTATGAATTATAAATATAGAACAAATAAGTTATGAACATTCTTACATATCTAAATCCCAGCCCAATGCACTTCACTTAGTTAACTCTAGTCTGAATGAGACCATATCTCTGTGGGGAAGTATGGATGCTTTGCTTTAAAATTTACAGCTGTATAAGAATTCTCCAAAGACTTGGTTAGCTGATGCATAATTTATTTATACTTTTTAAATAATCTTATCTCTTTAATTTGTATCTAGTTTCACTCTCAAAGTATTCAATCATATTGTAATCTGGTGTTTAAATAACCTTATCAGCTTCCTGAACTCAGGTACATGTTTCCAGACTGCAGTCTAGTTACAGTCTCTTCTTTTTGCTACATCAACCAGAATTGCTTGTTTGATATTTCCCATGAAATTCCAATTAATTTTCTAGTTTACTGTATGTAAGAATGGTGTTTAATATCATTAGCTGCCAACAATCTTTTCCTGATTTATCATGAAATTACCTTTTAATTGTACAATATGAATACAACACCATCTACCTTTTATACAAAGTCCGTCATTTTTACAGATAAATTTATCTTTTCCATTACTGCATTATTCCAGGCAATTCTATGTTACCACTCTAATTATAAGCACAGCATTTTGTTCCCAAAGTCAGAATTATATTTGTTATCAAAATATATATGTATCCTTGGATTGGATTCAGTGATTAGATTCAAAACTGAGATGTAGAAATCTGTATATGAGAAGTGTCTTAAGTTCTTTTTATAGTTAACACATCTAGTCAGCAGAATTGCCCCAGTGATTCCACTAACAAACTGCAAGTCAATTGACTAAATGTCGGTATCTAGTGATGTTTCAAAATTTTGAAATTTTTGAAAGATTTGATAAATCTGACAAATGGTCAGTCAGATACCTGCACTCTTCAGGGTTAGCTACTGGAGACCAAGTGTAATATTAGGATATTTTGAAGAATTTTACACATCCTTAACATTCACTACAATATGAACTGATCTACTCTTCAGTCTCTACTTACTGTACTGAATAAGTATTCAATTCTCTTGTCCAGAAGTAGACCGTAGCATTCAAAATGCTTTGTGGTATACTGCCTGGCCACCAGCTGCCACTCCAGAAAGGCACAGGTCTCATTTAACTTCTGCTAGTCCTGTATTTAAACTGAATAAATTAGGGCAACTCAGATGGCCCTGGTTGTTTTGTTTTAAACAGATGAATTGAGCTACGGTTTTAAATGTCTACCACAGAAGTTTAGACATCTATCTCACATAGGAACACAGCATCAGGATCCATTTCAAGCTCTGATGTGAGCTCTCAGCTTAGCCAAGTCAGTCTGATCTATCTACTTGTTTTCCTGGATGTCAGGATAGACAGAGCTAGATAGTTCAGAGCTGCCTCCCGTGAGATCTCACATACCAGTTCCCTGAATAAAACAAAATCTTATGAAGTTGGGGGTGCTAAACCCTGCTATTTGCTTTCTTCACTCCCTTCAGGATGCTGAACTCTATTTCATATCACATGCAGACACCTACATTAATACATCTTAATTTGGGGCTCATAAGCACACATAGTGTCCTAAACTGTCTCTGAGTCTTTTTTCTTTTCTCCTTCTTTCTGAAGTCCTAGTCTTTGTTTATTGTAATTGCTATCCCCCTTCTAAACTGGTTATTTTTTATGTATTAGGTGTCCATCTGCTTAAATGTAACATTCTTAAACAATTATGAAATATAGGATAATCTTACCATTTAGAACTACCATTGAAGATAGGCTATTGTATGTGACCTCAGATATTCAAAATAAACACAAAAGAATAGGAGACTAACTTTAAAAAAACCCCACATATTTAATCTAAATATTTCATCCACAAATCCTCATTTTTTTTCCAACAGTCCCCAACCATGCTGTTCAGTTCAAAAAGCATAGTATATATAAATAAAATGAGGTTATTTAAAAGAACAGAATTTACAGTTTGTTTCAATTTCATATATTGTGATACTTCACAGTACATATTGTAAAAGATAACCAAAAAAACCTCATTTCCATGCCTTTTGAGTGTTGGCAGCATTTAAATGGCTAGTATTGGTATTTTTATACAAAGTCTCTCTTTTGGCAGAAGCATATCCAACAAGGGTAAAAAGATCAGGTTAAATAAGAACAAACAGATTATTCCCTTCCCATCCAATTGGCTCTAAGCTTCTTTATGTTTCTCTATATCCTTTGGTATATGTTGTAGTTAGAAACTCTACCTCTTAAGAATGTGTAGTGTTAAGATTTTGTAAGCTAGATATAATTAATGACACTACAAGAAATATCTTCAAATGTAAACTTTTATGCAAGGATTTTTTGAAATCTTATGAAAATGAGAGGTGTCATTCTCTATGTCACCTGAGAAACCTGAGCATTTTTTTGTCTTCTGAAGAGGAATAATCATTGTAAGATGATTGTGACATAGTTGATAATATCTGTTTTGCAGCCGCAGCACAGCTTTGGGGCAGAGATGTCAGGAGATTTATATGCATATGCAGATACATAGTTGCATCTTAGCATGTTTATAGATATACATGAATATATATCTACATATATCTCTATATGTACATACATAGACCTGTAGGGATTTATGGTGGGTTTTTTGGTTTTTTTTTCTTTGTTTCTTGGTTTTTGCTTGGTTGTTTGGATTCTTCAGATAGAGTGAAATTGTGTACATAGTGATCCAGAGTTGCTTTTAGTGACTTTAATCAGTTTGTCAGTCTTAATGAAAAAAAGTATCTTAAGAATTTTTAACTGAAATGCAAGAGACATGGTTATACTGAGACAGTTGTAAAATTATGCCCCTGTTAAAAGGAAGTTTGATAATTAAGGTTTGTCTTCACTTTCCATTGGCATAGTTTACTTAATGGTTACCAATTAGAATAGGGAACAAGAAGAGGGAGACAACAGTCCAGTGTTAATGATGCTATAATCTGGAAATATGAGATAGAGAGTTTATGCTATTTTTATTTTGTTTGCAAGTGCATCTGGTCAAGCGCCAAATATGTGGTTATCAGATACCTAATGGTCACCAGAGACTTGACAGCCTAAATTACTTAGGTCTAATGAAGATAAATAGCATTTTAGACATGGACACATATTACATACTGAAGAGAAATTGACACTGATGTTGTTGCCAGGCAACTCATGTCCCCATGTAAAGCATGCATTTACTATGATTTTACTGTATAGGTATGGAGAAGAAGATGGGGTTAGTGGTGCAGGGACAGACACTAGTATTTTCTTTATCTGAATTACTACTGCATAATAATGTATCAGAAAAGAATCTGTATTCACTAACAAATGTTTTTTACATTTTTCAACATAAGATCCTTATTCTTTTTTTATGTATCTTACATATAAAAAAAAGGTAAGAAAGCACAGTCACTTACTTCTGGTGGGTTTTAAAAAGTCAAATTGTACATTTTCATTAAATAATGATGCTTTCTTCAGGGATTAATATTGGTAGCTGGGCAATTTTCTTGATAAAGTGCCAATCATTATCTGCAAGTGGATGAAGCCATATTTTGTCTCTTTTAGTTCAAACAGTGAGAATAAAAGATTCAGCTCTATCACCATTTATTCTGTATGTAGCCAATTTAAGACAGATTTTTATTTGCTGTTTTCACTCTCTTTCTCTTATTATAGAATAGGTCTATGATTGTTCTTTTTACATAAGGTTTTCCTAAGTGTTATACAAGAACACACAAGCATCATAATTAAGATTGATTTCTAACAAAGCAAAACTGAATTAGCATTAAGAGAAGTGTATAGAACTTAATGATATTCTAGCAAAGCTCAGAAACCCATCTTGTAACAATCATTTCTCTGAAAACCAGCTCTCATGTTTTCTCAGTTATACTACAACATTCCTGACTAATACACACTCCAGGAAGCATGAAGCATGAAGTTTGGTGCACACAACCCATGTGGGGAAAGGTTCTATGGAGCACACCGCCACCATATTCTCACTCACTAGCAATAATGAATGTTGGAGACGGCACTGTGGGTCACATGGTTACCCCACTCCAGCAACATGAAGAGAGTATCTCCTTACAGGCCTTCATCTTTGCTGTGGAGAAAATGTCTGAGAAACTGGCTAAGATGCCATCATGGGAGTTTCAGCTATTCAAGGATAGGTTCTGCCCTCCACCTGTATTGACCAGTATCTGAGTGACTAGGTGTCACCAGTGACACATGCTGAAGAGACCTCACTGTATAATGAACTGCAAGACAATGAGAAGTGACATTCCCTGTTCACTGATGCGTCCTGTCGCATTGTAGGGAAACACTGAAGGTGGAAGAGTCCTACATGATGAAGCTCATTCACAGAACCTGCTGAAGGAGGAGGTGAATCTTTTCAGAATCAGTCAAAACATTTAGTAATAGTTACAGTTTGTTCAAGCTCAAAAAGGCTTTTATTTCTGTTTTGCAACCCTGAAGGCTAGAGGTTTCATTTTGTATTTAATGAGATACAAAGTATTCAAATACAGAATGGCAATCCAAAAGAAGAAATAAGCGAAGTCAACCTTGAACCCTTCTTAAAAGAATGGATGTAAAAGTATAGTGAAGGAAACTCCAACTTTTTGATGTAATCAGTATGTCTACCATTATTCTTATATATTACATTATTTTGCTACAGTTCTTTATGTTTTTGTGTCACTTTAGGGCTCTAGGAAACTGAGTTTCAGAGGAGGTGAGTCAAAGACTACAGTTTTATATTGTTTCATTTTGCCACACATTTAAGCAATTCCATACTATAAACACATCTATAAAGTGTGTTTAAGCTACATGAAAGTAGAGCATCTGTGTGAAAGGGGACAATTTGTAGAATAAAACTGAGATAGGATAAAATAATCGTTAGTAATTCTTTTGTCTGTTTACAACAAGCTTCCATAAGCCAAACAGATCTTTTAAAGAGACTGAAGGAGGCAAAACCTAGAGAGACACTTGACTAACAGAAATGAGAACTAAACTCATCTTCCAAACAAAAAATCATGGTGAAGAGTCTTGGAGATGAGAATGGCCATAAGAATTGTAGGTATTTGAGATAACACAGAGGGAAAGAAGTTGTCTTGACTAAGAAAAGTCTTCCATAGGATGTACATTCATAAATTCTGCTCTTAGATCCACAAACATAGCATTCACCAATTCAAGGATCTGTAGGATTACCCAAAATTAAAAAAATTCTGCCTTGTGGGATAGTTACAGTGACACTGGAGTTGTCTTGAGGGATGTACTGTTTATTGATACTTACATATAAGCTAAAAGCAGACAAAATAAAAAATAAATAAATTACTGATTCTTATCAGGATTCCAACTGAATAATGTGTGTATTTTATAAAAGTTCAAAGATCCAGTTTAAAACTGTTTTTCTTCAGAACCTGCTTTCTTTTGTCAGTTAACTTATCAGTAAAGGAACTGGGAAGAGATACTTAGAACTGAAGTGATTAGAGAATCATCTAAATAAAATTTTCATGCCTATTTAAATATTCCACTACACTTCTGATATTAGAGACAATGTTTAACATGTATTAATGAGTAATATTCATATAGACTTATGCTTTCAATAATAACATGAACTATGGCACATCATGTCACTGGTATTTGAGCATTGAATGGTGGCACTGACCAAAAATTGGAGAAAACTTGACAGTTCTGTATTTTTAAATTTAGAATTAAGTTTTATGTTTTTAGACTGGTTTAAGTTTTAACTTCAGACAAAAAGTTTATTCTTTCCATAATAACAACAGGAATTATACTAAAGTAAGGTATTTTTAACATCTATATTGCTGAAGCACACAGGTGACAGACACGTTCAGCAATACAACAGCACTGTGGGGAAAAGATGCTGTGAAATAACTCCTCACTTCAGTTGTTAGGTACAGTAATATCCCTCTGGAGGCTGCAACCTGAAGTGTAACAAGAGATTTGACACATATAAATTCATAACAAAGCCTACAGATAGACAACAAAGCAACTTTCAGAAAATATTTCGCATATTAAATATTTTCTCAAAGACTGTGCTTAATTTATTGTATAGGTACTGGTAGTAGAGCAATGTAATTCATATTTCTTTATATTTACTTTTCATGTGTTTTTCTTCCTTCTTTGACCAATGTATAATTTACTAAAAGTTATATTATTATAGTAGCTATAAATATTCCAAAATACAAAAATCTGTCATCACTTAGTTAATGATAACCATTGCACTATTTATTTATTTATTGATTTATTTTTATTAAAATAAGCAAGTAATAAATGTGTGTTCAAATTATTTATTGACTGATGCTAAAAATTCTTTCCTAATAGTAGAACTTGTACGATATTATTTTGAATTATATGTTTTGTTGATTTTCTGATTCTTTATAGTTGGTTTGCCTGTATTCTTAGGATTCTGTTTACTGTAATACAATTTCCTTTTCACAGATATAGTATTGAAGGAAACTAAAGAGAATTAGAGTGATAATATGAATAGTTTGAAGCAGAACATAAACTGAGACCAGGCTGATGAAAGACGTGGATCACACCCAGAGATAATATGACAGGTGGTTGGATGGGATTCATTACAGAATTAAAAAAACTAATATTAGGTGTATATGTGTGAACTTGGTGTCTAACTTTCTGCTATAGTCAGTGAAGAGACATAAAATGCAATCAGCAGAAGCAGGATAATGCTTTGCTTGTCTAGATATCATACATGGAATGTTGTTTCCTAAACAGAAATTTCAAGTGCCATTTGCAGCACTGAGTGGTTTCTCACTCATGTAGGGCTGGTGGATACGACATGGAGCCTATGGGAGAACCCATGGCTTGCTGGAATGGCAGACAGAGACTGTGCAACATGTTTTGGGTTGACTAAAACTGTGCTTAGATAACTGAACTATGCCTTAGGCTTCAGAGCTCTCTGGGATCCACTGGTGATATTAACTATCAGGGAAGCTTATATGTTGATATGTGGTTGTACATACCTAAAGTGTCAGTCTTAACTGAATCTTACGTTGCAGTCACATTCCACACATGTTCTAAATTATTTTCTTAAGGTATATGTGAAATGTCATCCACTTTAACAAAAATAGTATAACTCCACAATATCTAATCAGTATAAATATGAGTTTTCTTTGCACAAGAGGTTTGGCTTCATAAACATGGGAAAAAAACCTCTTAACAATAGCAGGCTATGAGTAATCAACAGGAAAAGAGATCAAATGGTCTATTTGATTGCCAAACAAACTGCTCTACAGAAATGAAATAAATACATTTTTAGAATACTGTATGATAACAAATATAATGATTAATTCATTTATTGCAGAATCTTATGGACAAAAAAACCAGTACCCTCCTAGAGGGCAAATGAATTGTCTCCAATTCTGGACAGAAAAAGGATCCAGTAATGTTATATTATTTAGAACAAAAGTATACAAACTAATACCTTATTCATATATTTATTCCAACTATCTCTTATCTCAAACTATAAGAGAAATAGACAACCTGACTATCTTTTTTATATTGCTAGAAAGGGAGAATTTAATTAATATGAAAATGTTTCCTATCTTTATATTTCTTTTCAAGTCAATATTTTATTCCCTTTATTCCATTCCTTAAGAAACTAATTTTTAACATGCATTTCTCATTGCTAAAGCAAAATTAATGTTATTAAAAGAAAAAGCAACAAAGAAACATTCATGTTCTCATATCGATGAAAGCCGACAGATCATAGACTATACAGAGTAATAAGAAACCTGCATATATACATGTAAATACATATGTCCCTGCTCATTGCAGGTGGGTTGGACTAGATGACCTTTAATGGTCCTTTCCAACCCAAACTTTTCTATGATTCTATGATTCTATATATGTGTATATGTGTATACATGTAACTTCAGGGTTTTTTGCTGATCCTGATTATCTGCAAGGAAGTGTTTTAATTTTTGTATTAAGCTTTTTGAAACAAAAAAGGGGATACTATGCATTAGACTGTAGTCATACATTTTCTTCAAGTCTTTTCAGATATTTACTAAGAAACCAGTACATTAGTTACAAATTCAAAATTCAGTTAGTCACTTTTATAGCTCAAACAATATCTAGATTATTAGAAAAAGTGACAGTCTTAGCTCTGGATTTCTTTTATATTTGAAAAATAAACAAAAAACATACCCACACACATGTGGAATGCACTTAAACAAGAAATTGTAAATAAATTTAAAGCAAACATTTAAACTACGAATTAGTGTTTTTTTCTGTTATTGTTGTCAATGGAGAAAAAATGCGTGTTACAAAAAAATGCTCAACTAACAGTTGCCACAATGGGCAAAACAAAAATACTTTTCAGTAACAAAAGTAACTTGCAAAACTTCTTGAAGTCCAATTTGATTGCCACTAGAATTATAGTACTGTTGGTAATAATAGATTAAAGGTTAATTCCCAGGGAACAAGTATATTATTAAAAAAACCCCACCCCGTTGTCAGCTGTGTTCTCTTGTTCTTATGGGGAATTATTGTTCCTTTTCTCTGGTTTGTTTCCATATAGTGGGTAATTTATCTAGAAACAAACTCCTGATACAATTCTTTGTCTTTATCAGAAAACACTAATTTTTAGTTTTATTAATCTATCTTGTACTTTGACATGTTTCTATGTATCGTTTTCAGGTACGTTAACAAGTAAATCACAGGTGGCCATAAAATGCTGAGGATTAAAATGTGTTGTTTTAACTGTTAATGAGAGTTTAGCTCACTATTATTCAGACTTCTGAATTTAATTCTTTTAAAGGCAGTTTAACTTGGATGATAAGACATACAGTATTCAAAATTTAAATACCTCATATCAGTATTCATAGTCCACCTGAAGTCCATACAAACATTTACACTGCATCTATTTCTAATAAATTGAAACAGTGTTCAAATGTAGTTACATTGTGCAGATTCATTTTAACATATTTTTAAATGACTTGTAGGAAGAAGAAATGTCATGCCTTCCTCATTTTTAATTTGTAGATGTGTCCAGAAAAACAATTATAATCTATTTTGTAGATTACATTTCTTGTACTGTACATATTTTTCCCTTTACTTCACTGATGTTTGCATTCTGGATTTTGACGTTGTATGGAAAGATTAACGGGCGTGTTGGCTTTCATAAATTATATGTAGTAAGTTTTGGCTAAAAGAATTCACTGTAAAATGTTTACTGTAACTTCTCAATTTAGAACTCTGTTTACAGATTTTTGGAGGGGGGGAAGTACTCTATAAACTAACTTAGTGAAAAACTTAATCACCGATCCACCTATATTTCTAATTGTTTTCCAGACTGATCTTTTTTATTTTGTGGCAGTCTCCAAAAAGATTCTTTCTGTGAATCACTAACAGCATAAAAGACAGACAGTATGCAGAATTTTCACACTTTGTTTGGAAATTGATGGACCTGTGGCACAAAAAGCTGATTTAAAATACCGGGTTTTTATCACAGATTGTCAAGAAAGTAGTTGTGTCTTGCTGGTATCATGAAGAGGCTTAAACTACTATGCATATAAATAGTTTCATTGTAATTAATTTTTATTAAAATATTTTTGGTACAGCTGTAAAATCTTAACAGAAGTTTATCCACTGAAACTTGTAACATTACTTGCATTTTTTAGGTGAAATTTAAGTATTTTTTTCTTATTGAAAGCTGAAATAAAAAGTTTATGTCCTTTTCCCCCTTTTTGTACCCTCCACCCTCCACACCCTCCCAGGGCCCCCCTGTGAAGTTAAATCACACTCTGTATCTTCAAGTCTTCGAAGAATTATGTCTGGTAGGAGAAATCAAAGTGAAATAATCTTTTAGACTGTACTCTACGAACGATCAAAGTTACTGATAGAGTAAGTCATGTCTCCTAAAAATGTTCCAAAACAGTCCGAGTGGAGCTGTAAAAAATAAAAATCTTTGGAATGCAGTTTCACAATTTCAATTGTCTAATTATTTACAAAAATGTAATTTTAGAGACAGATACGTGAACCAATTGTGACATAAAAGCAAATAAGCTATTCCATTAATTTTACCAAAAAGGGAATTGAGATCAAGAAGTAAGAACATACTTCTTAAATTACAACCAAATATGTGTAGATGTCAATGGAGTTATCAATACTGCATCATAAAATGTCTCCTAAATAATCCGACTAGATTCTAAGAAGAGTAATCTTATACCTGATGGTTCTTAGGCTGGAGAGAAAGCATTGCTCTGATTCTACATATCCTCAGTTCAGGTATTTGAGACTACCTTACTTTTACAAGTTTTTATTGTCTTGTTTGTTTGTTTTAATTGGAAGAGAAGATTTAATCACAGACTGTTTGGTAAACTTTTACTTGAAAAAATGCAGTCTTCTTTCTCTACAGGGTACTAGAAAATGATTGGTTTGCTGTTTCCTAATAGGGGCTACATATCCTTGATATGATATGAACTGCCTAGTGGAAGGATTTGAAGATGTCACTTAGAACACAAGACTTAGTCCTCCGCAATCACTAGAGAATAAAAAACCTGGAGGACCTTTGGAAGGATTATTTGTAGGAAAATCTGCATTGTCAAGGAGGGTGCTGGAACCTGACAATCATAGACTAAGATCTGCAGTAAGCTAAATGTTCTTTTAGTTTATTCAATGTTTCCCCTGCCTGTATTAATATAATTTGTTTTCTCCTCATCCAGGGTTATGTGACAGAGATCCCTCACTGATGCCTACTGTACAGATACACTCTACAGTTTATGTCTGGATATTTTAAAAATAATGTGTTTGCCATCTGCTGTTGAATGCCACCATGCCATTGCCCATATTTTCCTTTAAACTCCTGCCAGGATTAAGAATTCTTACTTTGATGAGAGTGTGGAAATCTATGTTGTCAGACAGATTGCCAGTGAACAGGCTTAGGCACACTGGAACATTTCCACCTGTTTGGCAATCACAGATCCTTGAGCACAGAAAAAAACAGCAGTTTTTCTTTGCCTCCACCATGGCCACTGACCATATGATGTCCTCCTAACGCAATTGTCTGGACTTGGAACGCTTTCTGCTGATGATACTCTAACCTTTCCCGTTGGTAAAAAATAATGAGAATGAATTTTGCCTGTCACTGAGAAATCCTATATACACCATCAACAAACTGACTGGTAATTAATACTGAAACTTGTCAGCCACAGGAGATATTGCAGCATCAAGAATAATCTGAAACATATAGTTTAACAATCAGATACAATAATTACCATATTTCAGATGCTCACACAGAATATGTTCCAGCTTTATTAAACCTTAAACTTTTCATGCTCCATGTTTTTAATGCTTGAATTAAGTACTGTTTGATAGCAGAGCATTATGCAAATACTGTTGTTCTGTATACATTATAGCCTTGCATCTGTCTGAAGATGACATTGCCACATCTTTCAAAAGACAATTCATCATACTGACACTTAATAAAGGCATTAAAAATTCAAAAAGTCTTCTATGGCTCACCAGTGTAATTCATGCTCGACTGAACTGATGGCTTTGCAAGAACAGCAAAGGCCTATTCTTTATTGTGATGCTAACATGAAGTAGAAAAGAAGTTCTGCCATTGGTAACTTATTGAACCAGTCTCTATAAAAAAAGGTCTTACATGCATTGTTAAAAATATAATCTAAAGACTGTTTTAAAACTCAGCTTGTTTTATAAATCATAATTTTGTGTTGTAGTCTGTTCATATATAACATTTGACATTTCATTTCTTTGCACTACTTCTCTCTGATCTGATTTACTAATTTTTAACCTGTATGTATTGTGTCATATTCTATAAATACAGTATACCAAAAAAAGTTAAAACAAAATAACACTGCTAATTGAAGTAGAAGAAGCCAAATTATTATGTGTCTTTAAATTCAATTTTTATGGATTTACCTAGTGTGATGTTAGTTTAGATCAGATGTAACCCTATAGAAAATATTTAAATCACATGATAACGGCAATATAAAGCTTTCTTGTCCTTAAGTAAAATACAGCTTAAACCAAAACACTAAATTAAAACCAACAGAGAACCGAGTAATTTTAGCCATGTTTTATGTCCTCTTGAACAAGAACAATGTAGGGTAGGGGAAATCTACTTCAGTGGATTAGCCTTTCTCTGAGAATCCTAGAGGACATGACTTTCTGTTCTTTCTCCTACAGAGCTCCTGCTTTATTTCCACAAAGTATTGCTTACTATGTACAAGAAATACTAAGTGTTCCATATTGCTCTGTCATTAGTATGATAAAGTCAAGACAATGCAATTCAACAGATAATTTCAGTACCTCCTCAGTTTTTCAGGATCCACCTTGTTCTTTTCACCCGTTTCTACACATGACTATCAGTTCCTAGTTGTGTCCCAAGCTTCTGTAATTAACCTTCCTCTGTGTACACCTGAGAGAATTCCCAGTGGTTATTACTTCTCAAACAGAAAGGAAAAGAATCTAGTCTACAAGGGAAAGATTTTCTGAATATAAGATTCAAGAGGATCTATACAGTCAAAACATATGACAAACTTTGTAAAGTAGGGTTAGTGAGCTTTATGCATGTGCACTAATTTTCATAAATAAACACTATAAATATCAGTTTCCATGGAATGAAGCTGGTTTTAATAATGTAAGATAGAACATTCTGTCAAATGTTTGCATAGAAGAAATGAAAAATAGTATGAAAGCAAAAGGTAATTTTGAGAAAGAGTACATGAAACTCTTACAAATGCTTTAATAATGAAGACCTGCCACCACAGCAATAGCAACAGGAGATATGCATGGGATAAAGACATTGCAGAGTTGTGGGACTGAACCTAGAACAGATGGGTTCTAACAAAATTTGTTAGGCAACCTTCTTTTAAATTGCCACAGATGTTTCAAAAAATTACCATTTGCATTTCCATAGTTGTTGTCTTCACAAAACAAGATGGTAGACAGAGTATAAAATTTACTGGATATGTGAAAACAGAGTCAATGGAATACCTTATCTGCATTTCTTATTGCAAGCTTAAGGTACTTAATAGCAGTAGAGGTGAAAATTGTCATACAGTTACTGAGGAGAGATGAAAAGGGTATGTATATCTCACCAATATATGTAGGTTCACTCTCACAAATAAGTTTTGGTCTTTTAAGAGTTGAAGGGAGGAGCAGAACAAGAAATGATGTGATGTCTGTATTCATGAAGATAGACAAATTACCTTATTTAATAGAACAAATTAAAACGAACGGCACAGGAGAAATTACTTGCTGTAGTGCTATAGTACAGCCTTCAATGTGATGGCAGAACAACAAACAAAAATGAAACATTTGCCATATTTGATATAACAAAACATCTTGTCCCAGACCTCTTTGCACCACATTATTACTATTAAGATCATCGCACAAAGCAACTCCCATCACCACACTGGAGGAGAACCCTCTAGAAGAATGAAAGGACAGGTTTCATCATTGCTGTAATATTTTGCACAACTCTTCATGAAATGAGAAAGATCCAAACATATTTTGTCATGTAGCTTACCTGGCTGATTTCCGTGGCTCACACAATATTAATATAATGAGCTTTCATTACTTTCATGCAAATGGTCACTGTGACAGCCCTCGCTTATGGAAACTATCTGCAGTATCATGTCTCTGTAGACTGTATAAAACTGTTAACTTTAGTTTCTCATCTTCAAAATGTTTCTACACTGAATAAGTTATTTACTAAGAAAATGTGTTCTTGCAATGCATAAAATTTATTGCTAATCCACTTAAAAGCTGATATCTCCCATGTCGTATGCCTTTCACTAGAAAAAAAATTCCATTATAAAGTTCCTTTCCCAAAAGTAGGGTTGTATGTTGTGACCATGAAATATCTTTAAAGGGGCTATCAACAGAGGTAGACATTTTCATGTAAATATGACAATGCAGTTTTATTTCAAGCAATAACTAAAGTTTCAAAGTGGATAAATAAAGTGGGTAAGCATTACTGGTGTATCTTGGGAACACACACTATGTGTGTTGAGAGACCAATCAGTTTACTGTGACAAAGAAAATCCTCCAGCACTTGATTTAGTATGATAACCACCGTGATTTTGAGGATGCTTTCCTATACCATATTTTCACCTCATCCTGGTCGGTATACTAGAAAGGCTAGGTAATGGAAAATTTAAGATGTATTTAAGATGTATGACATATTTAAGATGTATGTGTGGGCATCACTAGAAAACTGTCTGAAATTATTTGGAAATTGAATCTGTTGTCTGACAAGAACCATCAAAAAGTCCTTTTTTTAACTTTCTTAAATGAATTTAAATATTTTATACTTCCTGGTTGGTAATATATTTTTCATTTTCAGAAGAAGTTTTAAAGGAAGCATTTAAGACAGAAAAGAAAAAATTAAATTAATATAAACTGGCACTTTTTACAACTAAGAACTGCTTCACTTCTATCCTATCCTATCCTATCCTATCCTATCCTATCCTATCCTATCCTATCCTATCCTATCCTATCCTATTCCAAAACTTGTCATGCCTCTTAACCATGAAAGCCCTCCATGAAAACATTCCAGTCTTCTAATATTCAAAAATGGAAAGCTGACATAAAATCTTTTTTTATTTAGTAGCCTTGTTAAAGGTTTTATAAACCTTATGATGAAACTCCCTCTCTAGACTTTGGAAGTTTTAATCATCAATTTCACCTTTCACACACAAACGACAAGAGTCTCTCAATACTTATTGCCAGACCGTATTTGAAAAGAATCAGAACAGTTCCACTCAAAACAGGGAAAACCAACAACAAAAGAAAAAGGATCCATATACAAACTACAAATAAGGAAGTGTGACTCATCACCCCAATATAACGTTGATGATTGAAGTATAAAAGGCATAAAGACACAAAAAAGATGTAAAGGTGGAAGTAACTGTGGATCTCTTCTTGATCCCAGTGAAGCATTAGCATTCAGCTTAATTTAAAGATGTGACACCAGAAAGACTTATTTGTCTAAAACTAATTAAACTTTCAGAGGTGATTCATTGACACAGTGCTGGAGATGACTGTCTGGAATCACTGAATATGTGAGTGTCTGTTTCTGCCTATTAACCAGAGGTACTTAGAACAAGTAGTTTAGACAATAAAATTACCTATTAGATACCAGCTTCCTCTCTGAGGTGCACAGGACAAGATGCAACAAGCACAAATTGCCAGAAGGAAAATTACGATTAAATACAAAGAAAAACCTTTTCACACTGTGAACAACTAAGTGTGAGACACCTTGTACAGGGATGCAGTGGGATCTTGTCCTTAAGATATTAAAAGCTCAGCCCAAAAAGTGAAAGGAAATTCTGGCTCTAGCTCTGAATTTAGCCCTACTTCGAGAAAGAGGTTGGCCTAGATGATCTCTTGAATACAATAGCTAGATGTGTCTACCAGCCATAGTCTTTTTATGATTCTAGATCTAAAGTCCCAAGAAAAATCCAATCTTAGTAAGATTTCTGTTCCACATTAAAAACTATTTTCTGTTTCTGAAAACCTGATTTTAATCAGATGACAGCTAACTAAGGCAGTTGTCAGACAGACTGGCAAGATGATTAACTTGTTACAACAATTTCGGAATGCTGCTTAAGGGAATAGCAAAAATTAGAAGCACAAAGGTGGGTTCAGAAGAACAAACAAGCACAATGAAAACACCACATTCTCAAAAGGGAAAAATACTTACTAAGATTTTTATGAACTTCAAAAGACATTTTATGAGGTTCAATAATTTTAAACCAATGTGTATGACTTTGATCATATACTAGATTCTGCCTAAGGGTATTTACTTGCATCTACAACAAATCATAGCAATGTGCCAGTGTACGTCAAGCATACTTTGACTTCACCTGCATTTGCTATGAGCCAAAGTGCTTTGTAGCAGCCTGCAGTTCTGGAATTTTTTTTCAAGGTTCCAACAGTGCTGTCTGTGCTGGAGAAAGACATACAGGCAGACAGACAGGTAGACAGGCATGCAGGTATAGGATGAAAATGGTAGAATTTATAAAACATTTATTGTAAAAATTAAGACCCTAATGTCTACATTCATTGTTCAATAATTTCCGACCTCAGAATCAAACACATTCTCAGAGATGAAAAGGGTAGTACAAAATTTAAAAATGTCTTTCAGTGAAGAAATCTGTGTGTGGGTAAGTATTTATGGCAACTCCTAAAATTAAAAAAAATCTAGTGTGATTTAAAGCTTTAAATGCAGTGCTGAAATAAAGATGTTAATTTAATCTAGTAAGTGAACTCTCCCTAACATGCTTAAAAGTTTGAATAAGTCCTTGTGTAACAGGTTATTGCATTTGCACATCTTACATAGTTATATCACTCTTGATTTTAGCAACATTTATCCCTTACCGAGTTCTAAGCAGCTCCTTAGGATTACCTTTGGGTTTCTTCAGCATTTTCACAAAGTGTTTACAGGAGTGGGAAGTTAAAAAACAATTTCTCACTTTTTTTTTTTTTTGGTGACCAATGAAACTGAAATAGTTTCCAGGGATTTGTGTTGATTTCCCCACAGTAGTGCATCACCTTTGCCTATGACACTTCTGCTTTGTGCTGTCCTCAGTTTGCTGTTCTGTTCCTTGCCTGCCTTATGAATATTTCTGGTTCCTTCTGCGCCCTTTTTCCCACCTATCACCTGGGCAGGAGGAATCACCAGGGTCCCAGCCAACCTGAATCATCCTGTAATGGGACAGTTCAGAAAGAGCAGATAATTCTTGAGCTCCTGACACAGCTTTTCTCTTAATATAATATATACTTTTCTTTCTATCCATGTGTGAATTTTGCAAAATTGGAACCATATACTGGTTTTGAGATCTGTACTCCTGTGTGAAATTTAGTTTAAATTTTCCAGTAGGCAAAGGGTTATTAGGGAAAAGGGGATGACAGATGGAACAAGTGGTTGCATAAACCGTTCTTAATGAAACTAGTCTAAGAAGGAGAAGAAAAGATAAAAACCATAAATTTTCTGGATGTCCAAAATAATATCTTCAACATTCAAGCTCCTAGATACCTTGTAAAATGTCTTTCTAAATCATCTTTGAATAAATAATACCACCCTTCAAACCATAAAAGACAGTCCCAAGGGACTGAACTCAGCTTTATGAATTTCTTCTGTCTGAGAAAGTCAAGCATGTCTTGTCTGTAATTGCTCTGAGAATTGGGTCTTTTAAAATCAATAATTTTAAAGTAAGAAAGGAGAAGAACAGGAAAAGGCATATTACCTATAATTTTTTTTTAATATACATGGAATTGTTTTGAATTGCAATTTGTTTTTGAGGGTTAAAATTCAGTGCCCTTTCCTGACAAGATTTAACTTCTCAAATTGAAGAAAATCCAAAATATGTAAAATTAGATAATGAGCTGAATTCAAACCTGATATTAAAGCTGAAGTACAACTAGATAAAAGCTGAATTTGGATGCAAAGTAAGCAATTTTCTAATATGAAAATTCCCCGTAAAAGTTTCAAGCTGTCATAAATTGAAGTCATCACTGGTAGAGATCATGTTCTTCTCCAGAATCAGGCAATTTTCAGCCTCCATACACTCCAAGCACTGTCTTTCTCCACTGTTAGTAGGGGAAGCTAATATTTGAATTGAAGGGCTTCCATAAATTCGTGAAGTTGTGTTTACTAACCAAGGATAGATTGTAGATTGTCCTAAGCTCTGAAGCTGAGGACATAGAGAGGACCTCCACATGATAATGTTATGCAACATCTATTCCCATTCCAAAATGCGAATCAGCTGACATTGAATTTTGGAACTGAGATATTTGTCTGAAAGGAGGGGATTCCACACATCTTCACCCAATACAGAATATGTCTTCAGCTACTACAGCTCTCTAGTTTAAGATTCATATGTCATCAGTATATCTGGGAGCTTGTTAGCAGCTGTATAGGACGAATGTGAAACTAGATGTTACCAGAGACAAAGCACAATGTTGGATACATGCATTACTCTTCCACAAAGATAATTGCACTACCCCAAAAATAGTGTTGATATCCCTGCAAACAGCTTTAGCAGTAAGAGATCATTCCATAGTTACTTTGACTAAAATGCTGTTTAAAAATAAGTTTTATGTTAATTTATCTATGCTTTTTATAACTGGAATATCAAAATGACCTTGACAGAAAGAGAAAATTCTTCCTGGCTAACTGCTGCACCTACATTTTTAGGTCATGCTCTAGAGAATACAGACATCTTCTCACTTTGTAACACTTAAGTTCCTTACAATCATGTTTAGCTAAAATGCTGCCATGACTTCAAAGAGAAAGAAAATCATATGTAAATTTATTCTATGACAGACACACTGGACAGAGGTTTCAGACTCTAGAGGCTCTTGCTTGTGATGAAGCTGTCAAAAAATTGCTAGAGTTTATCCACCTCTAAAGGAATGGTGATGTCTCTGATTAAATCAAAACATATTTGTACTGTATAAACTTTGCTAAGGAAGCAGAAAGGCTTTGTGCTTTTTCATTTAAATCTTGGCCTTCTTTATAAAGAGATATGCAATTATTTATTTTAATATTTATTAGGTCCCAAAGTAATTGAAAGCAAGTCCAAACTGGATATTGAAAAAAAAATACAGCTTTGAAAAGCTGGAAATAACAAAGTAGATCTTCCAGTCACTGTCTCTAGGTTCTTCAAAAATACAGTATAAAAGCCAACAGTGGTTACTTTTCATTTACGATATGCATTTTCAAGCAGCTAACTGATTCTGAATGTCTAGCCACAGAAATAACTCGATACCAGAATTATTTCTTAATTTTTCTTTGATTCAGAAAGTCTGGCAAGCAGCATAACTCTGCACTATCACTGGCCAAAGAGAAAAAAGAAACACACTAAACCAAAACAAACCAAAACAAAAAACCCACAACCACAAACCAAAACCTAACAGAACCAAATGAAAAAAATAACAACAACAAAAACCAAGAAAAAGCCAACAAGCTCCGGCTTTTTTGTAGGAAGAAATTGGTGAGTTCAAGTTTGATCCAGGAACAAGTACTGATTTATTCGTCACGCATCTGACAGTAGATTGCGCGGAGTCCATATGTTGCACAGCCAGCTACTGGTTTAGTATTTGTACTCATCACACAACTACTCTCACTCTCTTTAGAAAATAGAATGTGTCCAATGTTTAAATTGTAAATATAATGGTTTTGCTGGTACCTTTCTCAGGCTACAAAAGCTTGTCAATATTATTCAAATTAAGATATATACACCTAAAAAATGCAAGCATGCAACAGTGCAAACAACCTTTTACTACCTTTCTTTTTTCCTGCTGATCCTTATTTGCTTCCTTTTATACTTTGCTGTCCCTAAACCAGTTGTCAATGTTTCCTACAGCTAGAAATACTGTGTCCTTCACATTTTCCAGTACACCAGAGAAAACCAAATCTTTGTAATCAAACATAAATAGATATGTGTATGAAGAAAGTTATCAAACCATAAATAGCTATTTAAGTGGTTGTTAGGATTTTTTCAGAAAAATGTTACTTTAAAATAAATGGTGAAGTTAAGATTAAGTGAAGTGAAGTTACCTAGTGCATGAATTATGCAGATTTGTCAAAGTTACCAAAAAAGTTAAGAATTTCATAGGAATAACTTTGAATTAAAAACAGTGCACACTTGACTTCAGGCAAATTATGTTGTTGGTCTGAATGCTTCTGACTGTAATTAATGGGTTTCAGAAGTAGGTTGTCTTCAGCGTCTGGAAGGCTATTCAAAAACCCTAAATACAGTATATAGGTATTGTATTGCTGTTGTTGATCCACTGAAATACCAATGATATAAACAAATATCTCTGGTGTCATTCAAAGTCCATCTAGTGTTTTCACTAAAAATCCATACACGTAAATCAGAACAGTTAAGAAAGCCAACAAAGTAAAACATCAGTCTCACACATTCTCTCACGGACGTGGTCCTCTGGAAGAATGGGAATTTCAAAGATTTCATAAAATACAGATATTATGAATACAATACCCAACACGTTGCAAGTATTGCCATGTTCTGGGACATGAAATCCTGTGAAAATAGGAGGGTTTTATATGTGCAGTTAGAGTGGTAGGACAGTGTATACTGTCATTCTCAAGATGTTTAACAAAGTAAAGACACAGTTTAAACTTACAGAAAAGTATCCTAGCAATAGCAAATAAGCAAAGAAATGAAAGACTTGAGACTGGCCAAATTAGTGACTTGCATGTAAGGCAAGTTACAGACACTACTTTTTCAGATTGAGAACATTTACTGATTTATTATCCATACTTTCTCATCAATATTAATGGCTCAAATGATACACTTGCAAAAAATGGCTCATTAGTTAATAACTTGAAATAGTTAACATCTCTCTACTCAGTTATACAGCAAATGCTACAATGTTAACTTAATTTCAGATCTGATAAAGTCATCACAGTGAACTTTCAAGAGTCTACAGTCTTAAGCGTTGTCATCAGCCCATGAGAAAACAGGTGACTTGGGGTCGGAGACCGAAGATGGGAAATTGGTGATTCACAAAGGAGTCAAAAATACAATTAAGTGGTGATCAGCCAGCCAAATAAACAAACAAAACAGACAGTGATGCAGCAAGAAATACGCAATTTTAATTTTAAGCTAAACTCAAATAATTTCGTGTTAAGATGAAAATTCTTAGGATGGAGAGGCATTTTTATTTCTGATCAAAAGTTCAGCGAAGCAAATAAAAGTCTTTTATGATCGCATCAAGTTGTCTTTCAATCAGTCCTTTCTTTGGGTGCAAACACATTTACCTGTGACTATGTAACACAAGAGAATATCAGCTGTATAGCAAGGCAGTCTAACATACAGCTATGTTTAAGTCATTTATACCTTACTCCTTAAGGCTATTGGATGATGATGCTCTTTTGCATTCAGACAAAGTATTTAGAACAGACGGTGAAGAGCTCAGATTAATCTAATTTTGTCTTTAAAATAACCTGTATTACCTGTAATTTTCAGTATAGCAGCAGTTTTACTAGAAAAGGAATTTATGATGAATTGCAACTAATTTCTAGACATACATACTTGAGTAATATATTTGTGTGTCAGGAAATTCTCTATAGATAAGATCTTTAGCAACTTTTTTTTTTCCTGAAGTGAAAATTATGAGGATTTTAGGTATCCAAATTAATGAGAGTGTTTCAGAAAAAGGCAGTAATGTATTCTGTTGCCTGAGGTGTGGCTTCACATTATGAGTTGCTTGGCCAAAGTTCTAGCTTAATGTACTCCTGCTCCTTTCTCAGTCCTTATTATGAGCCCCTGCTCTCTGAGAAGCACTGCCCCACAGGTTTTTCCGTCTGCTTTTTATGGAATTCAGTTATGAACTTGCTTAAAAAAACAAGAATCTTGACATCCCACAGATAATACTAGCGTATTTCTCTAGGGGATAAAAAAAGCCCCAAACAAACTAAAACCCAAGTACTCTTAATTAGGTGTCTACATTTTTTATAACAGTATATGTTCACAGATACAGTAATTTTAGATGACATCCCACACAATGCTGCTTGGTGTTTACCTCTCAACAATGCTATGTACCCAGAAAAGCAAGTAAGGAGGCAGAAAAAAAACCAAAAAAGGACTTGTCTATCCATATCTATGGTTATAATGTGGAGAAGAGATTCAAGTGGGGGTGGAGGAGATATAATGTTTTGTTTCCCTTCCTAAGGGCAATTCCAAGAATATTTTTGCATTTTTGTATTAGACAATCACTGGAATAAAAATAGGAACAAAACAATTAGCCTGGTGATGAATGAATCCTACATCACTAGTTTCAGAGTGACTTTAGTTTAACAAAATAATATTTTCTGGCTTTTAATTTGAGAATAGCAGGATCCCTCCCCACTAGAACTTCAGTCATAAATCTTATTTTGTACTACTACTAAATGTAGATAAAACAGGTACTGGCAAAAAGCCTGCCACCACAACACTCTGAAAAGAGAACATTGCACTGAAATCGTAAATCTGCTGCTCCTGCCTCTTGAGATGCTAATCACTTAAAAGAGACATCAGTAGTTTCTGGCTTGCTTGTAGGGATGTTCACTTGGGAAACAGGAGGTATAAATTTCAGTCCCTCGGACTAAAGAACACCTATAGATTTTCCAACTCTTGGGCAATTTGTCTAAGCACACATTATTACAGAAAAGGATTGTTGGGCACAGCAACACAACATCCAGCTGTGCTTTCAAAGTGAAGAATGAGTCATTCAGCTATACCACACAAATTATATAGATACCTGAGCACATGGAAATATTTTCAGTCACTGAATGTACATTGGACAGCAATCTTATGCCTGCATTGAGTTAACAGAGTCCAAAATTGTGGTAAAATTGTGAAATATACACTTTTCTTCACCCCAAAACTATTAAAAAAAGAAAGATCAAGGGAGGGAAAGTCACAATAGAACTAACACAAAACAAACTTCTCATTTTAGATATGCAAAGATGACAATGACAGATATGTGATGCATTCACTTAGAGCAAACAGCTTACTGTGAAATACTTAATGTATATATTTTCAAAGGTAGGATAGAAATATAACTACATCACAAGTTACTTGGAATGAAAAATGAGAAATCTCTTCTAAACATCTAGTGAATGACGTTTATTCTAACAACATTTCAACATCTGGACATAAAGATCCCATGTAAAACATGTTTCACTGGTACTTCCCTTGAAGTGGGAAGGTTAGGTTTTTATTCAAGGTGTGCTGTACCAAAAACTTTGTAAAAGAGTTTGTGTTTGGGCTTAAACGACAATCTGAAAGAGCTGTCTCATTTCTGGAAAAAATAAATGTCAGTGATGGTTGAAAATAAGGTTTAAAAAAGCTTGTTTAATTATTAACAAAATGTTCCTCCCTTGGTGTTAGAATTGAGACTGCTGAGAAACTAATTTAAGACATTTCTATTTATTTTAAGGGTCAATACTGAATCTCTAATTTCTCATCCTGTGACTGATGTTCAGAAGCCTGCAATAAGAGAAAAACATAACATGTTTAAAATAGAAAAAGAACTATATTTTTTGAATTCTCATACCTCAGATCCATTTTGTAAAATTGCTAACATGATCCAACGTAATTTTATACAGAAAATTGCACAACCTCTGTGAAAATAACTTTTTTGTTCGGAGTTGGATTACATGCAGATTTGAAATAGCAAAATTATTTCAAAGCAAAAAGTAATATTGCAAAACCCATCACACCTGTTCTTTACCCAGATTTCCTGGGTTCTTTTGTACTCTGCATTTACCTTGCATATAATTCCAGCAAACTTTGTTCTTTCCTGAATTCTCCCAAGCATCCTGTTCTACTCTTTACTCTTCCTATTTGAAGTAATAATAAAATCAGTAACATTTAATATGAAATGGGGGTTGTGATTCTTACCCATAGTTGTAAAGATTCTCAGCAGAATTATATAGGCCCAAAAAATAGGAATAACAAAATTATCTTGAGAATTTGAGTAAGAACTGTTTCCTCCCATGGTTCCCTTTTTTCTCAAACTGTCTTGCTCTTTCATTTGTTAAAAAACTGGGAGCAAATAAACATTCAATACTTATTACTAGTATGATATCGAAACCCCCCATTTATTATCCGTAATCTGCTATCATAGGTAGCACAAATAGCATAAGAGTACTGTATAGTATCCATCAAACACTGTCTCTAGGGGGTCATTAAAAATAGGAGAAAATCAGAAAAAAAAGCTAGTAGAACACAGGGAGAAAGCTAGAACTAACAAAAAAGAAAGAAGAGGTTGAGACAGTGAATGTAACTGTATTTTCACTTGAAAACCAAATGATTTTAGCACTGAGACAATAATCAGAAATCACAACTTCAGAATTTTATGGAAAGTCAGTTGAAATGCAACAGGAAACACTAAAAAAATCAAGGTACTATGTAAATTCCTAGCATAGGAGTGGCAAAAAGACAGTGAAAATCTAAAATAACTGACCTCAGCAGGATTTTTGTATCAAGATAAGTAGCCTAATATAAGAAACACTACACTGGTGTCGCATAAAGATGAAATAACAGGAATCAGTAATAAGATCTGAATCACCTCTTAATAAAACTATAAACTTTTGTCCTAAATATAGAGCATCATTTAAAAATGCTGTTTAACTTGATTTAAATTTAATATATGTTAATACTGTGTGAAATTAATGAAGGTGACAGAAAGCCTCAAGTTATCTCACAAAAATTGCAGAATTAAATACTCTTTCTCATCTTATCAGTTTTTCACAAAGACAGTGAGTGAACAAATGTCACCTTAATGAAAGACAGATCTGAAATACACAAAGAAGGAAAGCGCTGGCATTTTTTATTTGAATTGGTGGGCACTTCTTAGATAAGAAACCACAAAAAATGTAAACATTAACTGCTTACGCAAAATTCACAGAATCACTGTGGAAAGGAGAACACATTTTCCCTAATGCTGTAAATAAGATCATTCTTTCCTCCCTTTTTTATTATGCTTTTGGCTGGAGACCTCATAAAGCCCCTGCCAGCCACTAACACATATCAGTTCACTTTAGGGCAGACTGAAGAATTAGATGTGTTTCTCTGGTAAACAGAACAGGACAGAGAGATAAAGGCATTTCCCTCTTGGTTAGAAGTAATTAAGTATCCAAATTATAGACATGCAGACATTTATCTGGGGAGATTTAAATCGATTTCCAAGTCACATGAAAGACAAAAGTTCTCCATCTTGGTACAGAGGATGAATGCTGCAATTGCTTGCATTTGCTCTTGTCTGATGACCAGTTGTTACACAGATGAGAACTGCTAGGAAAAATTCAAATACATAAATTGTATTGTGACAGTAAAGGTACTTCAGAGGACCACGCTCCCATGTTCAAGGGAGTCTTCTGAAAATCCTATCCTTCTTAAGCCTTAATATGAAAGTGTATATTCCAGTGTTTCATCTCTGTGTCACGTACGGGAAGGTATACATGCATAATTTGAGAATTTATATCATTCAGGGAATAAGAACAGGAAAGAAAATCTCTATGTATTGTAATGTCTCTTGTTGGGTTGTGTTAGGGAAAGGCTGAGAGACAATAGAAAGCAATATTTCTAAATGTCTTCAATACTTATTACTTTTATGGTAGATATTCTAAGACATTCCAGGCAGAATTGAACTATATGGTGTTAGGTATTAGACAGATTTATAACAAAGAACCTTCCCTGTTGAAATTTACAGTCTAATTATAAGAGAGAATAAATGGGTACACTGTCCTTAAACAGGTAAATTCTGGGTACACAGCTATGGATCTTGCTTTATTCTGCCACATGTCATAGTACACTGTATATTTTTTCCCAACTACATGTCTTAAAAGAAATAAGGGCGTAATTACCCTGGCATCAGGGCTACTATTTAAGGGAAAGGACAGGCTATTGATACACTCTCTCTTGTTTTGTTCTGCTTTACCGTCAGATTTAATAGTAAAAAAATAAATAATTGAGGAAGGCAAAGGACAATATAGGGAAAGGAAGAGAAAAATAATCCCACAGAATTCTTTGAATGAATATTCAAACGAATCAAAATGAACAAGAATGATAAGAAATAGAAATGTTTCACGAATTTCTGCTGGGAGACAAAAGGACACAAAAAAGCTCATTTTGAATCTGAACTAGATCTAATCTTTCTGTCCTTTTTGGAATGATAAAATTTCAACAGTGCTTTTCATATACCATTTCAGCATGAATTGTTCGGCAGTCACTGTCTTAAAAATGATAAACCTAAATCAAAAGTAATCCCTTACTCTTAATAAAAGACACAAAGACTTTGTGAAAGACAATTATGGACTAGCCCAAATATTATCATCTTAGCTGTTCTTGCTTACAAACTGCAGAATCACGTGAATACATCAGATGAACTTAGGTAATATAAAGATTTTGTGATGTGGGATATCACTCTTATCTTCCAGGGTAGAGAACTGTAGAACAAAAAGAGCAGCATCCAAATTCTTGTATCTCATTTTAAATTAAGTGTTGTACGCATTCACAAGTAAGTTTTTGACCTTGGAAAGAAGAAGGGCAGTGAAAATGTGAGTGTAACACCACAGAAAAAGAGGTAGACTGTTAAGAAGTGTGTATAAAACTTTTAGACTTCTTATAATTATTGATGAATTTCTGTAATTACTTATTTACTTTCTTTTTCTTTAATAATTGGTCTGGAAAAATATGATTTTTTTAAATTTTTTTTTTTAGATTTCAGTTAGAGTAACACTAAATCCTTTGTTTTGTGTATAAAGTGTTTCACTGGTACAGGTAAGCTGCACAAGTTGTAGCAAAAAAACCCCAAACACCAGATGAAAGAATATGGGATAACAAGGCTGCAACTTAAATGCATCATAACATCAAAATAAAGAGCATAATTTAATCCTTTCTTTGCAGTTATGCTACTATTAGAGGGTTACTTTTCCAAAATCTTAGACAGCTGACTTCTGCTAATACTATCTCAAAAACTAAGGGACTATGGCTTTCAGAAGGTGTAGGCCACATTCCAGTTTACTGAAGTGACTGAATTATATAGATAAAAGAATAAGTAAGACAGATTTAAATATTATATGAAATTATCATAGTAAAAGTTGGTCTTACATAACCTTCTCGATCCTTAGCCAATTCCATGAAAGGAAAGGGATATCTCTATTATACTGTAAACTCACCAGCCCCTCTTTCACCTGTGATTTGTTCCTTCTATGTTATTTTAGTTGTCCTCTAAAAGTTTTTATCTAAATATTTACTTTGCATTCAATCTTATTAAGTGTTGACGAGCAATTGCAATTGAAAACAGAGCACAAATGGCTGTCTTCCCTGTATTTGCAATATAGTAGGTATTTTTACTGATAAAATAACAAATACAGAACTGTTAGTTTCAACAAGATTTTTACTTAGATTTCAGAATTTCATAGAGTGTTGATCCAGTGACGACTCTTTGATGAAGGACACTGAGAGTGCTTATGTTGTCATTTTGTGAAGTGATACCTTGCTCTACAAAACTCTAACAAATTCAGTAGTTTTTCTATCATGACACTGATTTTGACTAAGAAGTGAATTACCCTATGCAAACTGTTCTATATCATAATTTCTACATTATAAAGTTTTCAGAATTATCCCAATATATTTTTCATGTTTAAAATTTATTTTGTAATGAGTCTTTTAATTAAAAAATGTTCACAAGACTTCTCTTTTTGTGGCACAAGTAAATTTTCTTTCTAGTTATTTTAAGACATACTAATTAGTCACAGTTTAACTTGCTTTGTGCAACATTACGGGTGACATTCAGAAAATGTCAGCTAAATTTGCACATAGAAGATAAAGAGATATGGGAAGGAAAGGCACAAACAAGGTTTGGTAGAAAGACCAATATCCAACCAAAGTACAGGATAGGATCTACTGTAAAAGAACAATATAAAGGTTTTCTTTTCAATGGTAACAAAATCACAGATAATTGGTGTGCTACATAAATTATTGAATGACCATTTTATCAGAGTTATTTAACCTGCACCAGAACTGGATTCTCAGCAAAGGAAAGTGGAAAATTACTTATCACATTCCTTGAAAAACCCAGTGACATATATTTTTATAAACCAGACTATTAGAGGGAATGTAGTTTTAAGTGTGTAATCTTATATTACCAGTGCTCTTTAAATGTTTATAGAAGTACTTTGAAATTGGAACAGATTAGCAGCCCAAGAACATTCAATTTAAAATGCCTAACCTTTAGATTATAAGAGTAAGACTACTTGTAGACAATTAGGTACTCTGAATTTCAAAGAAAAATTCGTTATGCAAGGATGTGAAATTTGCAGTTCTCACCATGATTAAAACCTCAAAAATCATCTCTATGACTGCTTAATCAAAAAATTGCATGTTAATGTATACATAGCAATAATTGAATCTTCTAATGCAGAGAAAATGACAACAGCATGAAAAAAATAAGGTAAGCCATGTTCCAAACCACATAATTACAAAGAATGTCAGTGCTTGATGTTTAAACTTATCAGTGACCACACTCTGGTAGAAAGATAAAATGATAGAACGGTTGGGGTTGGAAGGGACCTTAAAGATCATCTAGTTCTAACTAGATGTGCCATGAGCAGGGACACCTTCCACTGCATCAGATTGCTCAAAGCCTCATCCAACCTGGCTTTGAACACCTCCAGGGATGGGGCACCCACAACTTCTCGAGGAAACCTGTACCAGTGCCTCACCATTCTCACAGTAAAAAAATTGCTTCCTAATACATCATCTAAATCCACCCTCTTTCAGCTTAAAACTGTTACCCCTCATCCTATCACTGCACTCCCCAACAAAGAGTACCTCCCCACTCTTCCACACTACCGGAAGGTTGCTATCAGGTCTCCCTGGAGCCTTCTCTCTTCCGGGCTGAACAGCCTCAACTCTCTCAGCCTGTCCTCATATGGCAGGTGATCCAGCCCTCTGATCATCTTTGTGGTCCTCCTCCGGACACACTCCAACAGGACACACTCCAACATGTCCAGGTCTTTTTTATGTTGGGGGCCCCAGAGCTGAATGCAGTACTACAGGTGGGGTCTCACAAGAACAGGGTAGAGGGGGAGAAACACCTCCCTCGACCTGCTGGTCACGCTTTTTTAGATGCAGCCTAGGATACAGTTGGCTTTCTGGGCTGCAAGTGCATGTTGTTGGGTCACGTTCAGCTTTTGATAAGCCCACACACCTGAGTCCTTCTCCTCAGGGCTGCCCTCAATGCATTATCCTCCCAGCTTGTATTTGTGCTTGGGATTGCCTCGACCCATGTGCAGGACCTTGCACTTGGCCTTGTTAAATTCCCTGAGGTTTGCATGGGCCCACCTCTCAAGCCTGTCAAGGTCCCTCTGGATGGCATCCCTTCCCTCCAGCATGTCCACCACACCACAAATGATTGATATACAGTGATACTGCCCCCCCACCCAAATACCAAGGCTCAGCCTGTTCCCAGTTAATGATCCCGGAGCAGGGGAGAGTCCTGAAACTGCATTCACGGAACAGAGATAACAGTTCGAGTGTCCCAGACTGAGAGCTGACTGGGGTGAAGGGGAGAAAGCCTTGGGAGAGTGATTAACTGGAGCGAGATGACCTGGAGCAAAAGAGATCCAGAAGCAAGAGAGATGATCTTCCGGAGGGTCCTCACCTATATACTGGGCGTGACGTGTATGTTATGGAGTAGATTGTTGGCCTCTCTGGGTCTCAATCTGAACCTAAGATCAAATCCTGAGCTAGTAACTGGGGCCGTGCTCCCTCCCAGCTTCTCCGGTATGCAGACAGCCAGAGAAAAGTTGAATGACCTTGACAGCTGCGCAAACATCATTTTTATCAGCTTTCTTCTGAGCACAAATCCAAAACACAGCCTCTTGCTAGCTATTATGAAGAAAGTTAACTCTGTCTCAGCTTAACCCAGGACAACCACCCAGCTTGGTGGTGTTGGCAAACTTACTGAGGGTGCACTCAATCCTAGTATCCACTTCTACAACAAAGATGTTAAACAACACTGGTTCCAATGCCGACCCTTGCAGAATGCCACTCGTCTCTGGGCTCGACTTAGACATTGTGCCATTGACCACAGCTTTTTGAGTGTGGCCATCTAACCAGTTCCTTATCCACCGAATGGTACTTCTGTTAAATCCATGTCTCTCCGATATAGAGACAAGAATGTTGTGTGGGACACAAGTCCAGGCAGATTATGTCAGCTGCTCTTCCTTTATCCACCAACACTGTAATCCCACCATAGAAGGCCACCAAATTTGTTTAAATTAAATTGTTAGGCACAATTTGCCCTTCAAGAAGCCATGCCGGCTGTCACCAATCACCTCCTTATTTTCCATGTGCCTTAGCATAGTTTCCAGGAGGATCTGCTCCATGGTCTTGCTGGGCACAGAGGTGAGGCTGACCGGCCTGCAGTTTCCCAGGTCTTCCTTTTTTCCCTTTTTAAAATGGGGGTTATGTTTCCCCCTTTCCAGTCTGTGGGAACTTCGCGAGACTGCCACAACCTCTCAAATATGATAGATAGTGGCTTAGCAAATTCATCCACCAGTTCCCTCAGGACCCACAGATGCATATCCTCAGGTTCCATTGACTTGTACACCTTCTGGTTCTTTATATGGTTCCTTGGATTTGTTTCTCTTTCATGTATAATGAATGCAGAGAACATATTAAAGTAGGTATGAAAAAAATTGCTTGCAGCTAGTTTACAATAGAAAGCACACACCAAGATAGTTTTTCTAAACTTAAAAGTGCTCTGGTTATATTATCCAATTGTTCTCTTCAACAAAAGGAAAATGAGACATGCAACATTCTGTCTTATAAATTTCAGTTTTCTTCATATACTAGGCAATCTCATATTTTATAAACTAGAATTCATAATCCTAGTTTTAGCATTCAGAACTATTCAGAGTTCTAGATCTATAAATCAGAGCATGTTGATCCACCACCACATGGATCCCTCTAGATGTGCATTGCCTGCCTTGTTGGCAGCATTGCACCATTACCTCTCTGGCATTCCATTGAGAGCTTTCACAAGCTGCAGAGAAAATTCTCTCCTTATATCTAAAACTGATTACAAAATAAAGATGATGTAAAACCAGCTGAATTATTTTTACAAGAATCACAAAAGAATCACAAAGAGATTAAATGGTCCTTAAACCTACAGCAGAAGTGCAATGCTCCTTGCACCACAGGAATTTCTGAGCCAACTTTCTCTCCCATATCATCCTTCAACTTACCTTTCTGACTCTTTCTGCTTTTCACTAGGCTAATAAGTTCTCAGTTCACCTATCAGGTAGTTTCAAGATATGGAAAAAAGTATCAAATTATGTCAAACAATGCAGATATAGCTTTCAGTTTTACTTTCTCTAAAATCCAAGCCACTTCTTCAAAATATTTTAAACTATGATGAGCACATAAGCAAAAGACCAATCAGGGTTTAATTTCTTCAATAGTCTATGCAGTGGCAGAGAGTCTGCAGAGGGAAAGGAAGTTAATTAACAAAGATTGTTCCCAGATCTCTGCTGATATAATTAAGAATGTAGGTATATACAGACACAAATGATGAAGAGGAATACTGATTTGTCTTACATAAAAAATGGGGGATAGAACCCTTTAGTAACAAAAGTCTTGACAAATAATATCCCAACCCAGAAAAGAAAGTGTTAACATTTTTGCATCTGGAGGAAAACATAAGGATATATATAGATTTTGGAAAACTATTCCAGCACAGTTCAAAGAATGACACCTATTCTAAGGTGATGGGTTTGAACACTAGGTTGCAACTCTTTGTATCAGACCACTTATAGGATAGCTGTTTAATCTTGGATAGTTATTGATCTACATCTGGTGGTTGTCCACACACAGAATTCTACTGTCCCTCTTCATTTAAACATTGTACTAGGTAAAGGTGGATGAGACATTTCAGACAGAATCCAGGGGTTTTCTTTCTCTTTGAGTCATTTCTTATTTCCTGTAAGAAATCTGAAACACTAGGTCACTCAAGAAGTTTCCTATGATGTACCTTTCGGCATCACTTGAGATACTTAGCTCTGCTTCTAAATGTTTGATTTCTGAAGACTGGCATATGGCCATCAACTACACTGAGTCGTTCCACTGGATCGTAAATTTTTTATCAGTTTAAAAAATAATCTGGCTTTGCCATTTTCTTTTTTTTTTTTTTCTACTTGTGTAACAGCTACTCCAGAAGTATTTCTTCTTTATCTTGAACAGCACAAAGTGTTTTAAATGAACAGTCATAGGTAAGGGTGCTAGCCAGTCTCTGGTGAACTAAAGCATGAACAGCCCTGATTACAAATCAACCTTTCAAACAGCAGTAAGAAAACATTAGCAGATGTGTCTGTATGAACAGACTGCAGCCAAGACAGAGTAATTCATGTGGTGCTAATACTCCCAAAAAGATAAAACACTGGTGTGATCCTCCATTTCAAAACTGAGATGCAGTTTCAATCATCTGAGCAGCTGCTCAATCCAAAATACATTGTGAGTCTTCTATTGCAAAATACTTGAAATGTAGGGGTTTTTTTTTGCTGTTGTTGAACATCACAATTGGCAGTGTATTAAGCAGGTCTAATATTTCAAATTCTTTTAATATTGCAGAAACAGCAATCTAAAATGTGTAATACTTGCAGGCAACTGCCCGTGAAGGTTGAATTAGTGAATGGGAGTAGAATGTGTCCCCAGAAAGGGACAAATGGTGATATATTTTCTGACATCATACAAAAGATCCATAGCTTGAAATACAGAGGTAAAAGAAAAGACAGTTATACAGGAAATTAATATATAATACGTGACATGAGAACAATTTCTTCAGGAGAGTCGGGTCATTAAGGTAATAGGAGTGACCTTGTGGAGTAACAGATGGATGAGAGGCTATAGCTGTAGACATAATAGCAAGAAGATGTGGAACTGCTGAGGCTCCAGCCTGCCCAGTTTGGAGACTACTTGTTGTCCAGAAGGAGCAATGGCTGTTCAGAAGAGAGAAAACTAGAGTAAGATATCAGGGAAGGAGAAATATAATGGTTCTTTGTCAACAGGAAACTGCAACCAAGTAAAATCAGAGCTGAATAAGGGGAATCTGTTTATCAGCAATCTTGTAAAAAATGGCAACTTTTTTTACTCTTTTTATCCAGTATATATGAAAGCTATGTGGTGGGTTAACCTTGGCTGGATGCCATGTGCCCACCAAGTTGCTCTATCATTCCCCCTCTCAGCAGAACAAGAGATAAGAAAATAAGATGGAAAAAACCTCATGAGATAGTTTAATAAAGCAAAAAGTCAAGGCTGCGTGTGGAAGCAAAGGAAAAAAAAAGATTTTATTCTCTGCTTCCCATCAGTAAGTGATGTCCAGCCACTTCCTGGGAAGTAAGTCTTCAGTATGGGCAGCAGTAGATGTCTCAGTCACTCGTGGAGACAAAGGTCATATTAATGAATGCCCCTCTCCTCCTCCCTTCCCTTAGCTTTTATTTCTGAGCTGATGTCACATGGTATGGAATATCCCCTTGGACAATTTGGGTCAGCTGTCCTTGCTCTGTCCCCTCCCAAGATCCTGCCCACCCCTGGGGCCCTGAGTCTACTGGGGGGGCAGGGAGGGAGTGCTGGGGTGACAGCCTTGATGCTGTGTGAGCATCTCTAAGCAGTAGCCAAAACACTGGTGTTATCAACACCTTTCTAGCTACCAGTGCAAAGCACAGCACTATGAGGGCTGCTATGGGGAAAATTAACTCTGTCTCAGCCAGACACAGTACAAGCTGGCTCCATTGATTTATTTCTAAAATTATTTCATGTAGCCTGCACAAATGAGGAAATAGCAGACAAAAATTAAAACCAGGCATTTTTAATAGACATCATGAAATTTTTAATACTAAAGGGGAAGGAGTTTTAAAAGTTTGAAATAAAATCTAAATTCTTAAAGTTCAAGCTATTGTAATTGTTTTGTCAATATTACAGAAGGAAAACTGAATAATTTCTTAAGTAAATAAAAAGTCTCTAGGAAGTATATAATATGAGCGATGTGAGAAGTAGAAAATAGTTTTATTTTCAGTCTGTGACAAGGAACTTCATATTCATGCACCAAAGATAAAAGATTATATACTGTTGAAGTAATGAAGTACACAATCCACCGAAACTTGAGAGCAGCCCTGCGGAGAAGGACTTGGGGGTCCTGGTGGACGAGAAGCTGGATATGAGCCGGCAGTGCGTGCTTGCAGCCCGCAAAGCCAACTGTGTTTCAGGCTGCATTAAAAAAAGGGGTGGCCAGAAGGGAGAGGGAGGTGATTGTGCCCCTCTACTCGGCTCTTGTGAGGCCCCATCTGGAGTACTGTGTCCAGGCCTGGGGCCCCCAGCACAGGAAGGACGTGGAGCTCTTGGAGCGGGTGCAGAGGA
>WKFP01015169.1:438012-454174 GCA_011057875.1 Pterocles orientalis
CAACTTGGATGAGGGAATAGAGTGCACCCTCAGCAAGTTTGCTGATGATACGAAACTGGGAGGAGTCGCTGACACGCCAGAAGGCTGTGCTTCCATCCAGCGAGACCTAGACAGGCTGGAGATTTGGGTGGGGAAAAATTTAATGCAATTTAACAAGAGCAAGTGTAGAGTCTTGCATCTGGGCAAGAACAACACCAAATTCCAGTATAAGTTGGGTACTGAGCTGTTGGAGAGTAGTGTAGGGGAGAGGGACCTGGGGGTCCTGATGGACAGCAGGATGACCATGAGCCAGCACTGTGCCCTTGTGGCCAAGAAAGCCAATGGCATCGTGGGGTGTATCAGAAGGGGGGTGGTCAGTAGGTCAAGAGAGGTTCTCCTCCCCCTCTACTCTGCCCTGGTGAGACCTCATCTGGAATATTGTGTCCAGTTCTGAGCCTCTCAGTTCAAGAGGGACAGGGAACTGCTGGAAAGAGTCCAGTGCAGAGCCACGAAGATGATTAAGCGAATGGAGCTTCTCCCTGATGAGGAAAGGCTGAGGGAGCTGGGTCTCTTTAGCTTGGAAAAGAGGAGATTGAGGAGTGACGTAATTAATGTTTGTGAATACATGAAGGGTGAGTGTCAGGAGGATGGAGCCAGGCTCTTCTCTGTGACATCCGGTGATAGGACAAGGGACAATGGTTGCAAGCTTGAACATGGGAGGTTCCACTTGAATATGAGAAAAAACTTCTTTACGATGTGGGTGACAGAGCACTGGAACAGGCTGCCCAGAGAGGTTGTGGAGTCTCCTTCTCTGGAGACATTCAAAGCCCGCCTGGATGCGTTCCTGTGTGATCTGATCTAGGTGTTTCTGCTCCAGCAGGGGGATTGGACTAGATGATCTTTCGAGGTCCCTTCCAATCCCTAACATTCTGTGATTCTGTGATTAGCAGTAGGTTGAAGGAGACGATTCTCCCCCTCTTCTCCGCTCTCATGAGACCCCCTCTGGAGTACTGTGTTCAGATATGGGACCCCAACATAAAAAAGACATGGACCTATTGGAGAGAGTCCAGAGGAAAGCTACAAAGATGATCAGAGGGTTGGAGAACCAGTCATATGAGGACAGGCTGAGAGAGTTGGGGTTGTTCAGCCTGGAGAAGAGAAGGCTCCAAGGAGACCTAATAGCAGCCTTCCAGTACCTGAAGGGGGCCTACAGGAGACATGGGGAAACACTCTTTATCAGGGAGCGTAGTAAGAGGACAAGGGGTGATGGGTATAAGCTGAAAGAGGGTGTATTTAGACTAGATTTTTGGAAGAAATTTTTCATTGTGAGGGTGGTGAGACAGTGGAACAGGTTGCCAAGGGAAGTTGTGGATGCCCCATCCCTGGAGGCATTCAAGGACAGGCTGGATGGGGCTTTGAGCAACCTGGTCTAGTGAAGGGTGTCCCTGCCCATGGCAGGGGGGTTTGGAACTTGATGATCTTTAAGGTCCTTTCCAACCCAAACCATTCTATGATTCTATGATTGTATGATAAGTTGTTCATGATGACAGATATACCAAGGTCGGAGACAGTTCTTGCAGAAAGGATTTAGAAATATTATATTACCTGGAAAATATCAAACAAAAAACAACTGACAATCAGGGAGAAACTATTCCTTAAACTAAATGAATCTGGTTTTATTTGAGGTAAGGAAAATACTTTTCAGAAAACCAATTTCTTAAATGTACTGGAGGCAGAATGAGGTCCTAGCTTGCAAATGCTATAGAAAGTAATAAATGTGCTAGCATTGCCTTTATGGTCATAGCATTGCCTTTATGGTCATGTACAATATATAAGTACAGCATGGCTACAAAGAGGTCCAAACCCAAGCTATTTACACTCAAAGAGGAAGAGGAATCAGACTTTGGTGGTGTAAATATATGTACCAAGGAGAATCATGTCACATAAGGTCATATAAAAATAACACAATAAAGACTGATATAATAATTTATACATAATATAGGCATCATATCATAACACTTACACACATCCTAAAATGTACTAGCTGAAGAGGCACTCTACCCCAAAAACTGAATACAATTCTATAAAATATAGGAGAATTTAAGAACAAGAACAATTCAATGTGTCTGAGTCAGGTTAAGAGTGATAACCATCACCAAACTTCAGGAAGAATAGAGTGGCTCTGAATAAAACTAGCTTCCTCAAAAATGCATCCTTTCAGGACTGGAGTTAAATTCATAGTGTTTGTTCTGGGCACTATGATGCTAATTTCTTATAGAATAATAAATACTAAATTACACAGTAACAATAGAAATACTAAAAGGTGTAATAGCTTAAAGGAAAAATAATTCATATGATCGAATGATGGAAATAGCAGAAACACAAGTCAAGCAGTTCTCTAGTGAAAGTTAAAAACTCCAAACGTTGTTGTAAGATACGTAAAAGAGACACACAGCAATGAGAAATACAAGGAACTAAGTGGCAAAAATAGATGGAAGTAGGTCGAAGTCCTGAATGCTGAGAGGATGACAGCAATAATCAAACAAAACATTCAACAGGAACCTGCTGAGTTCTGCCTCACTCTCTCTAACACTTAGTTGCTTTCTCTGACACATGAAGAAACTTTACATTAACTATTTCTGAGACGTTTTATTACGGAGATCTCACAATAAAAACACAATTTCTATTTCATTCCACCCAAGACTGATTCTTGTTTTCTCCAGACGTTAAGATATATTGAAAACTACGTTGTGTGCAATGCAAAACCCCTGCCTTTGAAATTTAGTGTAAATGTAAACTAAATAAAAGTAGTCTTACTGATCATGTAAAAACACGTTTTACAAACTATGAGCTACATGTTGCGAAGTCTTCTCTGTATTATAGACTATATATGAACTTTTGAAGGTCAAAGTCTAAACAGACAAAAAGACAGTAGGTGTGGCTAAGCCATCTCTTCTATGAGGTTTTCAGGGTGAGAGACTGTTTGCCGGACCAGAGCACAGGAATGAGAACTTCTTGAATACTGCAAACACATCTTCCTAAATTATATTAACTCTTCAGAGGACATCTGTTGATGTTGTTTTGGCTTTCCACAGTGTCATAGAATCATAGAATATACTGGTTAAGGTTGGAGGGAACCTCAAAGATCATCGAGTTCCAACACCCCTGCCGAGGGCAGGGACACCTCCCACTAGACCAGGTTGCTCAAAGCCTCATCCAGCCTGGCCTTGAACACCTCCAGGGATCAGGCATCCACAATTTCCCTGGGCAACCTGTTCCATTGCCTCACTGCCCTCACAGTGAAAAATTTCTTCCTAATGTCTGTTGTAGTTAGGGCTGGCGGCTGGAAGATGTCGCGCTGTACAGAAAGATAGGACTCTCTGGGTAGCCAATAGCGTTCAGTTTGTGATGTAAGCAGACAGAAGTGATGTTGTAAAATGCAAGTTATATAAAGCCTGTTCACCCTTAAATAAACACCATTTGCCGTCCACCACATATTGGTGTCTGTGAGCAGATGGACCGAGCGGCCTGCGATTGGTCGCCCTGCCGTTCCTGAACCAGGTCGCCATGCCGACAAAGGCAAAAAATGTCTAGCATAAACCTGCCCTCTTTCAGCTTATAACTGTTACCCCTTGTTCTCTCACTACACTCCCTGATAAAGAATTTTTCCCCACCTCTCCTGTAGGCCCCCTTCAGGTACTGGAAGGCTGCTATTAGGTCTCCTCAGAGCCTTCTCTTCTCCAGGCTCAACAACCCCAACTCTCTCAGCCTGTTCTCAAATGGGAGGTGCTCCAGCTCTCTGACCATCTTTATGGCTCTCCTCTGGACTCACTCCAACAGGTCCCTATCCTCCTTATGTTGGGGGCCCCACAGCTGAACGCAGCACTGCAGGGGTCATCTCACAAGAGTGGAGTAGAGGGGGAGAATCACCTTCCTTGAGCTGCTGGTCACGCTTTTTTTGATGCAGCCCAGGATACAGTTGGCTTTCTGGGCTGCAAGTACACATTGCCAGGTCATGTTCTGCTTCTCTGTAGTAGTTCTATAGGCTGTTCTGATATCATGCTATTTTATTTTCAGAAACTTAATCCAGCAGAAATCAACGAAGCTTCACCAGGATAAAACTACAGTGATATCTTAGATTTTTTCCGTCAAAATTCATCAAAATATGTTATATTTTAGTTCTGAGAAGTACAAGAATATTGTTTTTTATAATATTGTTTTTCAATGTGATAGTACAGGAGGGTTTTTTTCAATTTGAGTAGTCAGAAAAACTATAAAGATGAGACACTAGAATGTGGTTACATACAGGCACTTTGAGGAGAGAGACAGAAACAGAGAGAGATGAATTGGGATTAGGAATCAGGGTGTCACTGACAGAAAACCAGTTCTTCGTGTAACACCATGTCGTGGGTTAAGCAGAGCAGAGTTAATTTTTTTCTCCATTTCCCTTCTCTTCATAAATAGCTATCAAGAAGCTATGTTTTGGATTCCTGCTCAGGAGAGAATTGATAAGAGAAGAACGTTTATAGTTATTGCTAGGATGTTGCTATTTGTTCTCAAGGACATACATTCAGCCTTTTGGGGGGGAAGAGACAGTCTGGCTTCTAGCCTGGGATTTGCTTTTAGGTAAAGATTGAGAAGCAGACTGACCAATCATTCCATCCCATGCACGTCATACCCAGTATATAGAAGAAGACTCTTTTAGGAGTGCTGTCTTTTTCACTTCCGGATTCGTCTCGCTTTGGGGAGCCTGCGTTCGCTCTCCCAAGGCCTTTCCTCACCCCTCCCCCCATGGCCGCCAGTAGCTCTCGGCCCGGGACACTCGTTTATCTCCGTTCCGTGAGTTTTGGCATCCTCCCTCTCCCGGAGGATCGTTAGCTGTTTTTTTTTCCTGCTTCGGTCACCTCTCGGGTTGGGACGCTTGGGCTGTTATATCTGTTCCGTGAGTGCCTCCGGGAGCGGTGCACCCCCTTTCCCCCTTCCCCCCCCCCCTTTCTGGGGGAATCGTCTGTGCGGTTTCTGGGGATTTTTAGCTGGCAACAGGCCGAGCCTTTTCGGGGGGGCAGTATCATTGTCAACAGGCCGAGCCTTTTTCAGGGGGGCAGCATAATTGTGTATCACCTATTCTCTCCCTCCTTCGGGGCCACTGGCTGGGAGTGGGCTAGGCCTTTGGTCATCAGGTGGGGAGGGGCAGTATCACTGTGTATCACATTGCATCTTTGTATATAGTATTATTTCTAATATTATTGTAGTTTAGTAATTAAATTGTCCTTATCTCAACCCACGAGTCCTCTTTGCCATTTACCTCTTTAATTCTCTCCCCTATGATTGGGTGGGGGCAGGGACTGTGTGAGCGGCTGTGTGTGGTTTGGTCCCCAGCCAAGGGCCAACCCATCGCATTTCAGTGAAGAGAAAGCATTTGAAAAAGGGAGGAAGAAGCACAACTTTACCAACAGAAATTGTGAAGCACTGGAAAATATCAGTGAAGGAAAGGTCAGAGTTAGAAAACAAGCCAGAAACTGTCGCAAGGAAAGTAGATCTCCAGGAGTGATGAGTGATCAACAATGTTAAAAGAGGCAGAAATAAACAATAATAAGCATGAAATGGAGCTGACAGAAAAATTAGATATTTATTTTGCTTAGGGCACTTTAGTTAGCCTAGAGACATTTAGCATTTTAATGTAATGTAATGCATGACAGCAACAATAAAATAAATGTCAGTGACCCATATCAGTTGACATAATCCAGTACAGCTCTGCTGTAAGCAATGTAACCTCTATGATTCATACTTCATGAGTGCCGGGTGCATAAAATGAAAGCAGGAGAGCTCAGACTACTTGTTACAGTATTCAAAAAAGAGTGATTTTCTACCCTGACTTACTTGCTTTCCCCATCCTCCCCCACAGAGAAATGATCTGAATTTTGATTAAGTGATTTGTTAACAGATAACTTTCTTCACGTCATTCAAATGTAGAGTAATAAACAGAAAAAAATATACTAGAACATGCGTGAATCATGTACCAACCTAGACAGAAGATATTTTTATGTCGTATTTAGAAATGAACCTTTTCTATTAATCTTTTTTGGAGGATAAGTGTTATTCAAATACATTTATAGAAGGAGCATGTAGCTGTATTTTGTTCGAAAGATGACCTCATCAAAGAGTAATGTGCACTTTGCTGCCCACTGCAAGCTAGATGATGAAAAAGAAGAAAAACTTTAATGGACTATAACTATGGAGCTTTTTGTAACACAGAAATAAGTAACACAGAAATACATTCTTAAGAACATGTTATGTGTATTTCTCCCTAGCAAGCAGTGAATAATCATATATATTTCTAACATTTTGTAAACTGTTATTTCAGCTCTTTACATGTTGAATTTTAGAACATGTTCAAACATACTTGGTCACATATACACCTATGTCAGTATTCTACTAATGGACTTGTGATTTTTGAAATTTCTATTTTATCATGTTCCAATGCTATTTTCATGTGAATGTTCCTCAAAACAAAAATATGCTCACATCACAAGAAACAAACTGTGGGGAAAAAAATAAAAAGCCCAAACAACAAACTAATGATTTTTGTCCCTTTTGAATCATGGCACAAGAAGAGTAGTATACAATCCTATCACACACGAAATAAAGTCCAAGTTACGATTGCAAATCACACTTGTCTTCTAGACCACCCAGTGAAGGGCTTTAGGACCCCTTAAAGTTTAATGAAAATTTCCACAATTTAAAGCTTTTTTTTTCCATTTTTATTGTAAGAAAGAGAAATAAATGCTGAATCAACAGTTACAGAGTCTCCTTCCTTTAAACTGACTTCTCTTCTAGAGAAAAAAAAATACAAAAAGACATTATCTTGTTAATAAAAAAGCAGCCTTTGCAATACCATTTTATTGACATTCCAATAATAGTCACAAGCTGAAGTTACAGGCATTTTCTTATTTGCAAGCTTTTCATATTTAAGTACAAAATCAATCAGTCATAAAAAAGTATCATAAGAACATCAAATTCTTACTTTTCAAATATCCTTCACTACAAGACATTAGTGTAAGGGAGACTAATTTAGTGAATTTAAATTATTCACAGTAGTTTCCCTGAGCAGACTGGATTCAATCTAAAAGGAAAAAAAACTTCCAATAGGATAGTGAAAAAAAAAAAAAAGAATATGTGTTTGAAGTATGGTGTTAAAATTGAAGACTTCTAATAATTATACCTGATAGAGGGTAGTCATGATGGATTTTCTGAGGTGCTAAGTAACCTACGTTTGAGTCAATCAAAGCAATATATGCTGAGACTCAGAGCTTTGAGGATAAAGACTCCAAGTGAAGCCCAAAAGTATGTTCACTCGAAAAAAACTATAGATATACGATGCTTTCTGTTTCATTTTGTGTCTGCTAATAGTAAACCTTTTCTCATTTGTTAAAAAAAACTGCAATAAAAATATAACTACATCAGTGATTTACACCAAATATCACTGGGGTTTGACCAGGAAGTACACCTACAGTTACATCTACAGCTACATACAAATACAATAGCCACCTACTTTATATTCTTTACCTCAACCTTCTACAGCAGCTTTTGTATAGAAAGCATAGAGCAGGATTCCATCAAGGAAAGATAAGTGTTCTGGGATATAGCTCACTGAAAATTTTGCTTTCCTGATTTTATTATCAACAAAATAAGATAAATGAAAGATTGTAAAGACCTTCATAATTTATACTGGGAAGTTTCAGATGCAAAGGCAATTTGTTATTCAAGACTCTCTCAACAGTTTCAAGAAAATACTTTGCCTTACAATCTTCAAGTAGTCATATAAGTAACACTAGCTCTGAATAATTGTATTTCCAGTAATTTCAGGTATCATAGGTAGTAAAGTGACAAAAAGGTTTTCACAGCTCCTTCAGTGATCTGTCATATCAATGCAGTTATTTACATTTGAAAAGTATATGCACTTTGTTAAAAAAAAAGCATATGTATTTTAATGTTGTCTTCTGGTCTCAAGAGTTACCAGTAAAAAAAACCTGAAATACCAAGAAAAAATCACAAACCAGAATACTGGAAGTTATGTCATTAGCCATAACCATCCATTAAGACTACTCACATATTATTACTGTTTAAGGCTCTTCATATATACTTCCTTGTGAAAGTTTTAAAAATGCTTAGTTTTGTAATAATCATTTACTTCACTAAAGTAACAGTGTTTTCTACTAAAAATACATTCTATTTTGTGAAAAATCTATAATATGAAAAATTGTGTGTTAACTCATTACACATAAACTCAGATGGGAACAAACAAGCATTTAAAACATACTCTTATTTCAGTACATCTCTTTTTTTAAGAACCAAATTTAAAAGATGCCTTATTGCACAATCATGGTATTCTGTAGGGGAATTGGTAAAAAGAATTGAATTTTTTTCAATCATTTCTACACTTGTTAAGAGGCAACATGCACATACGGTCAAGCACATTTTGAAAAAAAAATCTTCTCTTGATGAGTTGCATTGAAGGAGACCAGAGGTTGTTTGCCTGTTCTCAGACATTCCACTTAGGCAAACAGATTGACTAAATGTGAAGCACTGTTGCATACACTGTGTAGAACTGCACAGAAAAGAGCAGTGTTTAACCCCTTTCTTTAGATTCTGACAGACACAAAAAAACTTCTAAATAACCAGTTCTGTAACATAATTTATTTATCTAGCATATGCTAACAGTAAAAAAAACCCCAAAAACCTATACTGCAGTATGAGAAAAGTTTTATTATGTTACATAAATATTTTAGCCTGCCAGTGTAGGTGACATTTTTCTTTTTTTCTGAACTGACTTGATCTGAAATATCCCCCTCCTAGACCACTAAAGTCCAAAATAATAAGGAAAGAAAAGAATTAAGCAATTAAAATAAAATAAAATAATAAAAAATGGTTCAAAAACCATGAGAAGGTCAGTTATTGTTGATTTAAACAAATCTTATTTATTTCCAGTGCAAAGTAAGGAAGAAATCAAGCAGATGCAAATTTCATGTAAATTTATATGTAAATTAGTCGTAGCCCTCTGGTACCTGAAAATTTGCCAGTGCAGTCTTTTGTGTTGTAACGGTTGTAATCCATTGTGCTACACAAAGGGAACAGATCACAGTATAAGTGAAAGCCAGAAAGAGCTATTTAAGGAATTAGAACCAAATAAATTAGGGAAACAGCAGCACCACAGAGGTCCTCTAGATACACATATTTTTAATTCATTTCCATTATGCTCCTTAGTTGTTTCTAAAACTCCCAAGTGATACTACTTTTAGGTATTAGCACCTCATTCCATAACTACTTTCAGGTCTTTGTACATACTGAGAGAAGTCTCTTCTGCAACAGTCAGTATGATTACTTTTATTTTTCATTTCATTAATGTATTTTGGCAAGACTACCAGCGTAGAACATTTGCCTCTTTCTCCAACAAATGTTGCACTTTTTCTTACCCCAGACTAGAAAGCTGTTCCTGAAGTATTGTCAGCTAAGCCAATTGTATTCCTGGCCTTACATTGCTTTTTTAAAGATCTACATCAGAAAATTATCTAAAAGAAAAGATATATGCATATATATATATATATCTTCTTACTTCTCCCTTTCATGCTTCTAAATGATATTGTAACTCAATGAAAAAGATTTCTAGCTCCACTTTATCTCACTTCAACCTACTGTCTCCCTTATATATGTGTGTATAGGCACACACGCTCTCTCTCACACTCATTTTCCCCACTCTGTTCAGTTGGGCATCAGGAAGAAGATGAGAAATCAACTAGGGCAGAAGAAGGGTCGAAGTGTGAAGCTGAAATGAATCACTGGAAAGGAGATGACCGCTGGAACACTCACAATTTGTGAGATTTTTTCCAGAATTTCATGATACAAAAAGCAAGGAGTAACTACATATAAGACAGTCCATGTCTGACGACTGTGAATACGGGAAACAGGTGTGGCAGAAAAAAGAGCATGGCTAAAAACAAGCCGGCTGAGTCTATCTGGAACTTCAATAACAAAGGAAAGCCAAAGTCTATGTTGAAAATACCGAGTAATATTGATACTGTTGATCCACAACACAAGTTGACTAACCATAGCTGATGTGGAGGATCCCTTGTCTCAGTGTGTCTACTTTGGACTACAATTGGCCTGGGGTCCTAGCCTGGACATCCTTACTACATACATGGTTCAAAACAGCAGGAATGACAGCTATTTCACCAATGGTTGTTTTCTGGACTGTGGGTCCCTTAATGAGCTACATCATGCTATTCATTTATTTAACACTTCTACTGATACTTTTACTCGTGTAAGGTCCCACAGATGGAAGCAAACCCTATTTCTGTTTCCATATCTGTTTCCAGAATATTTCTGTTTTTGCTCTAAGTTATGGCACTGATCTTGCTATCTAAACCTCCTCCTACCTCTGAAGTCCATCATTGTCAAAACAAACTTTCATTTTGTGTGCATGAATTTCTGAGGGGAAGGGGCACAAAAAGGTACTCTGCTGTTATTGTTATGGCAGATACTACATGTGGTCACTGTGGATGATTTGACTTGTTCTTTCTGAATATGTTTTTGCCTGAAAAGCAAGATACAGATAGTGATTTTTTTGAGAGTCTTTGCATTGCTAACAGATTTGGCTCTCGGATGACCAGAGGGTCTGATCCCTGGAGACAAGTTTATCAGCAGGCTGCTGTGGTTTCATCCTGTTTGGCAGAGACACAGCTCGTGCCTGCTACAGAACCTTCAAATGCAGAAGGGCATAGCTGAAGCCTCTTGCGATAGGTGTTTTTATACAATTTTATACAATGCTACTTTAATTAGAAGAGTTTTCATGAGCTTTCAAATGTAGAGAAGACAGTGCCTAAGTGGAGCTTAGTCCATCAATATCTATCAATTAATGACTGATCAGTTGGAGAGGACACTTTTCAAGTGTTCTCCCTGACAATATACATGAGAAATATCGATTAAACCATCTGGATATGGGAAACATACTAATCTCTCTTCTTTGTGCTTTCCTGGTATGTGGGTGGTGTTGACAAGCTCCAAATTTCGCTGGTGTGCCTACTCCAGGATATTCATGATTGCATAAACTACAATTTGGGCAGCTTTCCAGGAAGGATGCATAATACATGAGTTCTGTCACTCTGCCTCAGACTCAAAGTGGATGGTGACACCTTTCTCAGCAAGACAGGGACATTCACAGGATTCAGATATCAACTTGTGATATAGGAGACAATATACTCCAGCACCACTGGCTATAATCAGAAAATGATAGCCAATGTAATGATATTAGTTGCATGCCACATGGCTCTAAAACATGGTTTTGGTTGTCTGAGTGCAAAATGGCTTCACATAACAGATCAGGCACCAACATCCTCAACAACTCTTTAATTACAGGTGCCAGATATGTCCTGCACAGCCTCTGTGAAGATGTGATGAGACTTTCTATTCAGACCAGAACAGCAAGGAGACAGTTTTCTCAGGACCTATATAATCTGCAAGGAGTCAGGACACCTAGCACACCACTGTTCTGTGCTTTCATTGTAAGGAATCCACTGAGTGCTGAGGAGATTAAATAGCACAAGGGGAATGTAGCTGCACATCAATGCCTTTAGGTTTTGTCCCTCTTTTGGTAAAGACTGATGAGCTGTGTATTTTCTTGGAACCCTGAATGGTACTACACTGGATCTTCTGAGGCACTAAAACAGGAGCATGGAGACAACTAGTTCCCTGAAAAAGGGGCAACAGAAGGTAGGGTATATAAAGAAAAAAAAAGAATATTTAGACAACGGGAAGACTGGATAGACAAGGAAAAAGCAAGATGAGTCACTAAGGATATTGGGTGTAATAGCAAATATAAAGATGTACGAGTCATGTTTTATATAGTACAAGAGTTACTCAGTAGTGTGGGCTTGCAGCCCGATGTTTTCAAAATTTCCTGCTAGCACTTGTGTGCTAGTGCATTCTTGAAGACTGTGCCCACTTGTTGATAGATTTGTTCCCATTAGATACACTCCTGATTATATCTTACTGTCTAGTTTCTTGCAAAAGAAATCTGTTTACCTGCACAAAGTCCACCCTTCATGAACAGCAGCAACGCAGTAAGTGGAGATGAAGATGGATTCGTTACAAAAGCACACTCTAGGTCTATATTAACACCAGGCAGAATAACTACCAGATAATTTTCTTATGGAAATGATATACACCAGGGTCTCCAAAATACAGAAAAAGTCAAATGACACATTTGTTACACAATAAATTAATTGAAGTAGCTATCTTTTAAAATATGAATGGAGAAATAGGTTAGGAGACAGGAAAACACAAAATATTGGCAAGTTTACTCTCTAAGACGCAAATAATTAAGAAGCCCTAAAATTAGTCTGACCTACACATTTTTGGCAGCTGGTTCATGCTTATTTACTTTTTAGACCAAGGAACCTTATGGAAAGTCTGAATTAAAGTGCTAGATATAAGCAATGTTTAAAAATTATTGGACTCAGAAACACTGGTTGGGCAAGGCTCCCTATAGCATGCCCTTACTGGCTGTACATTTCTGAAGTCTGATTTATCACAGTCACTAACTCTGTGTAACTTTAAAGAAGTGTATCTTAGTTTGAAAGGAAGCACTTCAAAAACACTTTACATAATAGTTTTTCCTTTTACTAATGCAAGCAATGTATATGTGGTAGAAGCAGGTGAACTAAAATGGGTTTAAATATGCACGTAGAAGTCTAAGTAAAGCTTAAATATAGAAAAGCTCCTTCTTAGAGTGAGTAATAGTAATTACCCTGCAGCTATGAATCACAATAAAAAAAAAATGGGGTTTTTTTTTGGTCTTATGTCAAGTGTAGTTTGGTGGGGTTTTTTTTCTGCTGAGGCCAATTGATTGTCGACAAAGTAGAAACTGAAATTTGTACATGAATTGGAGAGATCTGAGTTTTTTTTTCTGTATGAAAAAAATCATTGTTTCTACATAAGCAGTATTTCCCCCTTTCCAGAAACTTTTCACACGCTAGTAATTTATATTTTAAAAATATTCTTTTTTCTGTAACACTTTTTTCCTGTCACATACAGGTGTTACACATGGAATTGGACAGAGACCCTAGAAAGATCAATTGTAATAGTGGTGGAAAAACGTTAGGGAATTAAATTCAAAGATAGTTTTACAGAATCAAGATTAAATGTAAACATTCTAAGGAGATTTATATATCCAATGGAAGCAAGTGCAACAGTTCGTTCTTCACATCATACAGAGTCATAGAATAATTTGGGCTGGAAAAGACCCTTAAAATCACTGAGTTCAACAGTAAAACTAACACTGCCAAGTCCATCAAGTGGGTAACCCCTAGTGGATAGCCAGTTCTAAGCAAAAAGCCTGTATTTAGAAAAAAAAAAAATTCTTTCCACATGACAGGGCATTTCCACTCCAGCAAAGCATAAAGTTAGAAACATATTTCTATATATAGAACATACAATCTACCTCTTAAAGCACGAAACTTGCCCTTCACATCTTATTTTTCATACATATAATGCTCAACTTAAATTTATTTCATCTTCATAAGCCAAGTTTTATTTTGGAAAGATGAATACCATTCTTTCACCAAAGAAAATTAAATTAGGGTTATCAAGATGTCCAACTGGTTTGCAAAGAGTAGTAGCCTACCATCATTTAACTACAGTTCAGCACCCACAAGTTCACAGAACATTCAGAAAAGCCCATGGTCACCTGTTTATTCAGCTTCATATACCTTCCTACAATATCCTGCAATGTAGTTATTATTTTAAAATTTATTTTATGAGCAAGATTTTTCTATATATATTCCAAACACAGATTTTGGCAAGATCAGGAAAGGCATTCATATGGCAAGTTATGACAACATTTTGTAATAGGTCAACAGTATTTCAATAGCCTCAGATTTCTTGAGCTTGAAACTTCTGTTCTATTTGATTTTGTGTGGAAACTTCTATTCTATTTGATTTTGTGAGGACATTTTCTATTTTAAAGCTTCACTTCAGGGTCAGAATTTGGAAACTAAGTGTATGTCTTGAACTGTGCAAATATGGTACCACAAATTTCAGTACAAGTTTCATAAAGCCCAGTACGTGCCTAGGTTTTAGTGTCAACTCGTTTTCATTAAAGGCATGGTATGAACATGTCAGCTAAGGAACCTGTGAACAGTCAAACCCTGGCGCGTCACGGAATCAAAGAATCACTGAATCTTTGAGATTGGAAGGGACCTTGAAAGATCATCTAGTCCAATCCCCCTGCCGGAGCAGGAACACCTAGATCAGATCACACAGGAACGCATCCAGGCGGGCTTTGAATGTCTCCAGAGAAGGAGACTCCACAACCTCTCTGGGCAGCCTGTTCCAGTGCTCTGTCACCCTCACTGTAAAGAAGTTTTTTCTCATATTCAAGTGGAACCTCCCATGTTCCATCTTGCACCCATTGTCCCTTGTCCTATCACTGGATGTTACAGAGAAGAGCCTGGCTCCATCCTCCTGACACTCACCCTTCACATATTTATAAACGTTAATAAGGTCACCCCTCAGTCTCCTCTTTTCCAAGCTAAAGAGACCCAGCTCCCTCAGCCTTTCCTCATCAGGGAGAAGCTCCATTCTCTTAATCATCTCTGTGGCTCTGCGCTGGACTCTCTCCAGCAGTTCTCTGTCCCTCTTGAACTGAGGGGCCCAGAACTGGACACAATATTCCAGATGAGGTCTCACCAGGGCAGAGTAGAGGGGGAGGAGAACCTCTCTTGACCTACTGAGCACCCCCCTTCCGATACACCCCAGGATGCCATTGGCCTTCTTGGCCATGAGGGCACAGTGCTGGCTCATGGTCATCCTGCTGTCCACCAGGACCCTCAGGTCCCTCTCCCCTACACAGCTTTTCAACAGTTCCATACCTAATTTATGCTGGTGCCTGGAGTTATTCTTGCCCCGATGCAAGACTCTACACTTGCTCTTGTTAAATTGCACTAAATTTTTTCCTGCCCAAATCTCCAGCCTGTCTAGGTCTCGCTGGATGGAAGCACAGCCTTCTGGCGTGTCAGCGACTCCTCCCAGTTTCGTATCATCAGCAAACTTGCTGAGGGTGCACTCTATTCCCTCATCCAAGTCGTTGATGAATATATTGAACAGCACAGGCCCCAATACCGAACCCTGGGGGACTCCACTAGATACAGGCCTCCAACTAGACTCCATCCCATTCACCACAACTCTCTGGCTTCTTTTCTCCAGCCAGTTCACAATCCATCTCACTACCCGATCATCCAGATCACACTTCCTCAGTTTGAGACGTTGTCAAATGCTTTACTGAAATCGAGATAGACCACATCTACTGCTTTAACATCATCTATCCACCTGGTAATATCCTCATAAAAGGCTGTCAGGTTGGTCACGCATGACTTCCCTTTGGTGAAGCCATGTTGACTGCTTCTAATGACCTTCTTATCCCTGATATGCCTAGACACAGCATCAAGAATAAGCTGATCCATCACCTTTCCAGGGATGGAGGTGAGGCTGACCGGTCTATAGTCACCCGGGTCCTCCTTCTTGCCCTTTTTGAAGACTGGTGTGAGATTCATTTTCCTCCAGTCCTCAGGCACCTCCCCTGTTTCCCACGACTTGCCAAAGATGATGGAGAGTGATCTAGCAATGACTTCTGCCATCTCCCTCAGCACCCGCAGGTGCATCCCATCAGGACCCATGGATTTATGGGTGTCCAGATTACTTAACCCCTCCTTAACCCAGTCTTCATCTATCAAGGTAAACTTCTCCTTTGTCCTGACTTCCTCTTCCTCTTCCTCTTCCTTCAGGGGTACGGGACTCTTCAGGAAAGCCTCCAGCAGTATAGACAGAGACAAAGAAGACATTCTGCCTTCTCTGTATCTTCTGTCACCAGAGCACCCACCTCATTCATCAGTGGGTCTGCATTGCCTCTGGTGTTAGCCTTTACCTTCAAATGTATTTGAAGAAGCCCTTTCTATTATCCTTGACCCCTCTAGCAAGGTTTAATTCTAAGGAGGCCTTGGCTTTTCTAGTTGCCTCCCTACACTCTCTGACAACATTCTTATATTCCTCCCAAGTGGCCAGCCCCTCCTTCCATGATCTATAGACCCTTCTTTTACACTTGAGTTTGCCCAGCAGATCCCTGTTTAACCAT
>WKFP01015169.1:460632-475337 GCA_011057875.1 Pterocles orientalis
TAAAAGCAAATCCCAAGCTAGAAGCCGGGCTCTCTCTCTGTCTATTGAGAGGAGAGAAGCTGAATGTATCTCGTCCTTGAGAACAAATAGCAACATCCTAGCAATAACTATAAACGTTCTTCTCTGTTCTTCTCTTATCAATTCTCTCCTGAGCAGGAATCCAAAACATAGCTTCTTCTAGCTATTTATAAAGAGAAGGGAAAAGGGAAAAAAAATTAACTCTGCTCTGCTTAACCCACGACAGTTATGCAACAACTGGATTGAATCACCTGTGAAACTAGACAAGAACATTCTTTAATATTTATCAAGTGAGAAATGTAAAAATGAACGTGCTGCATCTACTGTTATTATTAATTTGGATGTGAAGTACAAGTCAGAAGCCTAAAACAAAGTTATCAATATAAAATTACAGTGAGGTAGAAATTTTAATATTTAAGGTGTGTTATATTTTTTTTTAATATTAAGAGTTTTATTAAATGAGACAGGGGATCCTACATCAGCAAAAAAGAAATCTAAATAGTATTAAGGGACTTAGTGCTTTCCTGATGTCAGACTTCTAGCTTTCAAAGGCATATCTTAGAAGAAATGAGAGAAATTCTGTGGACAAACTCATAAGAATTTAGATTACACTTTAAAGAAAAGGTAGTACCATTATCAGAAATATTTGCAGGACATATGGGGCATCAGAGGGAGACACAGTGAGACAATGTCTCAAAGAATAGTTCAAATGTTGTATGCGTGAAGAAATTTATTTGTATTAGGAATATGAAATACGTAGGATAGATGCCCCCCATCTAAACAGGGTGGAACAGCAATACAAGTTGCTGGTTGCAATAAAGAATAAAGTGTATGTTCACAAATTTTAGATAAAAAAATACAAAGAAGTCTCTGTGAAGTGTAATTTAAGTGGGCCACGTGACAATAAATATCAAAAACATGATCAAACATACATTTATTTAAACATAATGGTGGAAGTCTGTTGGAAAAAAAAAACATAAAACTGAAAATCTGGTTCTGAGACTACTGACTAATGTATTTATAGTGTTAGATTAGCTATTTCAGTGCAAGAACAATGTTATGTATTAAGAAAAGCTTATACCTAAAAACTAATTGCTTTAGTGTTTTAGTCAGACAACCAAAAAGACAATAAGCAGCTCATGACTTAAGCCTGGCCTGTGCACAGGACAGGGCTCAGAACTCTACAGCTTCTCAAATGGAGCAGCTTTCTGGCAATGTATATACAGAAAATACCTACTGCAGTAATGTTGTAGAGTCTCTCCCTCTCTTCAGACCTCCCTCCATCTCTCTCTCTCTTAAATGGAACAACGTGAATGATTAGAAGGATTAATAAAATTATTTTTAAGGTGTAAAACATTTTAGTCTAGACTTCTATAAAGATATTAAGGTCATTAAACTGGTATCTTGGAGAAAACGTATCCTGTATAGAAAAAGATAAAGTAAACAAGAGAAAAAAGGAGGTCTGCTCTGCTCAAATAACGCATGCAATAAATCTTAACAACATGGCTGAAATCTAGTCCAATTCTTGAAAACAGATAAAAATTATAACTACAAGTTTTAGAAGGTATTCCCAGAATGACAAAGGAAACACTAGCCTAGAATTCTGCTATACACAAAAGACAAACAACATCCTCAAAAAGGACCAAAAACGGTACCAATTTTAATAAATTACAACATGAGAAGTTTATTAAAATTGTAGACATCATTTTAACATTAATATTTTCACCATACCTAAAAGAAAGTATTAGCAATCATATTTTATAAAAAAAAATAATCAGTGTATTTATTGTGTTTTACACACTAATTCCTGGCTCTAATTATCTTACAGTTTATGTATTGTTGCTACTACTTGAACTGAACTTTTTATAAAAAGTAGTAGGAAATGTACTCAGTAAAATAATCTAGATACAATAATCTACTCTTGACCAGTTCAATTGCACTCAATACTGACTTTGAATAGACAAGAATTTATTACATTGTGCTACTATTATTCAAAGCAAATATTCCATGGTATGTTCATTTCTTTAATGACGTCTTCTCTACTCAAGACAACCTAGAAAATCTCTCCAATGACTATCTCCAGCACAAGATTTTCACTAAATACATTTTCCCAACAGTTTTATTCTATCTTAGATATAGCTCTGGTGGGAAGAGTTGTAAGATCTGATCTACAGTATTCTACTCTTCTGTCTTCCTGTGTCTTGAGATTAACAAATTGGAAATGATTGCTAAAATCAAGCCATGTAATTAGACAGCATAACATCTAATATACTCCTTTTGTCAGCTTGCCAGAGAGAGAATTTCAGTAAATGATACATTACACATTGAAAAAACTCTTTCAAACAAGCCTGTTAATGATGACAAATAAAGAACTTGTGCAAAACCAAGAATTAATCCTTTGGAAGATTTCCATTGAAGTTACTATTAAGGCATCAAGAAATGCAAATACATACATAAACAAACCCTTTGTGAATATTCCACTTAAGGTTAGTGCATTTTCTTGCAAACCCATCTGCAGTTAACTTCTTTCATGTAACTTTTTATTCACTAAAATATTGTCTTTATTTTAAAAAAGGAACAATCAACAGTCATTCATAGTGGCAAGAATTACTTAAGGAAAAAAATATACCATCTTAAGTGAAAATTTTAAATATTCAGAGATATTGTATTTTCTTTTCAGAGACTAGATATTGATTTATGTACTTATGAAGCTACAGTATTTTTTGTTTCTGATACAGGGACAGAGTAGATTGCAACATTCTGGCATTAATAATACATTGGAAATAAAGGGGAACAGTAAGCAAAAAATTTATGCTGCAGCTTGTAAAAAATGTGAAAAGTCAAAAGGTTATGGAAAAATCCTCCCAGTAAACACTATTTCTAGTTACAGTCTTGTAAAGCAGTCTCTCAGTGTGAAGTGGATCAATGTCTCAGCACAACAGAGGATGGGGTAAATTTGGTGTTTTCAGTTATTTTTTTTTATAGGTCTCCCAAATTATTCCCTGTTTGTTTTATGAGCTGTGGTTAGAAGCATAAAATGAAGTAAAAAAATCTTCTAGCATTTATTTTATCCTGTAAACACAGATCAGTTCAGATCCCAACTTACTGTCAGACAGGAGGAAAAGCTTTTGGACATATGCTTTCAGTATAAATCACAGAAAATAACAAAAAAGGTAACCAAAGTATGCATCACAATAAAATGTGAATGTCTTTTGCTATGTGTAGCATAAAAAGAGATATGGATCTCAAACAGTTTAGAATAAGCTTTTCCTGAATCAGTTTAGTATAAATTAATATGTCACATAGATCATGTGAAGGGAAAATTATTTTTTGTCTTATAGAACAAGGTTTTTTCCTTTCTTTGTCTTTGCTGTGTACTTGAACAATAAGTATAACATTTGTCATGAAGACTAAAGAGGTACTATGGTTGTAGATTTTTACAATAGGACCATAATGGATCAGTGATTTAGTGGAAGGTAGTACTGAATCAAAATTATATTCAGTTTTGTGACAGTAATTTTTTTTAACCAAAATAAACTGCAAGATTATTCTAACTAGTGAAATTTTAAGTTAGATCAAAAGTAAACACTTTGTCAAGTGAGGATGGTATCACTAGCATCTCATTGACTGCTTGAAGTTTTAGATTTTTTTCTTTTGTATTACAGCTTTTAAAGAAAGAGAAATAACAGAGGTGGTATTTTTCGAAAGTGAATGGATGGGAAGCCAAGAATAGGAAGGACACAACAGTCAAGTTAATCAGTTCTATCATATCACAGCAAGAGTTGCAACAAAACCTGTAATGAAAGTACTTGGAAAAGAGCATTAGTTATGGGCATTGAGGGCTTTCTTGTACTTGTAGAGACTGATAAAAGAGAATCTGAACATTAAGTCCTCATTTTTTTCCAAAGCAGGTAATTCTGTAGCAGAACACCTAGTAAAGTTTGCTGAAAACAAAGAATCAATCACAGAATCACAGACTGGTTGATGTCGGAAGGGACTTCTGGAGTTAATTTCATCTAACTCCCTTTCTCAAGCATGGTCATCTAGAGCCAGTTGCCCAGGACCATGTCCAGACAGCTTTTGACAGGAAGGAAACTCCACAAGTGCTCTGGGCAACCTCTGCCAGTTACCCTCACAGTAAAAGAATATTTCCTGTTAGTCAAGATGAACCTCAAGCATTTCAATTTGTGCCCATTGCTTCCTATCCTGTCACTCTGTCTTCTTTACACTCTTCTTCAGACACTTCAACAAGATCTCTCTTGAGCCTTCTGTTCTCCAGACTAAACAGTCACAGCTTTCTAATAATTTCCTTATAGGAGAAGTGCTCCAGTTCCTCAGCCATCTTTGGGACCCTTTGCTGAGCTCTATTCAGTATCTCTATATCTCTCTTGTACTGGAGAGCTCAGAACTGGACACAGTAGTCCAGATGTGGCTTCACTAGTGCTTAGTAGAGGGGAAGGATCCCCTCCCTTGACCTGCTGGCAACACTCCTAACAGTATTCTGCAGTCAAGGCTATTGCTAGTCTTCTTTATAGCAAGGGCATATTACTGGTTTGTGGTCCACTAGGACCCCCAGGTCTTCTGCAAACCTGCTTTCCAGCTGCTCAGTCTCCAGCATATGCTGATGCATGGGGTTGCTCCTCCCCAGTCATCCTGTTGTTGAAATTGCTTTTCGTGAGTTTTCTGTCAGCCTGTCGAGGTCTTGATGGCAGTCTGGAGTATCAGTGAGTGCTCCCAGTTTGGTGTTGTATAAAACTGCTGAAGGTACACGCTCCCCCTCATCATACAGATCATTAATGAAGGTATTTAACAGGGCTGGATCTAGTACTGATCCCTGGGGGCCAGTTACTACCAGGATGGGCTAGTTATTGGCCACTAGATAGATGTTGTGTGACTGATCGCTACCCTCTGGGCCCAGCCATTCAGACAATTTTCAATCCACCTTGCTATCCGTTTATCCAACCCATACTTCATCAGCTTCCCTATGACCATCTCGTAACAGTGTCAAAAGCCTCAGACGTGTTGTAGAGGATGATTTTATAAGGTTCTTCACTCATTTGTCAGCTTGGCTACACATGTCTATAATTTAGTAATGGACCACTTCTTAATTTCTCTGTCCCTCTATAATTTGTTAGGTGGAGGCAATGACACTTCCCTTCCTGCTGATAACATTTGTGGGCCAAGTTCTTATTTTTGAAGCTCCTATTACCTATTGTGACTTGCCTTATCATGTGCTTGTATTGGCATTAATAATATTTATGTTTTTATTTACCAAATTAAAGATTTTAATTGCCATTTTTGCACTACTTTTATTTATTTATTATATTTTTTTTAATACCTCATGGTGACTCAGACACTGCTGTTGGGCTGTATGGTAAGGTGTTGGTCACCTAAGTGCAATTGTGACCTCTGTCTACCTAGGTGGAAACCCTTATCTGGGAGCTGGTATTTTCTAGAAATGTTATTGATTTAGTGTAGTTAAACTGCGAGAGCTAGACTGGGAGAGGGAAAGAGAATAGCTGGAGAATATTCATAATGTATTATCTCAATGAAATATCTGTTAATACACATTTAATTATCCAGATGATTAATAAAATCAATATTTATTCTCTTTGTGTTTATTAAAAGACAAATCTTCCTGACACATCCTTTACAGAGAGTGATACATGCAAAATTAAATTCCTAACACACTGAGCTTGTAAATAATATTAAACCTTTTTTAACCAGGGAGTTGTACTGTTGTGATTAAATCTCTCTTTGTATATTATCAGTTAATTTATGTGTAAGAGTAGTGGGTTAAATAGACCAAAACAAAATAGAAACCTTGTCAGTGTCTGTACTAAATAGACACAAGCACAAAATCTGAGCATCTGCAGAATCTGCTGTGAAAGAAATACAACATGCTGTGTCAGTGGGAGACTGAAAACTGTGGAAATAGGCATGTTTAAATTTGAAGGTGGGAAATATTTTTGTTCTGACTCTAAATTTCGTAAATCAAGATTATTGATATGGGGATATTGAGTGAGATTCATAACAAAAAAAATACAGATGAGAAAAAATAACAATGTCCTCCTTTGTGTGTGTGTATGTATTGGGTAACAGATAATCTTTCCATGCTCTTTTCACAAGAGAAATCCAGAAATGTCTGGATACTTTGGGATGAGACTGGATAAAATAATGTGTTAAATAGTAAATACTGAAAATTTCTTAGTAATTACGCTTACGTAAAAGACTATTTTAATAATTATTTTTCTGTCAGGAGGTAATACTATACTCCATGGTATATTAGCAGAATTATTTGAGATATTTTCTTTCTTAGAACAACTGTTGATAACATGCAGGTTAAATGGCAAACGTATTCTTCCAAGACAGATGCCACAACTGAGAAAAGAGTACAGTCTGAAAAGTTTTACATTCAGTGGGAATTGATTTAGAGAGTCTATTTTTCAAGTTTTTATTGTATCTCTGAGATAATTGGTCATCTTGGGCTATTGTGACAAATTCCGTATTTCGGTTTCAAGAAAGAAACATGCAGTCAATTGTTTTTATATATCAGAAGTAACCTAGAGGGGCTGATTCATTTTGGTAAGGATGATCTGCTGAGGACTGCAACAGAAATTCAGTTTACTAGGGAGAAATAACAGACATGGCATATATTCTGGGCTGTATGTCACAACATTTATCACTTTGAATAAAACAAAGGAAAAGTTTTAATGTGGATGTTTCACATCTTCAGTCAGTATTATTGTCATGGCTTAACCCCAGCTACTATGACGAAACTTAACTCTGTCCTAGCCAAAGACAGCACAATTATGAACTCTGAAAGTGATGCTTTTCTTTTTCCATGTTATTCTTCCCATTGACTGTGCCAACAGGATTATTTCCAAAGTGTTCCTAAAGACTTCATGTTTAATATTTAGTCCTTAGAACAAGAGATTTTTTTTTGACATTTCACTAAACACACTTTTTAGTTTGCATCTAATATTTACAAGCAAGTTAGAATTTTTTTGAATCGATGGTTATAAATCTTTCACTTATTTCATTGATGTAAGGCTTTTCATTAACAGAATGTTTTAATTGACTACAGCTCTGTATGTAATCTGATGCATTTTTTTTCATCATATTTTTTCCCTTATCTTAGGTTATGAGTTTCTTCTAGTGAACTGCTTAAACATTAATTTTTAAAATCATTTTGTTCCACAGCCAGAAGCTTTTTTTGGAGGCTACTTTTGTGCTGAAATCCCTTCCTTGTTACATGAAGGGACAACAAAAAACACACTAACTAACACTGAATTATTTAAACAATAGTATTACAGAAAGTCCAGGTAAAATTTCAAGATAGGTTTACTGTAGGGTATCTAAACCACAGGTGCTTTGATGCATCTGCTCACTTTATCCGTTAATATTTACTCTGATTAATATGTATATATTTTCACACTTATATTTCATAGAGATACATATATATATACCTAATATATATTTATGTATGTATGTATGTATGTATGTATGTCTTTTTTTCACCTGCATTTAATTTCAGGTTGGAAAGAATTGTTTTAGAGTATATATATGTGTGTCACATATAAATGTGTTTGTGTATATACAGTTTCCAATCTGTGAGGTGCTTTTCAGAAGTCACTGGTGAACGAGGAATTTTCTGACACCTTGTAATGATCCAGCTGGACTGAAAATGTCTTCATCTATATAGACATCCTAATTTCCTTTTGTTAAATAAGGGGGACAGTTGCAGGTAAAAATTCCAGTTCATGAGAAATTGCATCATTCTCACTGGACAGGAGATGTAGGTAAGGAGTTCCTGCCAAGAGCTTGAACAGTATGAGCAACTCTGCAGTGCTTAGAGAAAGTCATAGGCTTCTACCAGATATTTCACTTAAAAGATTTGTTCGCTGTCAAGAATATTGTATTAGCTCTACGAGAGGGAGTTCATCTGGACCAAAAAAAAAAGCAGTAATACGACTAAAGCATGGATCTAAAGTTGCGTTGTGCTTAACCTTTTCTGAGATAATCCCTCTACTGCATGAGCTCTATGGTACCTCAACTCAAATTCTTTTTCAATTTTATTGCTTTTGGAGAATGAAAATTAAATGAAATTAAAGCTAAATTAGTAGTATACCTGTACTTTCTGACTATTGTCTTCAAAAGTGTTCATGACTTGCACCCCTCAGTAACTGTATAAAAAATTAAGAATTAATGCAAATCTACAAGTCTATCAGCAAGTCCTAATAATTATGTATTGTAGTTGTGTCTCATCTTGCAAATAGGAGCTCCAGAGTATGTGGTCTGAAAACCTCTCCATTTGAGGAAAGAGATAAATATTCATACACTGTTTCCAGGTTCCAGCTGGAATGCCCTAAGGACTTTTACTTTCCTTCAACAACGCCTCCAGAAAGGCCAGGGACTCTTGGTCTTACAGCACATCCAGCCTCCTCACATAGATATCTCAACTCTTATAATATCAACATGACTGAATGCAGGATTTAAGCTGGAAAAAAGCCTGGAAGATAGACTACCTCGATCTTTTTAAGAAATTGCAACAGCAGTTACATTTTCGCTTTTAAATGTTCATTAAGTTGGAAAAGGAAAGTCACAGTGATATCACCTCTGTGATTGTGTGATGCTGTAGCTATATGATGACATAATTGTCATTTGACAAAGGGAACACAAACCATACCAGTGCTTAGTGACCATTTCTGGATTTACTAGCAGTTCCTCATTAAATATTTAATTTGTATACCCTGCTATCATAGTAGCCTTCCACTTAACCTAGAATCAGGTCTCATGCATAATTTATTTTGAACCATATTTTTATTGCTCTCATTATTCTATTTGTACAGGTAGACTATATCCAAATTAAAAAAAAATAGTGTTTGTAATACTTGAACAACAAAAAAGCAATAATGAGTGATTATTCTGATATCATTGTTCTCAGAGAAAAAAAAAGTAAAGAAAATCACATCAAATATTATACCCTTGAACAAATTTTCATCTGAAATATGTAAATAAACATCCATGAACATATACATACATACAAATACTAGAGCTGCAAATTTGCCATGTTTCAGTTGTGACAATTTTATTTTGTTCTATTTTTTGTCAATATCCTTTAATGTTCCATTTTATGTTCTGCTACTGCTAAATGGATAAAAGTCAGTATTTTCATTTTACTTCTATTTTAAAAGTAATTCTGAAGTCAATCATAATGCTACATTTCCTTTTCAGTAAGCCTACATAAACATTTTTGGCCTTGCGGTTTGATGTAACTAAGCTTGCATTTATATTTCAAGATACTCTGAAATAAAGATGCAAACTGAATATATCAAGGGAAGATTTCACATTGTAGTCTTAATTATAGAGCAAATTCTTGGTACACCTGGTAATTGCATAAACATCATCTGGTACTATACTAACAAGTTCTGATATTTAAGTGTGTTGTCAGTGTGGGCTGAATGGCTTTCATGTGATCTGGCAACTTTATGTAATGTTGACACCTGATACTTTTATAACATATTTCCCTCCTTTTGTGCATGAACATTCACACTGAATATAACAAACAATTTGTCTAAAATAATTACATTTTGAGGTATAGGTTTGTATTTTGTATGTTTGTGCTAAGCCTACTATAAAGTAACTCTCAGCCCCAGACCTGAAAATTTAGACATCAGCAAATGTACTAAGTTGTGACTGAAGCATGTAAGGAATTTTGTTTGAATTAATATAAAAATGTTGTAAAATGCTCATGTGAAAAATGCACATTCTACCACTAACTGTAACCCATGCTGTTCATTATATAGTTAGGAATAAAATAATATAAAATAGTAATTATAAACAACTTGATACAACACCTCTTACTAAAACTAAACATTATTAGAATATAAAAAACCACAATATCATCTTTGCATACTTATTTCTTTAAAATGTAGAAAGCTAAGTATGCGTGTTGGAGAGGAAAGTTGTTTATAAAATAGATTTATGAGGTGAATGATGCTTTTATTGGGACTGTGTAACAGAAAGAGAATACTGGAAACATAATAGGTTTTAATCAAGCTGTGCAAAGTTTTGTTATTTCTGTTTTGGTAGTCAAATAGAATTTCAGGGAATATAAGATTAACCCAAAATCTAGAAGACAAAAAAAAATTATGAGTGCTTATTTTATTTAAAATATCCACCAAACAAAGGTAATTTATCATTTGGAGAGGGACATTCAAATATTTGTTTAGGAAAACATTGAATTCTTCTTATTTTATCTCATTTTCTCTCTTTCTGTCTTTTTCTCCTTTGGGGGAGAAGTGAAGTTTCAAACAAATGACTTACTTTAAATCAATTTCACTGGGCTTTTTGGCCTAGAAGTCATTTCTTGATTTAATAAGGTATTTTTACATATCTTTATAAACAATTGAACTGACAAAGTTCAATTCAATCATCTTCTCTTTTAGACAATTGGATTAAGGAGTTGAGATTTTGCAAGCCTCTGACTTTTAGTATGTGGTGGTGTGCTAAAGAACAAGTATTTTGATCTGTAAATCACCTTTATCTTTAATTAGAATATTTTTTCTTACTATTTTAATTATTTGTGACCATTCTTCAAAGACTATCCAGTTTCAATGAACAGAAATTGGGCATTTTTTCTTGGCTATTCCCTATTTCTGAGCTTGAACGTTTTGTACTTAAGTGTTATAAAGAATATTCCAGATATTTTTGAAATGTTACATAAACATTTGGGTTTTAAATGAACTATTCTGTAATATTTGGATAGCATATAGAAAGAAATTTGATTTTTCAGGAAAGAGAAGGTGGACAAAGAAGCTTCCAAGAAAGATGTGTGTATATATATATATATATATAATCATAGAATCATTAAGGTTGGAAAAGACCTCAATGATCATCAAGTCCAACCGTCAACCCACATCACCTAACCCACTAAACCGTGTCCCTAAGCACTACATCCACACGTGATATATATAAGAAAATGTTATTATACATTTATGATTTTATAGATCTCAATTTGTGCAGATAATACATCCTTTCTTCTGATTGGTGGAACTAAATTTTATATTATTTTACATCAAGTTGTAAATTCAAATTTGACTAAAGATTATTTGCTTTAAGGTAAACCAACCATCATATAAGCAATGGAAGTCTTTACAAAAGTGGTTTTCTACATTTACGGCTGTTTTCTTGGAGCCTCTGTACTAATATGTCTAGAGCAACCCAATAGTCTCAGTAACATATTGCAGTAATACATGGACTTAACTGGGGTTTTGATGAGTGTTTTCTATCTGTGATGGGTTTGCCCTTGGCTGGGGGCCAAACCACATACCCACTCACTCAAACCCTCCCCACCACCCGAGGATAGGGGAGAGAATTAAAGGGGTAAAGGGAAAAAAGGACTCGTGGGTTGAGATAAGAACAATTTAATAACTAAACTACAATAATACTGAAAATAATACTATATACAAATATACAAATATACAAATGAGTGATACACAGTGATACTGCCCCCCCCATCTGATGGCCAAGGCTCAGCATGTTCCCTGCCAATGATCCCAAAGCAGGGAGAGTCCTGAAACCGCACTTACGGAACAGAGACAACAATCTGAGCGTCCCAGACTGAGAGCTGACCAGGATGAGGGGGGAAGGCCATAGGAGAGCGACCACCTGGAGTGAGATGACCCAGAGCAAAACAGATCCGGAACTGAAAAAAAAAGGCTGATCTTCTGGAGGGTCCTCACCTATATACTGGGTGTGACGTGTATGTTATGAAATAGATTATTGGCCACTTTTGGTCTCAGTCACAAACTTAAAATCAAATCCTGGGCTAGTAACTGGGGCTGTGCTCCCTCCCAGCTTCTCCTGTTTGCAGACAGCCAGAGAAGCTGAAAGACCTTGGCAACCACATAAACATCACTTTTATCAACTCTCTTCTGAGCACAAATCCAAAACACAGCCTCTTCCTAGCTATTATGAAGAAAGTTAACTCTGTCTCAGCTTAACCCAGGACACTATCTGTTCATACAACATAATATATTGTGATAAAAATATTTGGAGATAGTTTAACGTTTTAAGGTAAGTAGTCCTCATAGGGGACTTCAACCACCCTGATATCTGCTGGAGGGACAACACAGCAGGGCATAAGAAATCCTGGAGGTTCCTGGAGAGAACTGATGACAAATGCCTGATCCAATTGGTAGAGTCAGTGAGGAGAGGTGTTCAGATAGACATCATACTCCAAAAAAAAAAAAAAAGACTCACTGGGGATATGAAGATAAAAGGCTGTCTTGTATGCAGCGACTGTGAGATGGTGAAGTTCAGGATCCTGAGAAGATGTAGGAAGGCAAAAAGCAAGATCACAACCATGGACTTCAGGAGAGCAAACTTTGTCTTCTTCAAGAATCTGCTTGGAGAAATCCTGTGGGATAAGGCCCTGGAGGAAAGAGGGACCCAAGAAAACTAGTAGATAATCAAGGTTGTATATTCAAGAGCGCTCTATCCCAAAAAGCAGGAACTCAGGGAAAAATGCCAGGAGGCTCCTGACATAATTCAAACATAAAAAGGAAATATACAGAAGGTGGAAGCAGGGACAGTTAACCTTGGATTAATAGAGGCACTATCCAACCAGGTAAAGATGGTATTACAAAAGACAAAGCCCACCTGGAGCTGAACCTGGCCAGGGATGTCAAAGACAGCAAGAAGGGCTTTTATATAGGTAATAAAAGGAAAACTAGGGAAAATGTGGGCCCACAGCTGAATGGTGCAGGGGACCTGGTGACACAGGACTTAGGAAATACTGAAGTACTGAATGCCTTCTTTACCTCAGTATTTATTAGCAAGACCAGTCTTCAGAAATCTTGCATTGGGTTTACAGGGCTTGGTTTTGGTAGTGGGGGAGCTGCAGGGGTGGATTCTGTAAGAAGACACCAGAAGCTTTCCTCATGTTCAACAGAGACAGTGCCAGCCAGCTCTAAGATATATGCTCTTAAATATGTCTAAGATATCTTAAGATACATGCTCTTAAATATGTCTAAGACATATTTAAGAAGAGGAAAAATATGTTGCGCAACAGCAGCCAGGGGAGAGGAGTGAGAATATGTAAGAGAAACAATTCTGCAGACACTAAGTTCTGTGAAGAAGGAAGGTGAAGATGTGGTCCAGGTGCTGGAGCAGAGACTCCCCTGAAGCCTATGAAGGAGAGCATGGTGACACTGGTTGTTGCCCTACAGCCTACAGAGGTCCGTGGTGGAGCAGCTCTCCACCTTGCAGCCTGTGGAGGACTCCACACTGGAGCAGGTGGATGTGCCCTGAAAGAGGATGTGACCCCATGGAGAGCCTGCACTGGGGCAGGCTCCTGGCAGGACTCGTTACCCATGGAGAGGAGCCCATGCTGGAGCAGGCTTTCTTGTAGGACATGTGGAGTTGTGGGGGGACCCACGCTGGAGGAGTCCATCCCTGAAGGACTGTACCCAGTGGAAAGGACCTACTCTGGAGCAGGGGAAGAGCATGTGGAGGAAGGAACAGTGGAGACAATGTGTGATGAACTGACTGCAACCCCCATTCACCATTCTCCTGCTCCACTGGGGGAGAGGAGATAGAGAAATCAGGAATGAAACTGAATCTGTGAAGAAGGAAGAGGTAGGGAGAAGATGTTTTCAGCTTTGTTCTTATTTCTTATTATCCTGCTCTTGTTTTAATTGGCAAGAGATTAATTTCCCCAAGCTGAGTCTGTTTTGCCTGTGATTAGTTGCCGAGTGATTTTTCCCTGTCCTTATCTCGCCCCATGAGCCTTTGGTTGAATTTTCTCTCCCCTGTCCAGTTGAGGAGGGGGAGTGATGGAGTGGCTTGATGGGCACCTGGTGTCCAGCCAGGGTCAGCCCACCACAAATTCTGAGCCCCAAAGACCAGGGGGAAATTCTGGAGCAAGGAATATGTACCCATAATGGAAGACAATCAGGTCAGTAAACACTTAACCGAAATGGACATAGATAAATCCAAAGACCATGATGGGATGCACCCATAAGGGCTGAGGGAGCTGGTTGATATCAATGTGAGACCACTGTCAATAAGCTTCGAAAGATCATGGCAACTGGGAGAGGTCCCTGAGAACCGGAGGAAAGAAAATGTCACCCCTTTCTTGAAAAAGGGCAAGAAGGAGGGCCCAGGGTCATCCTCACCTCGATCTCTGGGAAGCTGATGGAACAACTGATCCTGGAAACCATTTCTAGGCACATTAATGACAAGAAGGTAATAGGGAGTCATCAGCATGGATTTACCAATAATTCATGCTTAACCAACTTGATAATTTTCTATGATGAAATGACTGCCTTGGTAAATTAGCAGCGAGCAGTGGCTACTGTCTACCTGAACTTCAGTAAGGTCTTTGGCATTGACTTGTATGAAATCCTCATAGAGAACCTGATGAAATACAGACAAGGTGAACAGACAGTGAGGTGGTGTGGTGGGTTAGTCCTTGGCTGGGGGCCAAACCACGCACACCCACTCACACAGTCCCTGCCCCCACCCAATTATAGTGGAGAGAATTAAAGAGGTAAATGGCAAAGAGGACTCGTGGGTTGAGATAAGGACAATTTAATAACTATACTACAAAACTAAACTACAATAATATGGAAAATAATACTATATACAAATATACAATGTGATATACAGTGATACTGCCC
>WKFP01015169.1:475357-493779 GCA_011057875.1 Pterocles orientalis
CTCAATCTTAACCTAAGAGCAAATCCCAGGCTAGCAGCTCGACTGTGTCTCTCCCCGCCCCAGGCCTCCCCCCGCTCTGTCTGTGGAGGGGAGAGAGGCTGAACGTATTTGTCCTTGAAAGTATCCTGGCAATAACTATAAACGTTCCTTCTTATCAGCTTTTCTCCTGAGCAGGAATCCAAAACATGGCTTCTTCTAGCTATTTATGAAGAGAAGGAAAAAAAAAATTAACTCTCTCTCTCTTAACCGAGGACAGATGGACTGAAAATTGTCTGAAAGCTGGACCCAGTCACACAAATTCTAGTTGGAGGCCAATAACTAGCAGTGTACCCTGGGAATCAATACTGGGTCCAATCCAGTTCAAAGTCTCCATTAATGATTTGGATGATGGGGCAGAGTGTATCCTCAGCAAGACTGATGATGACAAAAATGGGAGGAGTGGTTGATATACCAGAAGGTCACTCTCCTCTCCAGAGAGACCTTGTCAGGCTGGAGAAATTGACTGACACAAAATTCGTGAAAGGCTATTTCAAAGAGATGTACAAAGTCCTGCACCTGGGGAGGAACAAGTCCATGCACCAGCATATTCTGAGAATCACTCAACTGGAAAGCAGATTTGCAGAAGCGGACCTGCGTATCCTGGTGGTCAGGAGTTTGAACATGAGCCAGTAACACACCCTTGCCACGAAGAATGCTAATGGAATCCTGAGCTGCATTAGGCAAAGCATTGCCAGAACGTCAAGGGAGTGGAGCCTTCCCTCCCCTAAGCACTGGTGACACCACACCTCAGGTATTGTTTCCAGTACAAGAGAGATAAGGAGCTACTAGAGAGAGTCCAGCAAAGGGTTACAAAGATGAAGGGAATGGAGCACCTCTAACATGAGGAAAGGTTTAGAGACCTAGGACTGTTAAGCCTGGAGAAGATAAGGCCCGGGAGAATCTTATCAGAGTATATGAATACCTGGAGGAAAGTTGCCAAGAGAACAGAGCCAGTCTGTTTTCAATGCTGCCCAGTGACAGAACCAGAGACAATGGGCACAAACCGAAAGGCAGGAGATTCCATCTGAACATAGAATCAAAGAATCATAGAATGGTTTGGGTTGGAAAGGACCTTAAAGATCATCGAGGTCCAACCCCCCTGCCATGGGCAGGGACACCATCCACTAGACCAGGTTGCTCAAAGCCTCATCCAGCCTGGTCTTGAACACCTCCAGGGATGGGGCATCCACAACCTCCCTGGGCAACCTGTTCTGTCTCATCTGTCTCATCACCCTCACAGTGAAAAATTTCTTCCTAATGTCTAGTCTAAATTTACCCTCTTTTAGCTTATACCCATTACCCCTTGTCCTCTTACTACACTCCCTGATAAAGTGTGCCCCCCCGTGTCTCCTGTAGGCCCCCTCCAGGTACTGGAAAGCTGCTATTAAGTCTCCTCAGAGCCTTCTCTTCTCCAGACTGAACAACCCAAACTCTTTCAGCCTGTCCTCATAGGGGAGGTGCTCCAGCCCTCTGATTAATTTTGTGGCTCTCCTCTAGACTGTCTCCAACAGGTCCATGTCTTTTTTATGTTGGGGGCCCCACATCTGAACACAGTACTCCAGGTGGGGTCTCACAAGAGCAGAGTAGAGGGGGACAATTACCTCCCTTGACCTGCTGCTAATGCTTCTTTTGATGCAGCCCAGGACACGGTTGGCTTTCTGGGCTGCAAGCAAACACTGATGGCTCGTATTGAGCTTCTCATCCACCAATACCCCCAAGTCCTTCTCCTCAGAGCTGCTCTCTATCCACTCTCCGCCCAGCCTGTGTTTGTGCTTGGGATTGCCTTGACCCACGTGCAGGTCCTTGCACTTGGCCTTGTTAAATTTCATGAGGTTTGCATTGGCCCATCTCTCCAGCCTGTCAAGGTCACTCTGAATGGAATCCTTTCCCTCCAGCGTGTCCACCACACCACACAGCTTGGTGTCATCAGCAAACTTGCTGAGGGTGCACTCCAGCCCACTGTCCATGTCTCCAACAAAGATGTTAAACAACACTGGTCCCAGTACTGACCCCTGCAGATCACCACTTGTCACCAGTTTCCACTTGGACATAGAGCCATTGACCACAACTCGAGTGCAGCCATCTAGCCAGTTCCTTACCCAGCCAGTGGTCCTTCCGTCAAATCCATGTCCCTCCAACTTAGAGACAAGGATGTCATGTGGGACTGTGTCAAAAGCTTTGCACAAGTGCAGGTAGATGGTGTCAGTTGCCCTTCCTCTATCCACCAGTGCCATGGCCCTGTCGTAGAAGGCCACCAAATTTGTCAGGCATGATTTTCCTTTGGTAAAGCTGTGTTGGTTGTCATCAATCACCTGCTTGTTTTCCATGTGCCTTAGCATAGATTTTAGGAGGATTTGCTCCATGATCTTGCCAGGCACAGAGGTGAGACTGACCGGCCTGTAGTTTCCTGGATCATCTTTATTTCCTTTTTTAAAAATGGGGGTTATGTTTCCCCTTTTCCAGTCTGTGGGAACTTCACCAGAGTGCCACGACTTCTCGAATATGATGGATAGTGGTTTGGCAACTTCATCTGCCAGTTCCTTCAGGACCTGTGGATGTATCTCATCAGGTCCTATGGACTTGTGCACCGTCAGGATCACTAGATGGTCTCGAACCTGATCTTCTCCTACAGCTGGCAGTTCTTCCTTCTCCCAGTCACTGCCTTTGCCTTCTGCAACTTGGGCAGTGTGACTCGAGCTCTTGCCAGTGAAGACTGAGGTAAAGAAGTCGTTAAGTACTTCAGCCTTCTCTATATCCTGGGTCACTAGGTTTTCCTCTTTCTTCCGGAGGGAGCACACATTTTCCCTAGTCTTCCTTTTATCGCTGATATACCTATAGAAGTTCTTCCTGTTACCCTTAACGTCCTTGGCCATATTTAATTCTGTTACGGCTTTAGCTTTCCTAACCTGATCTCTGGCTTCACGGACAGTTTCTCTGTGTTGTCCCCAGGCTACCTGTCCTTGATTCCACACTCTGTAGGCTTCCTTTTTTTGTTTGAGTTTACTCAGGAGTTCCTTGTTCGTCCATGCAGGCCTCCTGGCATTTTTGCCTGCCTTCTTCTTTGTTGGGATGCATCACCCTCCCTTTGATCCTGACACACAGGCTCTCTGTTGGCTCCTCCTCTGACCCCAGGTGGAGCTCCATGCATTCCAGCTGGTCTTTGACATAGAGGGCAACACCTCCTCCTCATGTTCCCTGCCTGTCCTTCCTAAAGAGCCTGTATCCCTGCATTCCAACACTCCAGTCATAGGATCCACCTCACCACACCTCCGCAATGCAAGATAATAATCCCGCAGCCGTGCACACATCAGGAAACATTTTTTAAATGTAAGGGTGACTGAGCACTGGCACAAACAGCCTAGAACAGTTGTGGTATCTCCTTCCTTGGAGATATTAAAAAAACATCTGGACATGTTCCTGAGCATTCAATTCCAGGAGGCCCTGCTTGAGCAGGGAAGTTGGACCAGATAAGCTCCAGAGGTCCTTCCAACCTCATCAATTCTGTGACTCTGTGATTCTGTGAACAGTATCATACAATGAGGTAAACCAAAACAGTATAAACTTTAATATATTGGAGATTGAATGAAGCAATGAAAACAACAAATTTTGCTGGATAGTACAAGACTATCATAATGCAAAACTGCAGGGTTTTGTTTCGAAAATTTCCTATTTTGTTTAATCAGGCATGTTTCAAGAATAAAATACAGAGAACTCTTACTGTGCTATTTCTATGGAGTTACCCACACTTTTCTGACTTAAATGAAATGATAGGCAATGTAAAGATTTTTTTTTGACAGGGATCTCGTTCTGTGATCTATTGTCAAGATAGACCTCTGCATCCAGCATGTTTCACAAAATCTAAACTGTGCATTTTTTTTAAATACACAACATAAAAAAGGAAGAAAAACTACTAAAGGTTTTCTTATACTACTTGGTAGACAACTCTCAGTCATAAATCAGCGTGTCATATTAATTCATGTGGTGGAAAAAATATATATTAAAGATATAAAAGTGCAAAATATTAAACCTACCTTTCAGGATATTTAAAATGAAACTATTAATGAAACTATTTCTTCCCTGTCTAGCAGACATTAATAGCACTTTATTAAAAACTACAGTATAGTCACTTGATTACAGAAGCATTAGAGACTTTTCTTTCCTACTGAACTATTTTATTTGTAGATCTTATGTGAACATACATTCATTTAATTCAAGCTGACCTTATTTGTGAAGGTGTAAGAATGTGAAATAAACTCTCTGCCCAAATTCCCCCACTGTATAATCCTACCATTTTGCTTTCACTGGGTTCTAAATTCATGCAACTTTAAAGTTTTAGGATTTTTTTTAATTGATCACTTTACTTAGAGCATTATATTTATCGTCCTAAAAATCTTAAATTATACTTTATATTAAAGCTGGCTGCATTTGAAACCTTAGTAAATGGTCTTCTTTCATGTGGAGAAAAAGGAAGAATGAAAGAATGCTCTAAATTATAAGTTAATGGAGTGTGAAATTTTCATTATCTAAATCTGTTTGAGTGATAAAGCCTAATCACAATCAGAAATCCCCATTTTTTTACTATTCTACAGTTTCAGATAGACAATTTACAGTGCATTCCAAAAGATGTCTTAAGAATGAGTTTTCATTTATGCAGGTCTAAAATGTATGATAGTGCCTTTTGAAAACAAAATTTATTCAGCATGCTTGAAACCAGCATTATTCCTTCCCTCAACACACAAAACTACAGGTAAAGAGAGACAATAAACTCTGTTTTATTTTAAAACAGTAGAGTAAAAACATGTCCTTTGAAAGTTAAAATAATTTTTACAGATAGATGTGTTATAATTGAAATATGAGTAATTTTTACCACTGTTATTCAGTGTCCGAAAACATTATCGTTTCCCCCTTCATCAAATATTTGCTTTCTTTTCTTATCAAAATCAGTCCAGTCATCAAGAAAAAACCTTGAAATTTTTTTGTTTGTTTTATAACCGAAAGCTCAGATTATTTCAGCAGATGCAACAACTAATGAGGCTTCATTAACTAGGTTACCCTATCAATTTCCATGGGATGAGACTGAATTCAGTGGCTGCAAAATAACACCTTTTTTAAAAAAGCAAAACAAAATAAAATAAAAAGCTTGAGTTTTCCCTCCCAGCACTTCTGAGACTCATCTTTAGTTGTCAGTAGAGAACTAATAAATGACATGCTTATTTATATTCTAAATCGATTGAGCACTTTTCAAATTTACACCAGAACTTAACCATTTATTTTTAAGACTTTAGGTCTAGGCTTTAAAGTCAAGCAAGATGGTTGTGTTCAATCCCCTTAGCATCCATATGGAGGTTGTTGCACTGTGGATTTCAGGGCTCTAATTCTGCAAGACAAATCTCCCTTACAGGAAATTTTTATTGGTGAGAAGGTGGAGGAAAAAGAGCAGAATTAAGTTCCACAAAGTTATATTCCTGGTGTTCTTATCAGTAGAGCTTGCAGGCATAACACACATTGATAAGAACCCACTTGAAGTTTGTTGTGGCTCTAGCTCTGCTCAATATTTTCATAAATTACTTGTATAACATAATAAGAAATAAAAATATTCCATCTCCAGACAATTCAAAACTTTGGAGAACAACAAACATTCTCTAGGAGAAAAGCAGAAATTACGGTTACCTTGACAAATTGCAGAACAGTTCCAGAACAATAAAATGTTTTTTATTAGAGATACACGCTTTTACACACAAATTACCTAAGTGTACTTCTACACATAGTGCATAAACAATCAACTGTATAAATACAGGTGGGGGAATGACTTGTTTGTCTTCAATGATTTCTGATACAGAGCTCTATGAGGAGAGAAAAAAGACAGGAAATCATAAAGCCGATGTTTGACTCTGGTTATGACTGGAAAGAACCATCCTTAGGATGTTAAGTCTTCTTTTGGGAACTACTGTCTAAAAAAGTGCGATCTAAATCACAGAATCATAGAATAATTTAGGTTGGAAAAGACCCTTAAGATCATCAAGTCCAACCATTAACCTAACCCTGCCAAGTCCACCAGTAAACCATGTCCCCCTTAAAGCGCCACATCTACACATCTTTTAAGTACCTCTAGGGATGGCAACTCAACCACTTCCCTGGGCAGCCTGTTCCAATGCCTGACAAACTTTTTGGTGAATAAATTTTCCCTAGTATCCAATCTAAACCTCTTCCTCTGGCACAACTTGAGGTCTTTGCTTCTTGTCCTATCACTTGCTATTTGGGAAAAGAGACCCACACCCACCTCGCTAGAACCTCCTTTCAGGTAGATGTAGAGAGTGACAAGGTCTCACCTGAGCCTCCTTTTCTCCAAACTAAACAGCCCCAGTTTTCTCAGTTGCTCCTCAGAGAAGTTGTTCTCTAGACCGTTCACCAGCTTCGTTGCTCTTCCTTGGACACACTCCAGCACCTGAATGTCTTTCTTGTAGTGAGGGGTCCAAAATTGAACACAGTATTCAAGAAGCAACCTCACCAGTGCTGAGTACAGGGGGAAAAGAATTTCCTTAGTCCTGCTGGCCACACTATTTCTGGTACAAGCCAGGGTGCTATTGGCCTTCTTGGCCACCTGGACACTCTGCTGGCTAATATTCAGCTGCCTGTCAGCCAGCACCCCTACGTCCTTTCCTAACAAGCAGCTTTCCAGCCACTCTTCCCCAGGTCTGTAGCACTGCATTAGGGTGTTGTGACCCAAGTGTACGTTTTGGCACCCAGCCTTGTTAAATCTCATACAATTGGTCTCAGCCCATAGATCCAGCCTGTCCAGATCCCTCTGTAGATCTTTCCACCTTCAAGCAGCTGAACACTCCCACCCTACTTGGTGTCATCTGTAAATTTACTAAAGTGCACTAAATCCCCTCATCCAGAAATGGAAAGAGGTTAAAGAAAAGTAATAGAAATTTATGATGTTTTCAGCTACAAATTCTGTGATGAAAAGCTGGACTGGTTTACCTTCTCAGCATAAATCTCAGCAGAGATAAAATAGTTTTAAAACACTTACATATGCCCATGAGGAAAGGAAAACTAGCTTACTCTATAACTGAGATTAATAGAACAGACCCTAATGTGCTGGATTAAAAAAGGTTCAGAATACAAAAGAGTACCAAGAGCAAGGATGTTGAAGCATTGTAACAGTCAGTTCCATAGAACAGATTAAATAAAAATTGAATATTCCTGACAGATGTACAGTTTAACTATAAAGGAGCAAGCATTAAATTAAAGAAATTAAAAGGTACAATTGCTAGCTAGCTCTTCATAAGTACATTGGAATGAGGGCAGCAACCATTACAACACAGTTAGAATCAGAAAATTTCCACCTTTGGCTTTAAGACAGTCTGTCAATCACAACAAGCCAGTTGTTATACTTTGGTCAATGTACAAATTTTGTGGGTTCTGGAGCTCAAGTTATTTTCACACATTTTGTGCTGGGCTTTTTTGTTTTGTTTGGGGGATTTTTACTTGATTCATAGTGGGATTTTGGGTTTTTTTTTGGTTTTCGTTTTTCTTCTTAACCTACAAAGTTGTTTCCATATTCTGATCAAAATGAAGTGTTTGCGAGTTCAAATGTCAGGTCACTTGGAAGCTCCATTTTCATGTCACGTTACTAAGCTTTATTTTTTTAAATGTAAGATGACATTTCTAAACTAAGGAGTTCAAAGACTTCAAAAGAAAATTTTTCCCAGCAAGCAGACTGAAAATCTTATCCATACATTAATATAAGAATTCTGAAAAATCTAATACTGTTTTTCTGCTGTAGTTTTATCTACTGCTAAAATGCACTGCTAAAACTTACTTTATTAATTTAAAATAGTGAATTAAGTAGAATTCAGTTTTATCAACTATTGAAAATGTATTCAGATTTCACTGATCTATTTCGTTGTATAAAATCTTTTTGCCCTTTTTACAGCCAAGCATAAACAGACTTCAGAAATTAGACTTAAAAACTGAGGAAAAACTTTGGTAAATTAAAATGAGAAAGCATAATACAAACACAGCGTATTTTAAATATCTGACAAATTACAGAATTAGATTTAATAATATTTTACTAAATAAGTATTACTATTGAACAAGTAATTTCTATTTAACTGAGAATAATAAGAACACCCCTGGTGTCAGTCCTTCAGGAACATTTAAATCACTGTGGACAAGTGCTGCTGATGACGGTGGTGGTGGTGATGTTTGTTTTTAATGAATCAGAGAAACATACAACCACCGACATGTTAACATCTGAATGTCTCATTTGCTTACAGAGTGTATTTCACAACAAATCTTCACAGATTCCATTTTCAGCAACGTATTTTTATAAAAATAGTTAAGAATGATCATGCAGTCAACCGAAGGACCTTGAAATAACAACTGACTATAAAAAAGTAATTAACATCATTTTTAGACTTTGCAGTGAACATTCAAGTCAACAAAGCAGTGGTCTAATTCTTGCGTGAGATAGGAATTTCTACTAGTATATTTATCTGAAGACTTAGTGAATATATTATTTGCTATTCTGAACCAGTAGCGTATTTCCATAGCACCCAAAGAAATGCTTCATTACTAGAAAACTTGAAACAAGCTAATTTAAAATAAAATTTCAGTTCTTCCATATTAATTAACTCTTCAGTCCAGCAGCCTAAGACACGACATTCTAGTAGTGTTCAAGGTTGAAGTGCTCTAGCATGAAGAGTTCTTGCTCAGGACATAATCATGATCATGTAACTCCAGGGTTCATAAGAAAAAAAAAATCTTGGAGATTTGGACTCATCCAGAGTTTTTTTTTAAAAAGAACACTTATGAAATCAGTTTAAATTACCATGACATTCAGGCTACTAAAAAATCACCTGAAAAGACAGTGAATGGAATATTCAATGCCTTTTTCCAACAACAAATGTTGTAAAGAAAGCTCCTGTTGACAGGTAGCCATTTTATAAAGTAATACTGTTCTTTGCAAGCTGTGTTATATATTTTTTCCTGTGCTCATTGAGTTGTTCCTTGCGATTAAATAACTGAGCTTAATTTCTCAATCTCAAACCACTGCTGATCCCTGCATTCAATGCCAGCTTTCAAAGTAGATTATTTGTTTTGCTGAAACTGTGTACAATATTTTAGTAAAAGGGCAGTTTTCTTATTCATCCTGCCAAAAAAGAAAAAAATTAAAAAGTAACAATTGTTGTTTATTCAACATCTGTTAAATAGGAAATGAACTTTTTGACTACATTTACCTTTCTCTTTCACACAATTTTAGTAATATAACTCTTCACCACCTAGTCTCCTTCGCTATTAACAATAACTCCAAGAATTTTGTGTCCCCCTACTAACATATGTGTGCTAAAGTTCACATTTATTGATTGCTTTGGTGTGATGAAGTCTCTACAAACTATTCTTAGGTCCTTACAAAAAAGCAACAATGTTCAGAGATAAGAGAGTTTGGGATCCTTTCCCTTCCCTAAACAAGTCTTGTAATATAATTCCATAATACAAGATCCTGGCCAGCAGTCAATAAAATCTAGAGATGATCTGCAAAGCACAGAGAAATAAAAGCCTTTAAGCCACTTACACTGACTTTTGGCTTGTTATCTCTCTCCTTATACATTAAGTAAACCACCTAAGAACTAAAAATTACTGATTTAGGATTATCAGTATTTTAAGATTTAAAATACAAGATTAGATCTTACCCTGAGAGTCATTCATATTTTCCATTTGTTCTCATGCAGATTTTCACTAGCAGTTCCATAATTTCTTGTAATTAATTATGATTGTATTATAAAGTTGCAGGACTTTTCTGAAAAAGTAGAAAAATCAGAAGTATTGAAAAGGAGTTTTCATTCACATAGGGACTTCCACTTTGGGGGATTGCATCTGAACACAAATCACATCCAGTAATTGTAGCAAATTCCTTCTAAGCTTTACACCTGAAGCAGATGGAAGAAGATTGCAACAGGAGATCAACCCTTCAAATGACAATAGCTTATAATGCTCATCTGCATTTTAATCAGATATAAAGGATTTATTCCTGGAATACATCAAGAAACACTATTTTCACCTCTCAAAAAGCATCAGAGAGTTTATAGCCAATCAAGTAAAATATGTTGCACATTTTCACTTCGTATATCTTTCTCTCTGGTGTATGCAATATTACATGGATATAGGTGTTGGTGATTTTATTAACAACTATATATAATCCTATCAAAATAGAAATCAGAAAGTGATTTCATAAGCCAAATCCACTTAGTTAAGGATTTAACTCCCGAGCTCAACAAAAAAGATGAATTTATGGTTACATTAGATACATCAGATAACATTATTTTTTAAAAAATGCAACGCAATATGATACCAGCAGACAGAAAAAAACAGATCATGTACCGTCAGAGACTAGGAGAACTACATACTTTGAAGGTACAGAGAATAAAGACTCATCATGTTTCTTCTTGTGACCAGAGAGAGCATAAAGTGGAATTCGTTTCATCATGCACAAAGACTGCATAACAAAATTCACCACCTGAAAAAGTATGTTTCATGTTCTTGGCAAATGAGTATTTTTTTTTTCCGGAGACTTTTCTCCACTATCAATTACTTGACACTAATATTAATGCACAATTAGTGCTTTTATTATTCTAGGATATAGTCTTTAATTATGACGATTTTTACTCTGCTTATGAGATTCAGACAGAAGCCTGTTCAACCACATTCCCTAAAGCTCCAAGATAAGTATGAACTCTGTTTCCACAAAGTATACTACATTTTGACTGAGAACTGTGTGTTATTTTTTTAATATTGGTTCCTCTAACAGACTGAGTGAATATAGGATTTGTGCAACAATTTAGTTCCACTGAATTATCCAGTTCCTGTTTTCCTTTAGATAGAAGTAGACATGAAAATTCCAATAGGAACTGTTAAAATTCTTGTTAACATAACAGTTATTAGGAGATCCACTTAACTTTTGCCACACTGCGATTGTTCAGAATGGATGCATCCTATATCTATTTATTCTATAGATTTGCATGTTTTCATAATATTGACAAGTTTTCTTATCTTAACATAATATGTAAGTGTAATGGCAGGTCAGTAGAATGTTGGAAGACGCAACATATGAATGACAGAGTTTTAAGTGACGTCAAGAGAGAGATTAATTTTCGGGGAAAAACAAAGTTTTCAACAATTGATTTTACCAGTGTTATGAACAAATTGGATTTTTCTGTGTCAACAAGGCAAAGATCAACAAAGAGATTTAAGCAGAGGTGAAACGAGGATAATGTTAGAAGACAAGCTAACAGGAAAGTATAAAGATTAAAATAGATCTTATATCACTGTGTTCTAGTGGAAAAAGGCATTCAAGACAGATTTCATTACTGATGGCATAGCAAAGTCAATCAGAAGAATAATAGCAGACGGAGGGGTGTCCATACCATTGATTTCAGGAAATATGTTTGCTTCAAAACAATGTGATAAAATATTTTGTAAATAGCAGCTTGCATAGTTTAAAACAGCATTTCTAAAACATTCTCTGTTTTATGAGTCATTCAACATTTTTCATATAGTCAAGGGAACAGTTTATGTCAGAAGGATTTGGAAATTCTGTGTAAAGATGAGGAATGCTTTCCAAGTGTTTTCAAACACACAGACACACAATGAAATCATAGAAAGAATGGTTTGGATTGGAAGGGACATTCAGAGATCATCTAGTCCAACCCACCTGCCATGGACAGGGACACCTTCCACTAGATCAGGTTGCTCAAAGGCTCCACAACTTCTCTGGGAAACGTGTTCCAGTGTCACACCGCTCTCATCATAAATATTTCTTCCTTATGTCCAATCTAAACATACCCTCTTTCAGTGTAAACTGTTTCCTCTTGTCCTATCACTACAGGCCTTGGTAAAAAGTCTTTCTCCATCTTTCTTATAAAACCCCTTTATATGAGGTTGCAATAAGGCCCCCATTAAGGCTTTTCTTTTCCAGGCTGAACAGCATCAACTCTCTCAGCCTTTCTTCATAAGAGAGGTGTTTCAGCCCTCTAATCATTTTCATGGCTCTCCTCTGGACCCTCTCTAAAAGGTGTAGGTCTTGTACTGGAGACCAGAGTACAAGAGAAAAGTAATCTTTTAGTAAACATCACTCCTTGGAATATGTTGTGTATAACTAGCCCTGAAAGCTTTTCTTACTGCTCTCATCAGAAACAAAACCAGTGATTTTTAAATTATTCATGAACTTTGTTTCTTCTTGAGGCAATATCTGACCCACAAATATGTAAAGGATTAAAAATGTTTTTTTGAGACATAAAAGAAATTCTACTTTATATAGTATTAATTTAATTCCTGTTGATTTGCATTAATGTTTTAAGTAAGCACTTTACATATTGTGTTTAATGTAAACGACTGATCACATAGAAATTCTTTCTCCAAGCTGTTTAGCAAAATCAGTATACTTGGTTGCACTGGTTTTACTGAGGCTTATTTCACAAAAGTGACCCAGCACCACGTAAATGACCAAGCCCTGACATAATAGGTTTTTCAGCCTTGTGTTTGTTTAACTCTTTCCATTTCACTTTTTATTTCAATTGTTAGTCAGTGTTTGTTTTCTGCTTTAGAAAAAGAACAAATAAAAATCCAAATTAAACAAAAAATCAAAGAACTACACCTGCCTTATTTGTAAATCCACAGATGAACAGGGCACCCCACATTTCATTTGCCCTCCTATCACATCTAATAGACTTGAAAACTTGAATTCTTGTTTTAATGATCCCAAGACATATAGAGAAAAAAAATGTTTGCAATTCTACTTCTTCCTTACTCTCATGGGTTTTTTTTTCAATTTACAACTTAGAAACCACCACAAACAAATTAAACAGAACAATATCTTTTAAAATAGATTACAAATAGCCCCTCCCCCTGCAGATGTCAGGTGTACCCAATATTAATAACAACACCTACTAAATAGAGAGATTTCTGATTTCTTAAAGAGGTTGGTTTAATGTTCAAAATTTCACTTACCTTTTAATCTCACCAAATCTAGCAGTTATCTGAAGGGTTTGACAGTAAGTGTCAAGGTCACACAATGAAATCCAAGCTACAGCTGCTTCAATAAAAAGAGTCTGTAGAGAAACATGAAATCCATGTAAATATTTCAGAATACTTTTGTTTCCCCCGTCTCTCTTTTTCCCAGTGGTTCACCTTAGAAAACTATTTCTTTGTATACAAAATAGCTAAACTCGACCAGATTAACATTCTCTTTCCTGGTGCTAACACAGGTTGATCCACACGAGGAGAGAAGCTTTTCAGAGAGTAAATGGTTATTTTGGGGGCAGAATCTCAGAATTTGCATTTCCTGCTTGTGGTGGCTGTTCTGGGTGTATTCATACACATACCCTTCATTGTTTCAGTGTAGCAGTGGCATTTCCATATGCATACAAAGATTAAAGCTGTAAAAGAGCAAGACAGAACTTGAATGATTCTTTTTTCAAAATAAAATAGAGAAGAACCGTAGCTGTATATTATTTTTTGTTTCTGATTTATGTGATGAAGTGTTTTGGTGGCCTAACCAACAAACACTTGCACACAATCCGTTTAAAAAGATAAGAGAATGATAGAATTATGAATGGTTTGGGTTGGAAAGTGTCTTTAAAGATCATCTAGTTCGTTCTTGTTGTTTTTTTTTTAGTTTGTTTCCAAAAATATAAATGAAATTTGAGGTGGCATTTGGGGAGAAAAATAGTTTTGCTCTATAGCAGAGAAAGGCTCAGATATTTAAGAATCACAGGTTATGAACTAAGCTGTTCTTAATTGTTTTTCTATTAGTAGTTGCCTTTCCACTAACACAGTGTGCCTAAAGTTAAAAACATCACGTGAGCATACCATACTTACTGTCATACAGAACCCATTAAGCACCACTGTCTTATCTTTAATAGGTGTTTTGTAAACTGCAGAGTTTGAAAACTATTTTAATAGAAATGAGGTTAAGGAGGAAAAATGAGGGCATAATGCATAAAGATTCAACTTTCCACGAGAAGACAGGCCATTCAGGCAGAGATTTATTTATTTTCTGTCAGCTAAAATCAAGCAAGAATGTTTAGCTGAAATATTACAGCTACACTGTTACACTCAGTGATAGGATACATCTAATTTTCATTTTCTTTTTTGGGAACACTTTAAGTCTTGACAAACTTAAATTTTTGATAGATAGAAAAGTGTATTTCCAAATGTAAATCAAAACTATATTTTTTAAAAGAATTTTTAGATAAAATGTCCTTTTACATTGGACTTCGAAATATTTTTTGTGTCAAAAATTTACCAGCCAAACAATAAAACACAATTCAATGAGGAGATTGATATAACAAAATTTACTGCATTTACTAGTACTACACTCTATCTGTCCTATTCTCTTCAAAAGAGTTCTCTAGATTGGCATTTAAAGTCTGGATTAAGATCTTTCTTGAGGATAACAAGAGACATCTTTAGGAAAAACCTAAACAGTATGTAGTTCTGTTATGTCTCTCACTGAGTCTGCATATTCGATATTCTGTCTCACTGGAGATATATAGCAAGCACTCCTGAATGCCATGATAAATTAACAAAAACTGTTAATGTCCAGGTATGCCTGTGCTTAGCCCTTTCTTCACTGTCCTTCAGATTGTTGGGAATATAAAGTGACCTACCTAATTTAGGAACAAATTCCCTCAAAATAAAAGGCAGAACAATTGATTCTGAAGATGTATATCAAAGGCAAACTTTTATTACTGCAAGACAATAACAGAATGTATGCATAATTCAGCTGTTTCTTTCTCCTGTTTGAACATGCATAAAATCCCTAAGACACTGTCTCTGCCATAAAGCTTGCTGAATTTGGGTAGGTACCTTTAAGAGACGAAGAATTTCAGAATTTTTCTTCTGTGACAAGAGTTAGATAAGGTGTTCCTCTTGGCCTGTTTAGTTAATGATTTTTTGAATAGCACCTTACTACTAAAATCTCAAAGAGCAGGTCAGATTTGTCCAGCAGAAGTAATTCACCAGTTAGGTGCTGAACATAACTTGTCATGTGGAAAATCATCTTGGAAATTATAGACATAGGCTCATGTGACAGTATAAGACAACATAAGTCTCTAAAGGTTTCTTGCCAAAGTATACAGCACAGATCAAATCACCAACTAATATGATAAACACACGTTGTATTAGCAAACAAGGTGTGGGATTTTTTATTTTTTTTTAGTTAAAGTACAAGAAAATGGAACTGGTCAAAGTGCAAGTCAAAACAAAAACAGTATGGGAGTCTCTCTCAAAAGAGCCTATACATTTATCAGTACTAATTCAAGTTTATCCATAAAATAAAGAAGTTTTTCTTTAAGTTCAGGATTCATGATTGCAATAAAACTATGATTCTTCTCTGTCTGAAGTTGCATTTAAATCAGAATTTGCTATGTTCTTAAAAATATCCCACTCTCTGTATGTATGTCTGTATAAAAAAGTAAAAACAGGCCACCTTAAGTAAACTGTCTACGTGCCCCTTTAATTTCTGAAGCTTTGAGGAAAATAAAGAACTCCATATGCTTTGACTTAGAGTACGAATCTCCTACTGAAAGAATTTAATAACTTTTTGAGACACTTAGAAAAAAATATTCGAAATTCACATTCTACACAATATTTACTACATATACAAAAAAAAAAAAAAGACACATAGCAAAATATTGAAGAAACCCTGTGCTGGTTTTGGCTGGGATAGAGTTAATTTTCTTTGTAGTAGCTGGTATGAGGCTATGTTTCAAATTTGTGTTGAAAACAATGTTGATAACACACTGACATTTTAGTTGTTGCCAAGCAATACGTACATTAAGCCAAGGACTTTTCAGCTTCTCATGCTGCCCCTGCCCTCCTGGTTTCTCCTCTACAAGAAGCTGGAGGAGACACAGCCAAGACAGCTGACCCAGACTGGCCAAAGGGGGTATTCCATACCATAACAACCAGGGGGTGCGATTTCTGCTTGGCGACTCACTCAGCATCAGTGGTGAGAAATTGCACCACTTCTTTTTCTTGGGCTTTGTTTGTGTTTGTTAATTACAATTCAGTAGTAGTAGTAGTAGTAATAGCAGTAGTAGTAGTAGTAGTATTTTGTTCTATTTCAATAACTAAAGTGTTTTTATCTCAACCCATGAGTTTTCTTATCTTTTTAATCTGATTGTCTCCGTTGTCTCACTTTGAGAGGAGTGAGCAAGCAGTTGTGTCATGGCTATTTTGTCTGGGATTAAATCATAACAAACTCAAAAACTATAACTGATAGACAAACTAAAAAACACTGAATACCACCTTACCACTTCCTTTGTAGTTGGATATTGTGAGAGAGATTAGTACATATAAAGGCAGAAATTATGCTGAAGAAAAAGTCTTTGAAAACTTTGGACCAACTGGCTGTAGTTATTTATAGGAGTCTCAGGAAAGAAAATATAAGTTTGAATGAAAAAAATTGTATGTGTGAAATACAGCCTCTGATCAACTGACCTTATGAAAATGTTTCTTTCTCCAATAGTACTGTAGCTGTAATTGTGCTATTTATTATTCAGTGAAGGAATGGAAATGAATGTATGTCAAACACCAACATGCACCACAGGTGCAGAAAGAGATTAGGCAAAATGTAAGTATCTATACTGTCTCTGAACAAGAATTGGTAAAATAAAATAGAGCTTATGGAAATAAATTTATTCTGACTATAGAGACATATGTAAGTTTAGGAAAACACATGATACAGCACCTACTAGTCTGTGTACTCTTGCAATAGATGTACAATACCAGCAACTTAACCGGCATTGCTGAGACGATAATGCTAAAATTGATGTTCTTTGTTTAGTAACATCTGTTCTTTCAATCATATATTAAAAAAAAAAATTCTAGCTCTCCAAGACTGAATGATCGTCTAAGAATAGGATATTTGATACTCAAGTGGTATTTAGAACTGAACAAGAAAGTCAAAGAAGAAAACAGGGATTGGTCATAGTAATGTGTGCACATCACAAGAGATTTTTTTGTTGCTGTCACTGAATAGCTGCTCATCTGGAGACCACTATGCAAGATTGCCAGCCACCTGGTTCAGAAATATACAGGCATATGGCACAATTATGAATACTGACCCAAAGATATTGCAGTAAATATATTTCAAGTTTGAAAAAAAAATTATAAATATTCATTTTACAAAGGTAAACAAATATGTTCTGTTATAAATTCTATTCTATAAACACACGTGTTTTCAGTGCCAAAGCAAAACCCCCAGAATGCCAGTTCACTATAGTTTTGGAAGTTAAACATTTTATATCTATGCCTTTCAGTTATATCAAATCAAATTAAATGGAAAGGAGAGCAGTAAAATAAAAATATAACATTGTGTTGATCAGCATTCAAATATGAAATGTGGCTAAGCTCTGAATTAACATACCAATTTTGCAAATACAGATGTAACTTTAATATGCTCCTAAATAAGTCAAATTTAATGATTGTGTTAGAAACAAAATGGTAGAGATTGTGACTACACTGATTAGAAAAGAAAAATCCCAGATGTAAATGACACGGGGTTTTATTTTTTTTTTACAAGGCGTTATGTGTCTTTAAAGGAGTTAACTAAAAGAGTTTTGAATAAAAAAACCCTCCACATATCCTTACACCATCAAACACTTATATCCTTTTACAGCGCCCTCCTTCTCCACTCCTAACATGTCGTGCCCCTAGAACACAAACAGGCTCACTCTTGCAGTTGCGTATCAAGTATGTTAGCACTCAGCTGTCTCTTATACTTATTCCAGTCACAAATCCTATTCCACATTTTTCATTCAGTGCATGAGTTAGTCTCTTACAGATGAGAGTTCTCCCAAACAAACAATTTTATTAGAGATGCTTGTAACTTCTGAAAAGTCAGACTTAATCTTTTAGGAATACACATGAACATTATTAGATATGTCTCCAACTAAGGTAATCAAAGTCATTCAAGATAAGCTCTCATGATAGTAGAGTGTCTGTAGCATCCACAGAAAGGACAATATTTATTGTATGTATGTTTCTGGTACAACTAATTTTGCTTTAAATAATTTTTTTTTGTCAATTACAAGTTGTGGTAGGTTCGCCCTTGGCTGGAGGCCAAACCACACACACCTGCTCACACAGTCCCTGCCCCACCCAATGATAGGGGAGAGAATTAAAGAGGTAAATGGCAAAGAGGACTCGTGGGTTGAGATAAGGACAATTTAATAACTAAACTACAATAATATTGGAAATAATACTATATACAAATACGCAATGTGATACAGTGATACTGCCCCTCCCCACCTGATGACCAAAGGCCCAGCCCACTCCCAGCCAATGGCCCCGAAGGAGGGAGAGAATAGGTGATA
>WKFP01015169.1:493799-507456 GCA_011057875.1 Pterocles orientalis
CCCCCCCCCCCCCCCCCCCCCCGGCTCTGTCTGTGGAAAGGAGAGAGGCTGAATGTATTTGTCCTTGAGAGTATCCTAGCAATAACTATAAACTTTCCTTTTCTTACCAGTTTTCTCCTGAGCAGGAATCCAAAACATAGTTTCTTGCTAACTATTTATGAAGAGAAGGAGGAAAGAAAAAAAAATTAACTCTCCTCTGCTTAACCCACAACAGAAGTCTTCAAAAAATTCATTATAAAAATAAAAGCAACTTTTGAAATCAAAATACTATATAAAATTTCAGATGTTGTTTTCTTGTGGAAAGTTTGATAGCTAATTTTTGAATCATTATTAATATCATGTTGCAATCAAACTTTTTTGCTGTACAAGAGTATTACTATAATTAAAGCTCTTCACAGAGTCCTGATCTCATAAATTTCTTCTACCTTGGAATACAACTAGAAACCTTAAAAAAATGAACTCTAAGATGTTTGAAAGTGAATGAATTATGCTTTAATAGATTATATATAATTATCTAGATACACAAGCCCAATTAGTTTATAGCATATCCAGTGTTCTGCTCTTAAAAATTTTTACATTATGCTACTACTTGGTTTTGATTTCTATGCTTGAAAAAATAAAATTTGCTTTGATTCCTTTATACCTATAGACAAGAAAATTATAAAAGAAAAATTCCACTTTTTAACATATTTCTTTACGTCAGTTCTAAAAGCAAACTATACTGTTAATGACAGATTCTAATGTATGTTCTCGTTCTAAGAGTTAGGGAAAAAATACTTCTCATGTGAAGCATACCTGGTAATTAGTCTAAACAAGCAGTTCTCCTTCTTGTTGACCCACCAACAACCTCAGTTGTAAGAAGACATGAAAGGTTGTGATGTGGGAATTGGACTCTTGTTCTCTAACAAGTCACAGAAATTGAAACATCGTGTTAAAATGTTTACTGTCAACGAACTTCTTCGGGAAAACAAAACTGAAGAAGAACGAAAGTGTGACTAGTTGAAGAGCTGTCTCTGGGGGCCAAATAGTGGAAAAGATAAATTGTCGTTAACGTTCACATTGAATGTTCTAAAGGAAAGGTTATAAGGTGAGAGCGATGCGGACAAGCAAACCTAGAAACTATTGAAACAGATTATTATATGTACATGCTATGTGTTATTGTAATAAGTTATTAGCTACCAGCAGTTCCTGCTACTGGAAAAGACAATGCAGATTTTACAGAAAAAAATTTCAGTGGTGCCTTAGTAAAGTAGTCAAACTAGTCTAAAAAATTATAAGGAAAACTATGCATCAAAGGGGGAAAAATGTAAATGCAATCAGTCTATCCAGTGCAGATAAAACACCAGTAAAGATTATGATCCACCTGTACTTCTAAAGATATTTAATTTTAATTAATTGATTTTCGTCCATATTAAATGAAGCATTATTACCCTCCCAAACGCCCCACAAAAAATTATCCTGGCATTTTCCACTTGTTTTTTCTTCTAGATTTTCCAAACCCAATAGGTCTAGATTTTCCACAACCAACAAATTATAGCTCTGAAGCAGGAAGCACTGGAAGGATTAATATTCTTCTTGCTGTATAGATTGGTGACAGACGAAGTTTCAAAGGAAGGTATGAACAAGTGGTGCAAGCAGTATGCACGCAGTGAGGTATGAACACTTGATGAGAGCATGTAAAGAAGAGAGAGGCAGACTCTCCTTGGTGGCACCCAGTGGCAGGACAAGAAGCCTTAGACACAAACTGAAATACAGGACATTCAATTTAAATGTGGGAAGAGACTTGAGATATTTAAACCTAGTATTTGAAGCCCTGAATGACCTGCTCTAACTGACTCTGATATAAACAGGAGGTTCATCAGAGTGGTGATATTTGTCTTCCCAAGTAACCATTATGCATGATGGAACCTGGCTTTCCTGGATGTGGATGCACACCTACCTACCAATGGGAAATAGTGAATGAATTCCTTGTTTTGCTTTGTTTACAATGTGGCTTTCGTTTTGCCTGTTAAACTGTCTTTATTAGAGTTTTCTCACTTCCGCTCTTCCAATCCTCTCCTCCTACCACCACGGTGGGAGTGAGCAAGCAGCTGTGTGTGGCTCATTGCTAGATGGGGTTAAACCACCACAATAGACTTTCTCCCTTTTGTGGTCAAGATAAAAGGGTTTATCATGCCTTATCTCACCCTATACTTAACTTATTTTAGGCTGAGATGACTGAGCACCATTGTCAATTCATTACATTGTATGGGCACTTAATCAATTCTGAGCACTACATAGAGCTCCATTTTTTTTTTTTTGCTTGTGACCACTTTATATCATATTACCTTTATACGAAAAAAGATGGTCCTATAATTCAGATTGGAGTTCAGTGTTATCTTTATTTCAATGTATTTTTACATCTTAAGTTCCCTGAATGATGTATATAGAAACCTTTCCTCATGGATCTCAGACACTATGACTGATAAAAGATACTAAATTAGCAAAAGCTCTACTTCAGCCTTCAGCGTTTTCATGAGAAATGACAATACTTTTTTAGTAGAGTCTCTCAGGAACTTAAGATGCTCGTTAGAGATGCACTGCTGAATGGCAACTGTATGAAGAAAGAAAAAGGTCACTTCATTGTTAATTGGTTGTTCATGTTACATCAGCAAAGCTAACATGTTAAATCAAAGTAATTGCCAGGCAGCAAAAGTGAAACATTTCTCTTTGTTCCACATTCTTGATTAGCTATATTAGAAAATGAAATTATGTTAAAATATCATATAAAGAAAAGATGCAAATCAAAACAGAAAATAAAAATTGTGCACATAGAAAATATGGTTTTCAGTTTGCATACATTAAGTTTTTTGAAACTTCTAGAATTAACCTTAAAAGAACACACAAGAATCTTTTACTGAAAATAGAAAACTTTAATAGTTTAATTTATTAAAGAAACAATGAAATAGGGTTTAATATAAACAGGGGAAAAGTCAGTGGTTACCTGCAACAGTAAAAGACTGAATTTGATAAGAAATAAGATTCCTTCAGTGTATTAGTATTCTGACAATTATTAAATAGCTTGATTCATTTTGTAAGTAGGTCTTCACCAGTATGTTTTCATGTTACACTGTAACAAAACCTGTAATTTTGTACACATTTTTTATTTCTTCCTCAAATCTCCTTTTGGAAGAGTCGGTAAGCTTTCAGTGACAATATTTCTTGTCCTAATAAGTTGCTATTTGTCCCTGTGAGAGGCAGCAACTCTCATCTCCCAGAGCACTGAGTGGCTAAGTAGCTTGAGAACTAGGTTCTGTTGAGTTCAATGGCGTGTTTTCGTAGCTCCCTCAGTTTGTTAGATTTGATCCACAGTGTGAAACATCAGGCAGATGCAAGAAATATTGCTTTTACAGATATTTTAAAATGGATCAATTACCACCGAGTTTACAGACAAATAAAGAAAAATACACAAGAGAGAAGACACCAGTAACACAGTTTTACAGGTCTAATCCTATTCCTGACTCGTGTTTGTTGGCTAGTTACTAGAGGTAGTTTAGTCTATACAAGCTCTCAGGGAGCTAATTTCGGCTACTGAATTATTTCTGTTGCTTTGGGTGGAATCTTAAATGAGACTCGTCTAAGAAAACATGGAAATAAAATGCAGTATTAAAAGAACAAAAAGGAAACCACAGAAGTTGAGAAGTTTTAAAAAATAGAAACACTTTCAGGGAGCCAGCCCAGTTTTACTGTAGAAAAAACTAATGCTACTGAGAGAAGGCAATGACAACATTTTAGATAATATATTCAAAGTAGAGCAAGATTAAGATAAAGGTGTTCAAGGGGGCCTTAGTGTAAAATTTGAGATCTTATATCCTAAAACACTGATAACTCTGGAAGAGTCTTAGAAACAGGGCATATGACTCTTTACTGTAATACAAAAACTGAAACAAAGTCAAAATCCTTTCCCCAACAAGCACTTGATAAAGACATTCCCGCAGCCTGGCAATATAGTGTGAGTTTCCTGTCTTTTATTTGCACTTATACAGTGAACATTATTAAAATGTCACTGTTAACACTTTAGGTGGAATAAGAACATAATACAGTCAAAGTTAACAGTTTGAGAATAGGGTAAACAATATCCTAGGTGTTTTGAATTTCAGATTTTCACTTTGATTCTAGTGTATATTACACAAACAGATGAATATGTCTAGACAGGAAAACACTGTGCAACAGTTATTCTCAGTCTGTATGAGAAGAGATTTTGTCTTTTAGGTAAAATTGGGCTAGTTTAAATGGGCTAATTGTTGATGTTTATATCCTGTATTCATTTAGTCCTTATTCATGAACATTTTTCTTAAAAAGTACACTACTCTACATATACTTATGAAAAACCATGACCCTAACATAGGAAAACACTTTGTTAATATACTTGATTAAGATCTCCCCTAGGTGTCTGCTGATATCACAGAATATCACCTTCAAGCATCTTTAGCAATAAGGATGTAGAGTACTCTGGCACCAGACCCCAGAAGACTGGGGTCTAGAAAGACTGGAAAGTACTACCAGGGGAGTATAAACAAAACATTTCACAAATAGGATTAGTTTTGTCAGCCTAGTCATGCTTTCTTCATGCTCTACAGTCGCTGAGGAACTGCGCTTAGTAGGCCTGTAGAAAGCAGTTGTTAAGATTGCATATTCAGAGAGTATTTTTAATAAATAATTTTAATAAGGAACTATAGTTATTAATGGTGTTTTAGCTGTTTCATTATGATATATGCAGCATACTAAATGCAGCGCAGACTAAACCAGGGAAAACAACAACCTCCTAATGAACTCTTCAAAACTTCAGAGAAATAACCACAACAACCTGATGCAAGCTAGAGTACCTTACATCCAAGTTCTGCACCAGTACAACACATTTTACACCAAGTTAATTTGGCTAATCATTAAGTCCCAGGAAACAACCTGAGCTCAGGCTGTTTTTTAGTCTCTGATTCATAATCTCTCCAAGGTCTAACTCCCTTTTTTCCAGGAATTAAATCTTGGTTTACTATTACCGTTACTCTATGAGAAAGAATTAACTACTTAAAGAACAGAAAAAAATATTGTTTGATTTAAGTGATAAGCTTCAATGAACAATTTTTAAGTACTGATACAAAAAAAAAAACAAACAACAAAACAAAACCAAAATTCAGTAAAGTAGTACTTGGGCCATGAAAACTATAAATATACAGTATGCTGTTTTTTTCTCTCATTGAGTTACTTGACAAGATCTATTCGTATAAGGAACTTCATATAAAGAATTTTAAATATCCCTAGAAGAAAGTCAGTCATGCATACTCAACAAGTCGCTTGTTGTCCAACAAAAAGTAAATAGGATGCTTTATGCATAAACATTAGCATATAATAAAAATAAATACCTGAAATAGCATGCTGAAAAATTTCTGCTGTCCTAGAGATCTGTACTGGAGTGTAACGAAAAAAATAAACAAAACCTTAAGCAGTTGTGTTGGTAAATATCAACTACAGATCACAGATTATTTAGCAAAAAAATAGCTAAAAAGGAAAGACTGAAGGATCCATGCCATTCAGTACTTTACACAGGCTGTGAGATGAGAAATCAGAGAAAAGGGACATCACAAACACAATGATACCAGAGCAGAACTAGATTTGGTGACATTTCTGGGAAAACTAAAAAGATAACCATCAGTAACGCTATCAACTTGTTAAAGGACACTGGGTTTGCATCTTAGGTCTTAAATAAGTTGCAGTAATAATTTCAATACTAATTAAATTTTCATCACATGAAACATTTGCTTTGTCATGTCATCATATTCTAAATTATACAAGAGGCAGAATTTTCTCTTTATTAGAAATCAAAACAAATGCTGAAAGTCTTTAGAATTTCATGCTCCGAATAATATCACAAGTCCTCTTGTTTTTAGAGCAAGTGTATAAACTAGATAAAGATGACTTCATGCCTGTCAAATCCCCACAGATTATCTTATTTTTGTTCAGGTTATTTTCAAAATCAAGATCCAGACAGATTGCATTGTTCAGATTTTCATGATGCTGGAAACATTTCACACTTGAAAATATTTGAACTACTCCAAAAGTAAGTAAAGGGGGAAAAAATGTTCTTCAACAAGGTCATGTTAATATGCATGGGGTTTTTTAAGTGACAAAATAAAAAATGATTAAAAGTTTTACCTAAGTGCAATTATATACCATTTTCTTAAACATATATATGTATAAGAATGTACATATAAACAGAAAATGTCTAAACAGAGTTGTGTTAAAAAAATTGTGAAAACAAGCAAAAAAAATTGAGTTTTGAAACTTCTTTATATCAGAGAGGAATTTTCAGGCCCAGCACCATGCTGCTGGTTTGGCCTCACATATTGTCTCATCATCCTGTGGTGCAGCAGGATCTGGAGGTAAAAAATGTGCAGGTTCCCAAAATGTGTGCAACAGCATGCTAATTTTGCTTTCCAGTTTTTTTTTTTAATTATTATTGTATCACAAAAGAATGACTTTTCTGGTCAACCATACTCAAAACTAATTTTTTTTTAAATTCACTTTTTTAAAAAATTTAAAAGTGTAAATAATTAAAGAATAAAAGACTCTGTATCTCCATTTGGTATGAATAAATGTACGTACCCAGATGTGGAAAGTGTTTAAGAGCAGACAGAGCTGAGCTACTCCATCAGGTGCATCTGACAAGAGAGGTGGCACTCTGAAAGTGTTTCAAAACTGATGTAATCTTTACATTAGAAATTCAAAACTACAGTTTGCAGCAATAAGAAGGGGGCATGGATTCAGCTGATGGTTCTGTAGCCCGTTTCCCATGTGAACTGGTCAGACAGAAGGTTGGACAGGATGACTCACTGAGTACTGATGACCATGCTCAATACAAAGTATAGGAATGAGCAGCCTTCAGGAACCAGGTATAATGAAGACCTGATTTATGCTGCTGCTGAGATTATAGAAAATTAGAAAGAAAGACATCAGTTTGTGAGTCCTGAGAAGGCCACTCTGTAGAGAGAATGGCTTGAGCAATCTGTGCCAGGAGGATCTAGCTGTTCTCACAAAGACTTGAACCAAACCCATGCATATACAAAAAGGAGGACTACTCAAAAGACTGTGTTCAGGCAACAGTTGCTTTTCACAGATATATAGCTCCTATTTCCTTGAAATAAAATAAAAAACCCAACCCTATTTAAAAGTGTCTTAAGCCTAGTTTTAAACATCTTAACCTTTCTTAAATCTCTTCCACATTGTTTTTGATGTGTGAAACCAATGAGACAGCAGTTCACGGGTACAAAAATGGTCTAGAAAAAAGCAGCAGTCCTGGGAAGATGATTTTGAACATCTATTTTCTCACACTTTATGATCTGTGGTGAAAAAAAATGGTACATTTAGTAGCTGCATTATGTAAGTGCTTCTGAGTGACTTGGGAATAGAGCAGTGGTCAGTCACCACCTGACAGATTGTTGAACCCCACTGCATTCAGTGACTGGCTTCAGCCACACTAGGGATATTTTTGAATGAAACAAATTGGATTTTTTTTTTTCCTGAAACGTAGGGGGAAAAAACAACAGTATGTCCCACAGTACCCAATTTTTGCTGCATCACAACCTTGAATTTGATTTGGAAAAATGGCAAATCATTTCCCGGACCACGGGAAACGATGTTTAACAATTGGTTATCATTGTCTATGTACCAGCGTGGCTCTGCTAATGGATACAGTTCCTAATTTTGCAGCTTTAACAGCCACACTGCAAGCAGCTGCACACCCGTGGATGGCACCACTAGGCTTTAAATAAATCTCGTGATACACTTGCCTGGGAAGCTACTGATAGTAGTGGCACAAAACATAGAATCAGTGCACAGTGGACTTTTCCTTCTTTCTAATGGGGTAACCTGTTCGGCCCTCCCCGCTGAAGACAGTTTTCCTTTCTTTTCTTTTAACAGGGGAAAAAAAAGAAGAAAAATTTTTTTTGCCCTACTCAAACATAAATGGATTACAAAAGATGAAAGCAATTTGTATAACATGACAGGACAAGCAATAGTTGAATGTGCACATATTACATTGAAAGCCCTAATCTTAAAACAAAGAAAGGGGAATTCTCCAGACACACCACATAATCAGTTAGCAATGGCTTGAGATATTCTTAATTTTTTTAAACAGATATCGTTTTGCCCTGACAGCAGCGGAACACCATTTTAGCACCACAACAAACTTCATGGCTAAACTGCAGGTTTTGTATAAGGATCCCGAAGGAGACCCAGCCTGGAAAGGGCCAGTAGATCTGCTGGTGTTTGGGCAAGGGTATGTTTGTGCTTTATCACCCACAGGTTCGTTCTCGATGGATACCAGCAAGAAAGGTTAAGCCATGTCATGAGCTGGAAGGATAAACACTTCAACTTGATACCCCAGATCTCCAAACTGAAAATGTGAAAATTGATGCACAGGCAACAGCTTCCTAGGAACTCAGCAACTACAGCTATCACTTGAGAAAATCTGAAACAACTACAACTGAAAGCAGAGAATATGACGGCACGAGTAGGAGCGATGCCAACCTGGATCAGCAACCATCAACCTGGGAACTGAAATATTGGTTGGAAATTTACAAAAACTTTCTGATGTTGTAATCATAATTGCTAATGTATAAAAGATAACACCCCAGATGGGGCCCTAGGGCACAAAAGGAAGAAATACCACTTTATTCTCTGGACAAACCTGTGACCAACACTTATTGCCGGCATGGGGTGAGTTCACCTTTGACACTTGGACATGGGTTATCCCAGACGATACTGGGGAAGAGAAAAATAGGATCCGGATCCATACTCACCATCAAAAGGGGGACACCCCTTTCCCGAGTTATTATAAAACTGTAGTGAAATAAACGAAAAAAAAAATTAAAAATTAAAAATATAATTAAAAAAAGGAAAGAAAGGGAATGGCTATTCCTAACCAGAATTAGAGGAGGACTATTGGATATTTGGCATCACAAAGGAATTTTTAAGCCCCAGAAGTTAAAGTTTTTGAGAATTATTTTAGAAGATTTGGCTAGCCGAAGTATTGATTATTGATATGTGTATGATTGGTTTTATCAGAAATGCAAACCTGCAAAAGAAATGTTGGAGCATGCGAATTTACAGTAGCTAGAAGAATACACTAAGACAAAAGCGAAAAATATCCTAACAACTGTGCATAAGGTCTGCACTGAGAACCAGGTGAAAGGAGGTGGCAAAGAGCCTCCTTCCATAGTCAGGAGCAAGACTGGGTTGGTCTCTGTGTTTGCCACCAAGAAGAACTTTTAGCTCTGCTGTTGGCTGCAACCCAATAGGCATTGAGTGGTGGAGACACACGACATACCAGACCTTGACGTGAGCGGTGGCCTCCTCTGTTACAAGAGGGCCATCCAGGAAGGAGGGGCAGGCCAAGCAGACGTGCATGCATTTAAGCAGGATTGTGAAGAAAATCTTGATTTTTGGAAAGCAGACAAAACTACTGTAGCATCGTTCTTTATACCTGGCATTGCTACTGCCAAAGCTTTAACAGTGCTTAATAACTTAGGTTGCTGGCTTGCTAATCAAACTAATGCAACTTTTTAGCAGTAAGTGATTTTAACAGATGTAGATTCAATTAGACATGCTACCATGCAAAATAGAACTGCTATTGATTTTTTACTTTTAGCACAGGGACATGGCTGTGACGAATTTGAAGGTATGTGTTGTATGAACCATTCTGATAACTCCAATACAGTGTTTCAACAAATTCAGAAATTTAACAGACAGAAAGAGTTAGTTTGGGTTAGATGGGTGGTTAGGGGGTTTAGGAACTGTTAAAGATGGCAGTTATAACAGTGCTAATGATTTTTGCTTTATTGTTAATCACACTTTGCTTTCTACAATGCTTACGGAATACTGCTGAAAAAATTAATGTAAAAGGTTTGGGTTGCTTAAGTTAAACAAAACAGGGAAATTGTGTGAACTTTTTAGAAGAAAATGGTGATGTAGTTGATTTGTACTAAAGGAGAAAAAACATCAGCAAGGAATGAGAATGTAGGCAATTATGCAGAATGTAAGTGAAGGTAAATAATCAGCATGACTAAGTAATTTTAAGGGTCCCATTCCCAGGACTAAAACTAGCCAATAGTAACTTTGTTGTTAGGATCTTAGAATCATCATATCCAATTAGTAGCTGCCAAATCTGCAAGACCTCTGTATAAAAGTGTGTAATCAAGGCATAACAAATGGCTACCACATGATCATATTGGTCGGCGTCTGAGTCCTTACCAGCGGCAGTGTATTAAGACTCTGAAAATCAGATTTTTAAGATACCTTCTCAACAATGACAAAAGCAAGAATTTCCCAAGACCAAGAACTAGCCCTGTAGCAAATACCAAATAACCATACCTTCCATTTAGAAAATGAGAGATATTGACTTTTTAGTAATCCCATGCATCTCTATAGCAACAGGTATATACTGAAACTGAAAAATTAGTACACTTTTTGAGGTTCCCGTGAATCCACTTTGACAACCACATTTCACGTAATTTTTCAGTTGTTAACAATCTCACTTTGTCAGTTCTGGAACAAAAAACTCTACAAGTACCGCTAAGACAAAACTCAAAACTACTACAAAATGTGGAACCATCCACATACAAATTGATACTTCCAAGGAATTATGGCCTTGTTTTTAGCATCTGACAACCTTGAAAGAGGATGAATTGCTAACAATACCAGACACTGTTCTGAGACTTTCCTTTTAGCTCTGACAAAATCCCTGTAAGACTTCATTCCAAGCAAAGTTCAAATGCCAGCAAAACCTGCAGACTTTAATGACACTTGGAGTAAAAAGACTGATTTAATACCACTATGGGCTTCTACTGTGTACAAGGGAACTCTCAAAATTATTTCATGTTGATTGTTAGTGTATTGCTAAGGGGTTTACAAGAAGCACTTGTCATTTAGGGGATTATGAGAAGTACAATCTTTACACAATATTATTAACTGAATCAGCTTTTGATGTTTTCCTAGAAGTACATTAGGTACATTTTCCAGTAGATCACTATTTCAGTTTAGTTTGCAGTCTTACGGGGACATAAAACTAAAACTCAGAAGACTTACTGACTTAGAAGTGACAAGAGCTACAATTTAGGCAAAAAATTCTCTCTTAAATACAGTGAAATATCAAGCTAACACACTGCAAACATAAAGTCTAGAAAGGTAACTAGTACTAAACACTATATTACACACCCTGTTCAGTTTATATTTTACAACACCAGATCCATTTGTAAAGGGAAATACTACAACATTAGCTTGCTATAACAGTTTACAAGGCTTACATAATGTGTGAGGCTGGGCCTGCTTCAGTGACGTACAGATACAACACTTTTTGTCTGTAAAGTCTTTTGTTTTCCTCAATACTCTGCCTGTCAGACTAAATGTCTATTATATTTCCAAAGGTCTTGACTGGAAGAAGGTGAACTTTGTGTTCTGGTTTTTGATAGTATTAATCCCGAGGTAAATTGATTTTCATTAGAACAGACATCTGCTTTTCCTTTCAGCTTACAGTAGGTGTTTTCTTCAATTAACAAGGACAGACAGCTGCTGAGGTGGCTAACATCCAATCAGACAAAGAATCAGTGGTTATAGAGCATTAGAGGAATACTCTACAGAAGCAAGAAGAAAGTTTACTGGAATGAGGAAAAGAGTGATACCAGCTCATCTAGTGCTCCTGCACAGCCCATGGTATTCCTAGTGGTGGTAGAAGCTTCTTTTTGAGAGTCTAGTTGTTAGAAGTTAAGTTTTCACTGAGCATCATCTGTTCTTTCAGAAAAAAAAAAAACCTATCAGTTATTATTTTTCCAAGTACAACTTAATTATGCAGAAAAAAAACCCCAAAAACTAGTCTAACTGGAACAGAGACACAAGAATGCTACTGTTACTGTTTCCTACATGTACTCATTTTGGAGTTGTGTCAGGTGTTTACCTGTTTGGGTTGAATTTGTAAAAAAATCAGGCAACTGGCTGTGTTATTTGGCATTTAATTTTCAGCAAAATTTATTGGATTACTTCAGCTCCTGGTGTCATAATAAAGCAGAAACATATTCAAATATTTCAACATTGTCCGTGGACTTTTACTACTCTACACAAAAGATGTGTGCTTGTGGTGCCATAGGATCATGACCAGCCATTAAATACAACAATTAAAAAATCTTTTATATGCTTAAGCACTTTATGATGTATTGAGTACAAACTACAGTTCGAAAAATAAAGTTTATATTCCTTACAGAAAAAAATCTACATAAAATCACACAGAATCACAGAATCACAGAATGCTAGGGGTTGGAAGGGACCTCGAAAGATCATCTAGTCCAATCCCCCTGCTGGAGCAGGAACACCTAGATCAGATCACACAGGAACGCATCCAGGCGGGCTTTGAACGTCTCCAGAGAAGGAGACTCCACAACCTCTCTGGGCAGCCTGTTCCAGTGCTCTGTCATCCTCACCATGAAGAAGTTTTTTCTCATATTCAAGTGGAACCTCCTATGTTCAAGCTTGCACCCATTGCCCCTTGTCCTATCACTGGATGCCACAGAGAAGAGCCTGGCTCCATCCTCTTGACACTCACCCTTCACATATTTATAAACGTTAATAAGGTCACCCCTCAGTCTCCTCTTTTCCAAGCTAAAGAGACCCAGCTCCCTCAGCCTTTCCTCATAAGGGAGATGCTCCATTCCCTTAATCATCTTCGTGGCTCTGCGCTGGACTCTTTCCAGCAGTTCCCTGTCCCTCTTCAACTGAGGGGCCCAGAACTGGACACAATATTCCAGATGAGGTCTCACCAGGGCAGAGTAGAGGGGGAGGAGAACCTCTCTTGACCTACTGACTATCCCCCTTCTGATACACCCCAGGATGCCATTGGCCTTCTTGGCCACGAGGGCACAGTGCTGGCTCATGGTCATCCTGCTGTCCACCAGGACCCCCAGGTCTCTCTCCCCTACACTACACTCCAACAGGTCAGTACCCAACTTATACTGGAACCTGGTGTTGTTCTTGCCCAGATGCAAGACTCTACACTTGCCCTTGTTAAATTGCATTAAATTTTCCCCCACCCAAATCTCCAGCCTGTCTAGGTCTCGCTGAATGGAAGCACAGCCTTCTGGCGTGTCAGCCACTCCTCCCAGTTTCGTATCATCAGCAAACTTGCTGAGGGTGCACTCTATTCCCTCATCCAAGTCCTTGATGAATATATTGAACAGCACAGGTCCCAATACCGAACCCTGGGGGACTCCACTAGATACAGGCCTCCAACTAGACTCCATCCCATTCACAACAACTCTCTGGCTTCTTTTCTCCAGCCAGTTCACAATCCATCTCACTACCCGATCATCCAGATCACACTTCCTCAGTTTAGCCGCAAGGATACTGTGGAAGACAGTGTCAAATGCTTTTCTGAAATCAAGATAGACCACATCTACTGCTTTAACATCATCTATCCACCTGGTAATATCCTCATAAAAGGCTATCAGGTTGGTCAAGCATGACTTCCCCTTGGTGAAGCCATGTTGACTGCCTCTAATGACCTTCTTATCCCTGATATGCCTAGAGAGAGCATCAAGAATAAGTTGTTCCATCACCTTTCCAGGGATGGAGGTGAGGC
>WKFP01015170.1:20640-41004 GCA_011057875.1 Pterocles orientalis
GGGGTCCTTGCTGGGGGGATGCGCGGTTGATGGTTCATGGGTACCAGTGATGGTATGTTGGCTTCTGCATCTCATCACACCATCCTCCCCGCCCATATTCTTGCTTGTTGTCTGAAAATTAGGTTTGATTTTGTTGCCACAGAAAGCAGGGTGGGTGCAGTGGCTGAAGTTGTGCCCAGCATGTCCGGGACCCTCCACCGCTCCTCTGGCTGTGTGCAGCACAGCCCCCTCCCATCACCTCCCCAGCAAATGGTACTCACTGAGCTAGATGCTGACATCCTTCAGTTTGAACCAATATCTTTTCTGCAAGCAGTAAATCTGGTTCACTCAAGAATAAAAGGAAAATCTGACATAAAACAGAGGTAAGAAAGTCCGTGCATTACAGAGCAAGCCCTGCCCAGCGCTTTGGATGCAAACAGGTCTGACGCCCTGCAGAAAAGCTGTGCCTCTGCCGTGCAGGCAGGGAAAGCAGCAATAGATGGCTCAGATATCGCAAAGAAAAGTCTTGTGGCAATTCCTGAGGTGTGGGGTGCTGGGGCTGCTCAGGTCAGACCAGAAGGCTGTGGTACTCGTTATCCCTGCAGACCTCTGGGCTGCTGCTCCTACAGCTTCCCAAGGGAGATGCCATCCCCTCGCCGGGTCCACAGACAAACAAAAGAATCACCAGGTTCAAAAACCATTAATAGATGTACATTATGCAAACTTTAAAAAGAAATAGTTTCATCCGGTTGGTTTTCTATGTGACTGAACACGTCATGCCCCTTGGGTTTTCTAGAAACTGAAATGCGAGCGAAGAATTCCTTCTGTCCTTCTGAGCATTAAAAGCCTTAATGCTGAAGATCTCACTGGGCTGGAGGCGTTTCAGCCCAGGGGTTTCTGGAGAACACGGGAATGGATGCCAACAGGTCTGTGGGAAAGCCTGGACCAAGAGCACAGATCAGACAGCAATTTTTAGCCTGCCATAAAGAAAGCCCGTTTTTCTCTCCTGTTTTGTGTTGTTGCAGGAAGCATTAGCACAGCCCGACGCGGTGGATTTATCCCCTGAAGAGGGTGACCCTCTGCCTGGCCCAGCAAGCAGCACCCGCCACGGTCTGACACGCACGGTATGGTTCATTTGATGGTTTTATTCTTTCCCAAATCACTTACTGGGGAGGATTTCTGATGGCATTACACACCCCCCGCAGAGGCTGCTGGGCACGTTCATCAGCCACTCATCCCAGTCCGATGTGTTTAGTGATGTTTCATGGCGATGGATCGACAGGGGCATCCACTGCTGCCTGAAACCCTTGGCACAAGCCCTGCCTTTCATTTCTGCCCTGAGACTGATGTTCGACCCTGGCACTGGGTGGGGATTGCGGTGGTCACTGAGATTACAGGGGTGGAAAATGCTCGCATGATGTTTGGGGCAGGCTCTGCATGGAGCAGGTCTGTCCACCGTTGGGAATCATCCCTTGAAGCCTGCAGATGGATCAGAGCGATGGCAAAAGCCATCGTGCCTTCATGTCACAGCTCCATCCCATAATGCTTTATTCCCGATCCCGACAGCCCCTCACATGGTGACTCCAGAAGAGCCAATGCTCAATGGAGCACGTGGCTCCGTTGACTCAACCATTGAACGCTGTTGGGTATATAGGGAACAAACTTCCTCTGCGCTGGGGAGCGGGGATCCCAGGGGAGAGGTTTGTGTTGTTTTTCCGGGACATGCTGCTCTTTGCACCCGCATCATGTTATATCCCATACATGGATCCCTTCATGAGCATCTGATAAGCGTAAGCAGCGCGAAAAAGAAATAGAAGTCATCCATCCTAAAACAGTTGAACCTCACCAAGAAAAAGAACAACTTCTGAAGTGCGCTGCTCACTCCAAGCCCACCAGAAGGGACATCCAATGTTTCTGCTGAATGCAATACCCTTTAGAAAGGCTATCTGCTCTACACAGCACCACTGACCTTGCTGCAAGAGGGACCATTATTCTCTTTATTCATGTTGTCCCCACAGCACGAACCCCTAAACTGCAACAAGAGGCTGAAAAAAATTCCTCTTATGGGGTTTTGGTGCTACACCAAAAGTCCAGTTACAGCCAACAACAGAAGAGGTTTGTCCTTCAGACCAGTGAGCGAGCACCAACCTAAGGATCCCTCCAACAACACAGCTGGGAAGTCAGCACATCTGTCGGTCAGAGCTCTTCTGCAAGGTGTCTGGAGCAGGGATCCCTCCCCTGGGGTGGCACCGTGCCGGGTCCAAAGGAAAGGCCACCACCTCCATGCCAATAAATGACAGTAAACCATGCTGCCACCCCTGGTCCTCCCATGGGCCACCTTGGGGCTCAGCAGCCTCCTTTGTGAATCATCCCAATTCTTAAACCACCATCTGAGTCTCCTGTTGCTGTCAAGGCATCTTGTGAAATTATTAAGATTTTCATTTAAAGGATAAAAAAAAAAAAAACAGTGATCCTCTTCATCGTGACAACTGAGCCCCCGGGGCTGCTGGACCCTCCTTTCCCATGCTCCATGGAAATATCTCCAGAGGTGAATCTGTGTGTGCACTGGAGGAAGGAAGGAGCTGCAGCGTGCCCTGGAGCACAACTGATGGTACTCATCAACACGCTCACCTTGCAAGCGGTAGTTTTAATAATTTTCAATCCTTAGAGAAACTACCAAATTCTGTGCAAAATTACCAGTTTTTAAGTAACCACATTCCCCTCAACATTTCTTTTATTCCAGAAGGAATATTTTCACTTGCAAAGCCCTACTTCTTCCATTGCAATTATTTTAACCACCATTGAACAGCGATTAAATAATAAAACTTCCTAAACCCTATACATCCTCGCTGCTGCGAACATTACTGACATCAATTCTGCTGAAGGCAATGCATGAAAAAAAAAATCACTGCTTCCAGCTCATTGGACTTAACCCAGAAAAAAAAAATACATATTTTATAGAAACATCTTCTGATGATTCACTGTATCTTGAGGAGGAAGGAGAGATTATAGAATAAAATATGGGACAGATTCCAAATTATTGCCACTATACTGATGTCAAATTAAAGCAGTGAGCCAACAGATGGGTTTGGAGTGTCTAAAAATAACTTTTTTTTTGGCCAAAATGTTGGGGGTTTGAGTTTAACGCAGGCATCTTTTGCTCATCCCTTAGAAATACAGAAATAAGATCACTTAGCTCTTTATTCCCAAGAATTAGTGCTGATGGAGGTGACACAAGAGCGACTGGATGCTCTCTGGTACAATGTGATGCCTGTAGGAGACTAAACACCCCCATAGCTCACTCCAAAGGTGCCCAGCCTTGCTTTGGTATTAATGCCAATTTGTGTACAGATATTAATACAGTAAACCTCACGCAGCGCTGCAGTCAGCCAAGGCTGTATCTGTTATGATTTCTGAGCGTACGTGCAAGCGCAGCGAGCCAACACTGCAGAGACACTGACATTTTCCCAATACTGCCTGAACCTATATTTTAGCTTTTTTTTTAAAAAAAATTTTTTGCACATTTTCAGACGCAGGAAAATACATGGAAACAAAATGGTAATTACTTTGAAATACAGTGGTGTAGAAAAAATGCATTCACTCCTTTTTGCCTCAGAAGTGGGAAAAGTATTTCACTTCTATTTGCTGGCGACGCTCCGTTCGGTTCATAATTTAGATGTATGGCTTTGTACTTCGGATCTGTTCAGTCAGATGCACAACACAATTCTTAATTATTTCAAAATGATTTAAATGGAATAATAAATCTAGCGTTTGATGTAACATGGCTGCCTGACCCAAAGAAATATGCGGGTAATTATCATCCTTCCCAAGTGGATTTTTTTTTTTCCCCCCAAATCACTAATTATTGGCTACACTCGCAATGATCATTTGGAGTAATAGTGATGTTTTGCTGCATTGTTTCGGACAAGAACAATATAATAATTTTAATCAAAATATATAGAGTTTATCCCTACGCCAAAATGCAAATGTAGTTGGTCCGATGGTTACGAATGAAATAAAAAGGAGTGGCTTGAAAAACCAAAGGCTAGGAACATGCAATGCTTGTTTTCTAAACAAGAAAACTCAGTATCAGCCCTGGGCACAGGGGATTTGTACAAATTCTGGAGACCCCACAGCAGACAAAAGCTGAAGCCCCCCGGCCAGGACTGTGCCGTGCTAGGGAGAGCTGTGCCCCTGGCTCGTCGGCTTTTATTAACCCAGCGGGGAAGTCATGCTGTCTTTGGAAGTATCTACAACTTCATTATCGTTGCAGACCCCTTAACAAGGTCACAGCAAACGGAGGTAAATGTGGATCAGTCCAGTAACGAAAGGGTCTGGCCGTGAATACAGATTTTTGGTTAGCAGGAGAAAAATCAGATTTTTTAAAAAACTTTTCTGTATAATAACTCACGTGTGATGAAGCACCGTTCCCCTTCGCAGTCCAGCACAACCTTCCAGCTTCAGGTAGCAGAGTCCTCCTTAAAGACCAGCAGCCTGAATTAAAAGTCACCAGCAGTGATAATATTGATTTATCATCTCCAGAGGTATATTTTTCACAGGTGTCTGGTTAAACTTCAAGTAACCGCCTCAATTAGGACACTTTAGTCTCCGTGCGGTTCCCCAAGAGCAGGTTTCAGCTGCATTTAAAGTCGCTCTCAGGGCTCTAATCCATGTTCTGTCTCTGATTGCTCAGGGAAACCTAAATAAAAAATAGATTGCTGCAGCACGAACAAGGATGGAGGGAGCCAAGAAGAAGACATGAAACAAAAGCTCTGCCCCCAATCCTGCTCCATTTCATAAATCCTTGATTAAATGTGGAGAGGGTGACACAACCTCAGAAAAATTTCCTCAGACTTCTACAGCATTTTGGATGAAATGTTCTTTCTTGCTCGCCTTTTAGTCTGAATATAGCTTTTCTCTTCCTGTCTTGGCTTTAAGTACTAGTACTGTCAAAAAATGCATAATAGAAAAAAAAAATATTATGTACTGCCTTCAAAATAACTGCCCTGTATGTGTGTCCATGTGTATATACGCACACACACGTATATACGTATATATGGCAAGTTTACCCATCTATCTATAAAGAATAATGTTTCCTAACTATCATCTCTTCAGTGGAAAACTTTCCAAAACATAATAAGCACATCAGTGAAATAAAACCTAGAGCTATCGTCATCTGTGATAGCACGGAGCTGTGTGCGGTGACACGTTGGTGGCTTCCCCCAGAGAGCTGCCCCACCAGAAGCATCACTGAAGTTCCCAGCCAGGAGACCGAACCCACGGAAGGACTAACCACGGCACCTGCAGAAGATGCGTTATGTCTGACTTTGTTTTGCTGGCGTATCATGGGAAACGCACGCTTGTAAACGCCTGCCAAAGCCAACACACCCCTGATTCTCTTAGATTTACTGTTCGCTTCCAAAAGTGCAGAGTGTGAACTAACCGCAGCAGCAGCTAGCAGCTCTTTTACAGAAGGAAAACACTCAGTGGGTGGAAATAAAAAAAGGTTGGGTTTGGCACTACTGGCCACGCGTTGGTTTTCTGCAGATTTTGCTGGTGAAGCTCTCCCCCAGCCATCAGTGGAGGCTGTGCATTGCCCCCATCTCCGCTCCGCCTGGATCACGCTGCAACACCCAACCGCCCACCATGCTGCCGTCGGCGGAGAGGCTGACAGTGACCCCAGCCAGTGTCCTGCTTCTCTTTGCTGTTCTGTGTCTCTTTTGAACACATTCAGGTAGAAGCGAGTCGTGCTAATCTTACTCTTATCAGCAGCTGCCAGGGCTTGGGACGGTAACTCTGAATTAGTGTGGAGTGCGTAATTCCCCAAGTCCTTTGCAAGAGCTTTAAGCAGTAGCTGCTGTATGAAATTATTCCTTTCCCGTTGCTGTCAGCAGTCCTTTTCTTTACTATGATTATTCTTTATCCCCAGCCCTAATTCTGACCTTTCGCTCATCGGTTAGGTATTATGCCTTGCACAGCCCTCGTAACGATCTGTTACGCAAAGAAGCTGCCGTGGAAGATGCTGTGTGACAGTAGGTACGGCTGCTCTCGCTCCTGGGCAGCCGCGCTTTGTGTCAACTCTGGTTTTTGCGTGTCTGCATCCATCAGAATTGCTGATGTACGGGAACAAGCCATCATCCCTGGCAGGGCTGCAGGAACATGCCCCAAGGTGCGTGGGGGGGACTGGAAATATGGACACGCACTAAACTTCCCAGCTTGTCTCGTTAACGTGCACATCACATAGGCAAAGGTAAAATCTTTATGATGGCAAACGCGAGCCAGGGAGCTCAGCAGCTTGGTCCAGCCCTGTCCCTCAGGGCATCCCTCCCGGTCGGTGTAAGGGACAGACAGACACATCCAGCAGCAGCGTTTGCTGCCAGCAAACCCGCATCTCCCCAGCACCATTCGGATGCTCAGCTCCAGTTCCCACCCTGCCCATGCTCTGCGATGGTGTCGGTGCTTCGCAGTTAAGAGAAGTCACACTGTTAGCCCCCGTGTCCCTGGGTTTGGGGACACTCCCCCCAGCATGGGACCAGAGGGCAGAGACCTCTGCGGCTTCGGCTCCTCCGCCACAGCGACGCATTTCAATTAGGATGGCTGGTTGGTTAATTATTGCCTCATTAAATGTGACACACCACCACTTGTGCGCGAGCTGTTCTATCTAATGTGATTTTTCTACGTGAGAGAAAAGCGCCTCGTTAATTGGCTCGCCTGCGAACAGCAATCAGCGCGGCGAGCACGCCCAGGAAAATACAAATCGAATCCTTCCCGCAGCTCTCATTTAACGTGCTTCCCATCCAGGTGACGGCAAACACATTTCCCATTAAATCCAAACCACAGAGTGGATGTACATTTATACAGAGGTATTAAATTGTTTCTATTTATGAAATAATTCTGGATGAGATTAGAGATTCCTGGCTTGGATCGACTGCAAATCCTCCATCCTATGACTTGATTAAAATGCATTATGAAAGAAAGATGGCAGGAAGACAGCCTGCATTTTCAAGTCAGGAAAAAAAAAAAAAAAAGCTTCCAGCTTGCCCTGCTGAATGTCCTTTTGAACAGCAGGCGCTGCTTTAGCAGGCTGCCGCATCTCTGCTGCACGCTCAGATAAGGCTGGCTCCAGCACACCACATTCCTGTTTCATATGCTGTTCCGAGACCAGTTGCTTGCACTCTGGATCGTAATGCAAATATTTAAAGCGTAAGCTAGAAACAGGAATAGCTAGCTGGAGAAGCTGATGAAGCATTAGGAAGCCTTTTCTCTTTCCAGGTTGCCTTTCCACATTTGATTCCACACTGTAAGCAGTTGTGCATGGGCATCACACGTGCACACAACGTGCATCAGAGTGGCGCTGGGGCCAGATCCTGGTACCCCTCGACGCTGGGTTGGGGGCAGCAGGAAGCTCAGGGGCAGGTGGGCTCTTGGCTGCTGTAGCCTTGGCCCAGCATCATTAGGAACAGTAATTAGTGCCTTCATTTTCACCAGCACTAGAGGGCTGGGGGGGGCTTCTGCTTCGTACCCCCCAGGTTTTGGGGGTCTGCTACCTGGTCGTTTGCAAAAGCAGAGCAGGCAGGTGAGCATCTGACACCTTTCTGCACGAGGAGGTTTGGACAGGTATGACAAATGGGCTCGCTGGCACGTGGAAGGGAAGAAAAAGTCTCAGGAGAGAGGGCTGCGGTGGAATAGCCATGGTGGCCAAGCCACCGTGGCCCTTACTGGCCACCCCAGCAGCTCCTGGCAGCCCTGGCTCTGGGGTGCAAGGGCAGCCTTGCAGTGCTTGGTCACCTCCTTATTTCTGGTTTGTTGGGGTTTTTTTTAAATTGTTGTGATCAGAGCTGCAGTTGCTTTGCCCTTGAGGTGGGACTGGAGCATGGTGAAGTCTGCTGGGCTGCAGGGCTGGTTGTTCATCTGGATCGTTCCTGCCGACGTGGCTCAGTTGGTGAATGCCACGGCGATGCTGGGAGAGCTCTTGCCTTTAATTGTTGCTGAGTATTGTGGATGTTGCTAGAAGCCATGCATAATGGGTTATTAGGTTTGTCTTAAAAAAATAAAAAATAAAAAGAGAAAGAAAGAAAAATAATGTTCTCCCTGCGAATGAAAAATTGCTTGGAGTACGCTGTCAAAACAGCCATGGTACAAAGCCACTTCTGCAATTACAGGGATCGTGCACGCATGAGCGATGAGACTTCTACATGTATGAGAAATGAGAAAAAGGTCTTTTAAAATACACTTTAGTTTTACTTCATAATTATGTGGATCCAGGATGATGCATCACAGAGATATCACTATGCTGAAGTATGAAATTGTTTGAAGATTTATTTTTATCCAGAAGCGGTGCCGTGAGCAACACTTCAGAATATTCGGAATTGACGGGAATTATATTAGTCATATCTTTATTATAAAGAGAGTAATTTATTCAGTAGATTTAGAAGGCTTTGATTTTCATCTCTGAAGAGCTGAAGGGTCAAAACATAAATTAGAGTAGCACATGGCAGTGCTGAAGATCCAGGCTATGCAAGTACTAATGGTGCCAATGTATTTTAGTAAACTGCTAAAATCTGTTGTATGAAATGCAGAATTTGTACAACTGGAAAAAAAGTGATCATGAAATAAGAGACAGCACGGAGGAATTAACTAATAAGATGCCAGTGACAAATGAAGGATATGCATTGTTTTAAAAGTCGTCCTACGAGCCTGAGCCATGCTTTGGCATCACAACTTCTCATCACAGTGGGGACACCACCACTTTTCACAGCCTTGTCCAGAGAAGCTAAACTCAGTTTTTGCTTCACTTATCCATGAAGGGAAGCCAAAATGTCCCACAGCAGGGATTTTTAAGAGTTACTGTTTGCAAAGAACTTAAGAACGTTTATATGAGAGGTACTGAGCAGGGTAAACAGTGTCATTATCCTGCATACCACTGCGTAAAAGCTGCAAATCGCCTTTTGTCTGGACGTAACTGCTCACCGCTCATCCCCGCCGACTGCTGCCAGGGAACTTGGAGATCACCGTCTGTAATAAAAATAATTAATCCCGGAGGAGAGGAATCCCAGGTAAGCCTGAATTTCTTGCATTGTATGCAAGGCATAAAGACTTGGGAGGCTTTAATGTTATTTTTCTGTTGTTATTCCGAGGAGCAGGCTCGAAAATCTGACAGGTGACAATGAACGTTTCACGTACCGTGTTTTGGTGGATCAGCGTGGTTGGGGTGAGCACAGCTCATTCGAACTCTCACTAGAAGTCACCGGTTTGGTTTTATATTTAGCTTGCGCAAACATTAACTATAACTTCCCTCCCTCTTCCGGGGTCGTTGGCCAGGAGCAGGCTGGGCCTTTGGTCATCAGGTGGGGAGGGGCAGTATCACTATGTATCACATTGTATATTTGTATATAGTATTATTTCCAATATTATTGTAATTTAGTTATTAAATTGTCCTTATCTCAACCCACGAGTCCTCTTTGCCATTTACCTCTTTAATTCTCTCCCCTATTATTGGGTGGGGGCTGGGACTGTGTGAGCGGGTGTGTGTGGTTTGGCCCCCAGCCAGGGGCCAACCCGCCACAAATGTTAAAACAGAAAACTTCAGACCGACAAGAGGTAGGTATGCAGAGGAGAATCACAGCACTGCTTTTTCGGTTAGAAACAAGGAATATAATATTTTGAGAAATAAATACGTAGGCTGGAAGCTTTCCTGGCTGTTTTGGAAAGTTCAGCTGTTGCTCCTGCTGAAGGATGCGAAGCATTTCTCTCTAGATACATCCTCTTCCCGCTCTCCTCCTCACTGTCCCTTTGGAGATGCTCTCCTGCAGATGCCTATCGTAGACCTGCTTCCCAAGAGCATGGTCATCTCTACCCTCTTGCCCACAGACTTTTTAGCTGTTGCCCACAGAATTCTTCGCTTGTCTTCCCACACCAGGTGCCAGTTTGGGGACAGAGGACAACGCACCCAACCCACCTCCTCTTCCCTGGCCCCAGCACAGAGCATGGCAGAGCTGCGCAGCCCCCTCCTTCACCCCAACCCTCCTGCCCCCCATTTTCTCCAGTGCCACCTATGCCAAAACATGTGGGCATTGAGGCAAATCCTCCTGCTAGTTGCCTCCACGAATCTTGCGAGCAGTGCAGTAGGTGTTCAGATGGACTCTCCTCTTCTGGGCTCCGTGGACACGAACATGTGAAGACAAGGGCATCTCAAAAGCACAAATTGCTTACGGACAGTATTGGATTGCTTGGTAACCATTTGCTTAGGGCAATTACCACTAATTATTTAACAGAATTGAAAAAGTGAAAAAATAATCTATAAAGGGTGCTAGGGACACATTACTGTGTGATAATGGGATTTTACAAGATGGACAAAAGAACCCCAGCTTTAAATGTGTCTGGTAGGTGCACAAAAAGAAATATATTTTTTTGCTACTTGTGATATTTCATGAAAAAAACCTAAATACTGAACTGCATTGTACAGAGAATAAAATGAGGTTTTGGCTGGTATTTATTTACAGAGTAAGCTTTTTGTGATAATTTAGGAAATACATAAAGTGCATCTCATTTTATTCCCCCAGATACATGCACGAGGTTCTGTGTAAGCTAAAATTAGCTGTGGTTTTTTGTCTAGACCATCTGTAGATGTAATTTTGTCTTGAAGAGGACATGCATACCCAATCATAACACTGAATGGCTCGAGCATCTCGTCCCCTCCGAGGGGGCAGGAAGCAGAAATGGTCCCATCCCAGGGCTGTGGGTTGGATTTTCCCTCCTTGGTCAAGTTTTCTGCTTTCTACCCCACCTACCTTCCTGCCAAAGGACCTCAGCTGAAGTCAGGTGTATGGGGGACTGTGACTTTATTGTCCCTGCATTCTTCACCTGTAAAATGAGTGTGATGAAGCCCATTTACATCAGATGGCCGCTGTGAGGATTATTAAATTAAAAGTGGTTTTGGACTGTCAGTTGAAAGAAAGTCCAAGTATTGACTAGTGTTAGTTCTGGGCGTTCCTCAACGGCTGTAATTAATTAAGATGGCAGTGTTATTTGGGACAGCGTTTGATCATATGAAGCTGCAAGAACAGAAAGGCTGAGCTGGCTCGAACAGAGGTATTTGGTATTTGATGCCTCTGCCCTGTCCAGGGGGTTCTTTGAGGGGTTGCTGGAGCCAAAGGGTGGCTCTTGGGCTGGGCTGTTCCCAATTCCTGCTCCCAGAGGGGGGCTATGACCTCCCTCTGCCCCCCTCCTATAATTAGAGGCTTAATTCCAACTGTTGGTGATATCAGATATCTCCTAGGTAGCACTATCAGATGCTGTTGCTAGTCAGCATCTTGTCAGAAAGCTGCTACTTGCTTCAGAAAGTCATACAAAACAACTGCGTTACCAAAAATAAAAAAACTGAAATGTTAAAATGCTGGGCTGGGACTCAGCTCCCTGGAAATGAGACTCTGAGATGCTTTTTATAACCTCCTGCTTCACCATCTTCATATTGACTCACGTCATTATGCAAATGCCATAAATTGCAATAAAATCAATTAAAGTGCTATCAAGTCTCATAAAAAGATGTACCCATTAGTTTGCTGCTGAGACAGTATTTCTGCTCCACTTGCTCGTGTCCAAGGCAGAGCTGCTCACCACCGGGAATAGCGAGGTGCCTGCTTTCCACAGTGCATGAGCCCGGGTGGCCAACGTTCTGCTGGCATCCTTCGAGCTGGGATGGGGTTTGTGCAGGATACCTGGCAGTCCGGGGCAAGGAGGGCAGCGGTGATTTCCAGCCCTGCTCTAAAATCTAACCGTGCAATCTAGCATCTTCTAACCACAAAACTGTACCCCAAAGAAAGGGTCCGAAACACCTGCTGTTACCAGTCATAATTGGATGGAAAATGTAGGATAAGATGTCAGTCTTTAATATTAGAGATTCCTGGAGCCTGACCATGCTTAAGGGTTTGTTTTGATCCCTTTCCTGTAGTACCTTTGTCATAGAGTCCTGATTAATTTTTTAAGCTGGTGGGTTGTTTTTTTTTTAATTCCAGCCTGGCTAAAGCAAACTCTACCAACAAAAAAAAGAGGGCTCCGCAGGGTGCTGAGCGGTGTCTGGGTTCTGCGTTGGTTAGGGAAGATGTCCTTTAGCTGAAAAACTTTTTTGCCAGCCTGGGAAGGCTAATGCTTTTTCCTGCAAACCGCAAGGTCTACATCTCAACAGCATAAAAATGATGCAGCAAATCACTGCAGCACTCTGCAGTGCAGAACTGGTGCCATTTTTTCTGTGCAAATTAGATTTTCATGGACCTAGCTGGTACCTGAGCTCAGAGACATCCCTTGGCTAACTCTTCTAGTCGGCGTTGCTGGGGGAAAAAAAGGGAGTGTGGTTTTGCCTTAACATTTGAAAATATAGACATCACAGTATGTTGGGAGATCTCACCCAAAAAAGGGGAAAGAATTAGGTGAAGGGAGGTTTACGTAAAATCAGTGTCTGCCCACAACCCAAGAACTGAGTAACGACATTCTCAGAGTGCTACTTTGAAGGGGAATTTCACCTGACCGCAATTTAATGTAAAACTGGGTTATCTGCACTGGCTTCTTCGAATTTAACAAGACCTTAATGTGGATGTCTGAGGCCTGACCCATCGGAAGGGTAGTTTAGGAAGAAAGTGCAATTACACTATAAATAATTCACTCCGGCGCCTTGGCTCCCATTCGCTGTAGCCCTTTTAATACCCCATAAACTCAAATGTACCATGCTATTTCTCTCCGTTTCAAACTGCTCTCCCAGGGACAGCAAATGGAATAGCACCATCAGACCATATGCTGTGGAGACCAGAGAGCGGATGAAATTGCGGCGGTACCGACACGTGCTTGGTTTTTTCTAGTTGTAAAGTTCACATGATGAAATACAGCTCGTTCCTTTCCCTCCGTGTAATACGCATTAAGAAAGTTTTTAATGTGACAGCTCCGACGTGGGGTGCAATGTCACCTGGGCTGAACAAGGAGGGTTTTCCCCGGGAGGTTTGGTGAGCAAGGAGTGTGTTGGTGCTGGTCCATGCTCAGCAGCTGCTGAAATTGGGGGAAAAGGAGCCAGCCCTGCACGATGGGCAGCTGTCCTTGGCTCAGTAACTCATGTGTGATTATTTCCAAAGTGCTGATCTCACACACCTGGCAGAAGTTGGTGGGAATTCTGAGGGATTCATCCAGAAGATGCAGCCCCGTTTAAGGTATTGCCGGTGCCCTCGCCCATCCCAAATGGTCCTGATGGGTGACAAAACTCTGGGGTTGCGGGTTAAACCCGGCTCAGCAAGTGTTGTAGAAAGAGGAGGGAGAGCTCAGCTCTGAGCCAGTGTTTGCACAAGCCTCCTTTGCCCGTCTGTGTTTGGATTTGGTTAAAAGTCAAAGTGGGGTTCACCACGGCCCCTCCTGCAGACCCCCAGAATTCTCTCTGCAGCCTGGTTTCTCCTCTCCCTCCCCAGGGGTTAGTGGACATATTTTGGGCTTAATCCAGTGTAAATAAGAGGAATACCCAGCTTGCGGGCACCTTGAATTTATTGGTAAGGAATCCCAAATGGGTTTTTTCCTGAGTTCTGAAACTCCCGTACCTCTAAGGCTTTGCTCCCAGCCGGCAGGAGAGCTGGAATCCCCGCTCCGCCCTGTACGAGCCTGCATTAAGCAGTGCAAAATTGGTCTGTTTAGAATTCATTTTAGGGTCTAAATCTCAGGATGATGTTGAAATGACTAGAGCTTCCTGGAAGGCAGCCAGGATTTGTCCTACCCTTTTCTTGTTCCTCTGGAAGAAATGTATTTTCAGCACAAAAACTCAATTAGGACAGCGGGAGTAAGCTGGAGCCAGGGGGAAGGAACGCTGTTCCTGGGCCACGACCTCTTTCCGCGTGCTTTGCAGAGGAGAGGTTGGGCTTGGGGCTGGCGTAGAGGTGACATCTTGAAGGTTGGATTTCTTACCAAGTCCCAAATTCTTTCTAGTCTGGCTTGGTATTCCTGCTCCAATTACACAGTGGCTTCCCTTCTCTTGGTATTCAATTAGTTCTTGTTTTCCCAATTTTTCAAGTTATTAATTATGAATAAAATGAGGTGTGAGAGGCTCCGCACGCGTGGCTGGTGGCAAATTCCAAATTAAGCTGAAGAGCAATTTCCCATCTCGAGGAGTTTCCAAACACACCAGTGACTCAGTCTCTTGCTTTTGGAATAATCTGAATTTCTAGTTTCTCACTTTTTTCCTCCACTGCCTTTCTCACCAGCCTGTAGGCTCTGCCTCCCCCCAGGTTCCGAAAATCACACATTGCAGCCCTGAGTCCCTGCGTCCCTCCATTGCAGCACCTGCGTTCAGTGCAATTCCCTCTGGATTATTCATTTACCTTGGTTACTGCTGAATAAAACCCTCTTCTCTCCACCACCAGCTCCTTCTGCTTCATTCTGCCAATAACAGCAACCGAATGGTTGTAACGCAACCGCAGCTCCTGTGACCCGCGAAGTGAAACAGGCGAGGCTGCCGCTCTATTGAACGGAACGGAGAGGATGGATTGGGCACGTAGAAGGGAAAATGCATCTGTTTACAGACAGCCAGGTGATGAAAAAGTGGGGATTTTAATAGTCTTGCAGGAGGGGAGCATGGAAATGTGAGTGTCTGTGCCTGGCTCCTGCGCGGAGACTGATGCTTCTGAAAGGAAAGCAAATCCTGAGACTGCTGGCATCCCTACAGCGGACATCTGAACTCTGCAAAATGTTCTGTGTCCCGCTTCTGGCAATGCTTTTTATCACTTTTCCTGCTTTACTTCAGCTTTCCTGTAAGTTTTGGGCTCAAACAGGCCCTAGATGTCCCCGACCCAGCGTGCTTTCCTCCGCTTCTGTGTCAGAAGCCGTGAATGTCACATCCCGTGTTGCAGAGAGAAGGATCACCGCTGCCTTCCGACCGTGGGGATGGTGGAAGGCACGATTGATGTCCTGTCGTTGCTGGCTGGCCATGCTGAAGGAAGGGAGCTTTGTAACGGCTTAATGCCCCCTTGCTCGTAAGCTCAACATTAACCACATGCTTCATGAATTTCCTTTCTTGAAGGGGGGTCTGGAGCGAGTGACTGAGCTCTGGACTTTTCCAGGCTCTGTGCCTTCACCGGCTCAGTCTGTAATGCTGTGGAAAGGCATTTAAATGTCTCCAGTATGTAAGTTTACCCAACTGTAAAACTGGGTATAATAAGGCTTGCTTACTTTACAGCTCGGGTTTAACCCAGCGGTGTTTGTTGGGCGGTGTCAGACCTCGTCTAGCAGGTACAATAGGAAAGGTGTTAGAGACGCGCAGCACGGAGGGCTGTCCATTAGCAAAGACATCGTTAGAAGAAAAAATCTCGCTGGAATGGAATACAGAAATCAAAGAGCAGCTGACAGAACCAGATAATTATCTTTGCCTGTAAAACATAACCTTCCAGATAACGAGATGAAGGTGCTAGGACTGGAGCCGGTGCGACAGAAGGACAAGTGTCACTAACAGACTGGAAGAAGCCTGCTCAGCCGACGAGCCTTGTGTGCCAAGCACAACCGCCCCGACCCGCCGCAGAGCACCTGCCGGCACATTTGCTCTCGGCTTTTATTCCGGCCAACGTGGCAGGGAGACCTTACAGGGTGACACAGAAACCGAGCAATGGGTTGGGGAACCCTACTGCTGTGCACTCATCTAAACCGCAAAAAAAAGATGCCAGAGAGAGCGATACACTTATTTTAGCTCAGGTGCCCTCGGGCAGCTTCGTTATGCTGAACAGCCCCGTGGAGCAGAGCCTGTGTTTTGTCTTAAGTGCACACATTTATCACCTTCACAGGTGATTTATAATATGAAGCACATTCAAAGGATAAGGGATGTGGTTTGTCCTGCCATAGGGATTTTTGCTTGGGTTTCTTTTTTGGCTGCTTGTGTGTTGAGGTGTGGGTCACTGACGTTAAAGGCTGGAGGACAGTCAAGTCTGGCCCCTTCTTGGTCAGCACGTGGAAAAAGTCGTTGCCTCAAGGTGCTGAGAGTCCAAAATGATGGGGTGATGAAGGGGACGTTGCTTTGAATCCAGGTGAGAAGAGAAATGATGTGGATAGGGTGAATTTTGGCTGTGCCAGTCCCAAACAGAATAACCTCCTATTCTTGCTGGTTGCCAGTACCGACAGGCAAATTTGGGAGGGGCTGGGGTAGCCAGTGAGCAGCCATCCTTGGTTTTCTTAGCATCACTGAGGCGGAATCATGAATCTAACTCATTGAGGAGGCTGGTGTGAAGTGTTGCTGCTTCCCATGGTTTCTCCCTTTTTACGTTGCTTAATGTTTGTCTCACTATATTGGTGACCTTCCACTTTTCCTCTTAATAGTCTCTGAATTTTATTTGTCCTTCATGAGGCTGCTCGAGAGCCCAGGCGTGCCTCCCAGGCTGTCCGTGCTGCTTGTGGCATCTCCCAGGAGCACCACGACGCCAGCCCGGCTGCTGCCTCCTCCCAGCCCGGCGGGGACCAGCGATGCCCATGAACAGGCTGTCGGAGGTGAAACCCAAACTTTTCTGCACTCTTTAGTGTTAATGAACCTTGTAAAGCAAATGCTCACCGAAGTGTACTGAGCCCCAGCTGTTCTCCCCGGGGAAGATAACCTGGCAGAAGTTGCAGGCTGTTTGCTGAAAGATTCCTTAGTTCCGGAGCTGGAGCAGATATACAGGAGACAGTTGCAAAGGGAAATGCTTGCAGAGGGATTGCTACCCCTGGAGAACTAGGCTCCTTCCAGCATGGTGATGTTTCCTTTTAAATAGTTTTTTTCTTCTTTTATTTTTTTTAAACCTCCATGCCTGGTCACTGCCCCTATTTTCCCTGCAGTATCCTTTCTGATTTTCAGAAGAGGAACACGATCTTATCCAGAGCACCCACCGGAGGAGTGCCCTCCCCACAGCCAGGTTTGAGAGTCAGTTTGTGAGTCTTCACTGGGGCAGGATTGAGTTTCCAGTAGTGACTCTCAGGTGCACTTCTAGAGAAAATCAGAATTTTTTTCCTCTCCCCTGATTTACTAGTGCTGACATAAATGCCGTACTGACATTTTTGAAGTGATCCTGGAGAGCACTTGGAGCTGAGCTGAGCTGAAGGGCGAGGATAACGTCTATGGCAGCAGAAGATGCGCTCACCCCCTGCCAGGTGCAGGTGGCAAGTCCTCGGACAAAGGCAAAACCAGAGATAGAGGAATGGGGTGAAACTACAAGGAAAAATCTCCCTGTTTTGAAGCTGATCACTGGAATGTTAAGCAATTAATAATCTACAAATGACGTTAAAATTCACATTGCTAGCCTGACTGCTTGCAGCCGCCTTGGTACCTGATGCGTAAATTAAGACAAGACGTCTTTGTTTGGGATTGTGCTGTAGGAAAGAGGTAGCATCATGCTCTTAGAAGCCACCCATTAGTTTCGCCCTTCAAACGAATAATTTTCATGATTCACTGCAATACTTAAGACAATAGGAAGCACTTTAGTTCTCAGAGGAAAAGATGTTACAGCTTTATATAACAATTTTTTGGCATTACAAAAGATCTACTATCATCGGTTACTTATTCATGGTTATGAATTGCTGTTGTTGTCATTTTTTTACATTGGATATTGCTATAAAAAGAGAAGATACGACATTTCTTTCCTTTTTTGTTTTGTTTTAGTAAATTGCAAGTCGTGATTTAAGTTTCCGCATTCGGGTTTATTTCTGTCTCCCGGTGGGATAATATAATCAACACCTACCATCGCTTTCAGTTTTAAGAGAGGATGGATGAACCAGCTCTGCTGTATGTCCTGTATCAAGTTAAATTAAATACATATTTTGATTGTTCCTTTTTGCTTTAGTAGCAAATGGATATTATTTAGCGCCAGAACCAAAGATGAGAAATCCCAAAGGGGAGCTGCTTACTCTTCAAATTCAAATCAATGAATACCCTTTAAATTCAGGTGAATTCTGATCCTTCTCCCGCTGTTGAATTGTCCCTGGACTAGTTGTAAGACTGAAAAAACATGAAATCTTATGTAATGACTGACTGGGGATCACTGAACGGGCTTCAACACATCTCGAACGCATTTGATAGCCCATATGTTTAAAATTTGCTCATGTAGCCATATGTTGAAAACTTCCCCAAATGCTACTTTTTCTTATTTTGGGGCTGTTTTGAAGTTCTAGGAAAATGACAGTCTAACGGTGTGACCCCGGCTACTCCAAACTGTGCCGAACATATTGTAACCAGTTACTCCATGGTGACCCTGGACACATGGAAAGCGTAGGAGTGAATATTCCTAGCAGAGAGACAAAAATGAAGAAAAGTGTTGGGGAGATGCTGTGACTATTATCTTTTGAGTGAATCAAGGTTTCCTGTGCCTTTTCCTGTTATTATCATTTTCTGAGCCACTCCCTTTGCTGGATATTCAGAGATATCATGCCCAAAGCTGTTGTCACCTCAAAGTCTTCTTGCTTGTGCGTTGGCTCACCTGCTGCCCACCCATGCGGTTTATCAGTGGAGAGATGCTCTGCTGCTTCCGCAGCAGCCAGCCCCTCATCAATCACTGCTCAGCACCGGCAGAAACGGAGCCGAGCGGGGGCCTCTTCACTCCCCTTTGGTTTCTGGGTTAGTGGAACGGAGAAAGTGTTCCCAGAGCCGTGTCAGCTGTGTGGGCTCAGATTAATTTGTTTGGGTTTTTTTTTTAACAAATCCTCATTCAAATTTGCTCTCAACTCAAAAAGCAAAAAGTTGGGGTTTTTTTCAGTATGTAGGTACTTTTCTCCAGTGTAATCATGTCCTTGTTAGTTTAAAATCTTAAATTTTGAGGATTTTAATGATTAAATGAAGGAAAATGAAAAGCTGTGTTTAGATTTGAGTGCACACGCATATCCTGTTCTAGCACCTAGGAGGTGCCTAGGAGGACTCATAGTTTCATTTTCATCGTTACCAAACCTCTCAACCCTTCTCAGAGGCTGGGGCCTGACTCTGCACCACCGGGAGCCTCCTTAGATCAGACCTGGGACCAGCTCTGTGGTTTTTGCTTTCCCACAGAGACGTTAGCACACATATTTTTCATTTTCTATCACTAACACGCTTGGAACAATCTAAGAACTTCACACGCTGAGTTCACTTCCCTCCAGCATTGGAAAGATTCCCTTCTCCATCCCTTTGAAGAAGTGAAACCAAGATCACTTTCCCCTTACCACTAGTTTTTCTTTTTTCTTTCTTTCTTCTTTTTATTTTTTTGGTTCTCTTGTTTCTCTGAATTGCCTGACACACCAGAGAAATGTGTTTGTTCTACCAGGATAAGGCTGTGTTGGGTATTAGGCTCTCTTTGCAAATATCCTGAAAAGGTTTTTTTACCCCAAACAAAACCATTTAAGAAGTGAAAAGTGAAACAGGTTATAATGCAGGGCTGTAGTCCATCCAACCAAGGATGTTCCTTTCTCTTCTCTTGGTAGTAATTGTACGAGAATCTTCATTCAGGAAAAAGAAAAAAAATCCTGCCAGAAGGATGTTATAATTGATAACCAAACCGTAATCTCTCTGTACAAAATGCTGCGGATCATCAGCATGCAGCCCTCTTCATACGCATACCAATACAATTTTACATCTTCTTCTTTAGGGCTTGCTCATGCCCTTGCATGTATTAAGTCTCTTTCTGTAGAAATGATTAGATTACGGACTTCTGTTAAGGTTATCATCACCTTCCTTCTGAGCAAGGGAGATTCGACGTGAAACTCATGAATTATCAATGGTCGCTTCCAAAGCGGCGTCCACTGGTGAGCCACGCTGGACCAACGGTGAGACAATGAGAAAACAGGCAGTAGGACCCCCCTCCCACCCCTGCAGGTGTTTGTGGTGGGATAGTTAAAGCTGAATTATTAATGCAAAAGGGAAAGTGTGTGTTTTCCTCTCCATTTTCTGCTCAAGAGTACATTATATGCTCACATTGGCTGGGAAATGCCATTTTCCCGATTTCTCTGTGCAAGCACTAAGCAACTTTCACTGAAATTGGAGGCAGCAATCCAAAAGTGAGTAAGGCAAATTATTTTCTGACCTCAAATATATTAGAATATGGAACATGGCAATGTCAAATGTCTAATGTCCCTGTCAGGGCTGAGTCCTTAGTCTAAATGCCAACTGGGAACGCCATGGCGTAGGACTTGAGCCTGAGACAGGGATTAGCCATCTAATACAACAAAGAGAAAGAACCAGTGTTACTAGAGTTAACAGTAACAAAAACTTTACGGAGGGATATTAAAAGCTCATGTTTCTGAATTTAAACCAGCATTTTGGAAGAGGTTGCCCAGAGAAGCTGTGGATGCCCCATCCCTGGAGGGGTTCAAGGCCAGGCTGGATGAGGCTTTGGGCAACCTGGGCTGGTGGGAGGTGTCCCTGCCCATGGCAGGGGGTGGCAC
>WKFP01015170.1:48762-63937 GCA_011057875.1 Pterocles orientalis
AATTCCCTTGATATTTTCTTTTTGATAAATCCCATTTGCATTTCTGCTCTTATTTACCTAAAAATTGTTCTGGGAAACTGGGAGTTTGTATTCTGGAAATAACTTCTGAAACTAGGAAGAACCTCACCCACCAAGAGGGTTCTCCCCTGCATCCCCCTTTTCTCCCCATCACTCCTCCAGGAGGTAAAAGCTCTCTGGGGACAAGTTTCTCATCAGCAGCATTTCAAGGAACTTGTGTTTAGCTTCGTTTTTCTCCTTAAGTGGCAGCAGCTGAGCACAGATGTCCAGCTTGGCAACAATTATGAACCCAATTAACCCAGTTAATGGCACCGCAGCCCTTTGTGGAGTGAGGGATTATCGCAAGCAGACGTGGTGCAGCCACTCACCCCTGTCGTGTGCCCTCGTGCCACCGAGAAAATGAGCAGAGGCAGGACCCACCAAGTGATTAGCCTTTGTAATGTTGTTAATTAAGCACCAGTAGGAAGTTTGCTATAAAAATAGAACTAATCTTCTTCATCTCTTTTGTCTGTCCCGTGTTTGGCACTGTGACATTAGATCACATAAAATAATCTCAGTCCAGTATCTGGGTAGCGACTGTAGAAGAAGGGGAGAGGTTCAGAAGGTGGAAGCCTGACACGGGGTGATTGAAGTGAATGAATAAAGCAAATTTGGATCAAACAGCTCCTGGATGTCACTGGAGTCACCCATTCCTGCGATGGCGGACGGTGTGCATCCTTGGTGGGGAAAGCAAAAGGGAGCAGCCAGGAGCTGTAACCCAGCCGGACTGCACAGCTTGAAGGGAGCCAGTTTGCAGGATTACAAACACAACCTGTTATTGCGAAACTGTGAACAGAGTCTCAGATGCGCAAAGGCTGCACAAAAGAGGTCAGTGCGAAGAGCTGGGTTTTTCGGTAGGTCTCCCTGCAGTCCGTTTTATCTCCTCTTGTCTGGTTAACAGCAACGGCAGCTTATGTTTGTTGCAGGTGATGCCATGCTGTTTTACACAAGTGGTTCTTATAATCCTCTCCAATTTAACCAGCTCGGGAGTCCTTCCACCCTATCCACTATCTCAGCTTTTCCCTTGAATGGAGTTATTTTTTTCCTGTGCTGTGTCCCAAGGCCCTTTTCGCAGAGTGCCGTGGGAAACGGCACAGCCGGGGAGCAAAGCTGCTCTTGCAGAGAAATGCTAAACCGTGCGTCAGAGGAGATTTTAAGAAAACTGCAGATGATATCCTGGACTGTGTTATCCATTCAGATTAAATTGAGTGTAATCCCTACCCCTATCGCTACACCCCTAGATGCATTTAAAAAGAGGTTTATTTCCCTTCCTGTTATCCTTTCTTTCTCCTTCCCTCTTGCACTCCATGCTGCTTAGGAGTTCAGGTTTTAGCAAAGAAATAAAAGAGTTTAGCGTGAAACTTCTGCACTCTGTCATCTCTGGGAGATTTCTGGATTACTGTTCATTTATTTCAAAGCTCTCTTCCTCCCCTCTGCTATTATGATTCAGGACTTCAGGGATCCATTCTGTAGGCAGGCTTTAAAGGTTACTCCCTTTAGTACCTTAATACCTCTTACTCTAAGGTTATTCTGCCACTTTTTCCTTTAGAAGTCTTCAATTTTTGTTTTTAAATGACAGATGTCTCTTCCAACTCTTTTGACGAGAACTCCTCATTTTGCTTTTCCAGCTCTTTGTCTCAGCTCATCCCATTTTTAATTGCAACTATTGGGCAATTCTGAATGAGTTTTTTAGGTGCTCTGGTAATTTACAACAGGCAACAAAGTGGGGGCCATGGGCATGTAGGTCTCTGCACTGTCATCGGAATCCAAGAACAAGTGTAGGCTTGACCCCACTCCTGGTATTTTGAATTAATTTTTGGGAATAACTGGGAAACTGAGCCTTGCCAGGACAATATGTGAATTCCAATCCAGAACAGGCAGCGTCGTTTGGATGTCGAGCTGACGTGTTTCTCTGCTTCTCCACCTTTAGGACAGCACGACCCACCTCCTGCTGAGCTGGATCTCTGTATCACTTATTACCATGAAAAGGGCAGAATGTCATAAATTTAATATTTAAATTCATCATCTGTTGCTTGGTGACATATGTCACGACGGAAAAGCAATAATACTACGTGATTTATGCAAGTAACTGACAGTCCAAGTTTTGAGGCTTGAACATTGAATATTCATACCATGTTTACGCAAGCTATTATCTACAGGTTGGGAAATGTCAAGAATAAATTCAACGTCTTCTCTTGAACATTTTTAAGACAAACAAATGAAACTTGACAAATAAATTGTTGGTTAGTCTGAATCCTTGTTTGAGTTTTACAATTATAACTGTAAGCATGGTTTGTGTGCAGGGTAACTTCTTTTTGCATGAAATTTTAACACCGTGACGATGGACAGATTCTGCTCTGCAAATTCTGCTGTAAGGTACCATGTACTTGAGTGAGGGTCTGTGCAGGCTCAGGGTGTGCTTCAGGAAGGGAAAGGATCGAAGCATAATTCTTCAGCTCCTCAGAGAACAACAAAACTGCAGTTCCCTGGACAAGAGATTCCTTTTTTTCCAGAAGACCGTATACTTGGGAATCTGAAAAAGAAATGCCTTTGCCATGGCAAATGTACAGCAGCATTTAAAAAATGCTGTCTACGGAAATAAGGAGATTTGCAGAATAAAGAAGGAATGCACTTCCTCATTACTTTGGATGAAAAGGTATTAGATTCTCATTTTTAATTGAATGTGATAAATTCCTCTTTTTAAGAAATAATCTATACGTTTAAAAGATCTATAAATGCAGATTTTCCTATAGCATGGCAGGCTCTCTTGAGCAGTGATCAGAGATAGAAGATGAGCTGCTCTTTCATGTTCATTTTTGTACACATATCCTCGGAGTAATCCAAGAGTATGATTCAGCATCTAATCAAGTCAATAGGAACATTTCAATAGAGTCTGTATCAGGCCTTTAAACATTAAATACAGCCTACATAATTTTGGGCAATCTCCCATTTCTTTTTATTGATTTTAAGCTTGTTCTGTCCTGCATCGTAGGAAGGGATTTACGCTAATCTGACAAGTACGGAATGATCTGGTTTAAATTGCTGGCTCCTGCTGCAGTGTCTGGGAAGAAGACAAACCATGTTGGCTTTCTTATGTGATGGAATTAAAAGTCTAGAATTTAAGCAAAGTCCCAACACTTTGTTGTGATTCTTCCAAGTTTACAAAGAAAGCTACCTTATTGTCTGTCCGCATACATATGCGGAAACAGTGCAAAAACCTTCCTTTCTCCACTCTGCCTCTCTGAGCTGGGTCATTGCAGAGAATTATTTTATTTAAATTGTTGCAGGATGCTGCCTTGAGCATTTTTATGCATGAGCTGGAATTTTTTTTTTTTCAGCCAAGTTTCGTTCAAATTAAGAGTTCTGCAACAAAACCCAGAATAGGGATGGAGAAAGCGATGGTATTTGGGGAATTGTACGTGGCCTTGAAGCCAGCCCCGTGGGAGCGGCTCCGTTCATTCATCTGGAGTTCACAGGGAGGCCTGGAGTCAAGGAGCACCAGGGCTTCTCAGAGATCAATGGGTGACTTGCCTGGAGAGTTCAGAGCTGTTTGACCATAATAATCAGCCTCATATTGACTTTGCGGTGAACAGGACTGCCACAGGAATGTAAACAGCCTGGGAGCTGATTTGAACAGATGAGCTCCACCACGGCTCAGCACCAGGAAAATATACTTCAACTGTAAAAAAAAAAATCTTTGCACTATTTGTGAGCTGAGACCATTCAGTACGCTGGAATTCAATACAAATAAACTTGTTACAGGAGCAATGAGCTGCCCTCTAAGAGCCAAAGGACCTGGGCTGGTCTGCACTGCCTGGGCAAATGGACCTTGAGCATGAGCCGTAACTGGGTTGGAAGGGAACTGGACTTTTAATTCCATGAGCACAAAAGCTGAAGCTCACCTCCACAAAGGAATTTTGCTGTCACAAGGGGCCAAGAATGCTCCATCACCTCCAGGTACAAACCACCTGTGCTGGAGGTGATGTTCAGCTCTATCTTCTCAGTGTCCAATTCCATCTCCTCAGAGTTATCTCAGGGGCACCGTAAACTTATGGGAACGAACTCGTGTGTCGGCGTGTAGAAGTGATGTGATGTGGATCCCAAGAAACCTGGGCTAGGTCAATGTGTTAGCCACAGCACTTGCTTGTTGAGACAACAGAAATCCCTTTAAAGGCAGAATTTTTAGAGCAGAAGCAAAGTGGAAATTCTTCAGGAAGGAAAATTAGAGAAAAAGTCCCTTATTTCACCAGTGTCCTGCCATGTTGCAGGTGCACCTGAGGAGGAATTGATATTTAAAGCCCATTTTTCTATTGCCAATAAAGACTTTCCACCTAAGGAAGAAGCTTAGCCATCTGCCTCCTGGTTTTAGTGTGTAAGTTCTGGAAGACAGATTGTCGGTAGCCATTGATGCATCCAAAATGAGAGGTTTAGTACGTACTTAAAAGGCTTCTTCTGTGGCCCATTGTCGTTCCAGGAGAGAATTGTTCATTTTCAGATGTTAGATGGCTAAAATGAGTCTTGCTCCACTCTTCCATTAACCATAAACATATTCAACATAGCTAATTTCTTTAGACTTGGTAATATCTTGCTCATCACAAGAATCTCTGTGATCAAGGCAGTTAAATGTCTCCATTCATCTCAAGTCCTTTGAAGGTGACTTGTGTTCTCTGCAATGAGTGTCTCCAAAAAGTAACTGTTACCCTGGTTTGTGCTGTGGATGTAGAAGGGCAAGTTGGGCTAATGGACTGAAAGTAGAGTTACGATGAAGGGTGAATTGTCAAGGACAGTTTGTATGTTGTTTTTTCCTTGGCCCACACGGTTTTGCTTGGGTGTTTGCATGATAGGAATGCAGAACAGCATTACGGTTTTCGGAGAAACTATAGAGTTATTTTGCAGCGTAACCTGTGAAATCCACCTGTGAGTGACCTGGGCTTGTAGCTTCAGTGTCCTCAGAAGCTCTGAATTATTACCAGTTTGATTGCGCTTGCAGGGTTGCTACTCTTCATGCTAGTCCCTACCTTCTTGTTAAAAAAAAAAAAAGCAAAGTTTCCTGCATTTCACCAGCTACGTTTTCCATTCTTCATGCTGTACTGATTCGGTCTCTTTGGGCTCATAATGAACATCCATCCCTTTGTCTCAGTCTCCCTCTTTGCTGCTCTCCCTGTTCCAGTCTCTGATTACCAGGGACTAAATTTGTGAATTATATTTAAATGTTTAAACCTTTTTTAAGCACCTGACATTTTTTTCCCCTACCGTGATTAGGATATAGGCTTAAGTGATTAATCTGTCTTCTTAAATAATGACAAAAATGTTGCATCAGCACGAGAGGATCTAACCTTTGACAAATTCCCCGGGGAGCATCTGTTTCTGCTGGGGATTTCGCTGCCAGTCAGAGCAGTTAATAAAAAAGGGAAAGCCAATAACACTGCCAGAAGTTTTTGCCGTGTAAAAGTCAGAGAATCAGTTAGGGGCTGTCAAATGTAATGTATGACATTATTAATATGAAGAATTTCAGATCAAAACGGAGCTTACCGTCCCAGTGACGGGGTCATGTGGAAGGGGCTGCGGAAACGGGGAGTCTTCAAGTGGAACATCCAGAGGAGAGTGCTTGGGCAGACTCCTCAAAGCCATTAATCTTGGCGTTTTGGGAGGATGAGAAAATGAAAGATAGCAGAGGAGATATTCCAGCTGTAGCGCTGGGCACCCCTGGGGGGTTTTTCAGCCTTTGGTCTCTTCAAGATGCAGGAAGCCTTTCCTTGCTGAGGGGCAGCAGGGGCTGCGGATGGTGGGACACCACCACCACCCACCCAAACGCCCACCCAGTCCTCTCGGCAGGTCGCAGTGACGAGGAACCAGCACCACCAAAGGTAATCTTCTCAGACTTGCCCCAGTGCTTTTTCTCCTCTTTTTTTAAACATCACACTCGGAAAACATCGGTTCAAACCAGGCAAGAATTCACGGTGCCTGGGAAGAATTAATTATGCAGTCATCATGTTTGCATAAAACCATCGACTGTTTATTTGTTTAAATATTTGTCTCGTTTGCTTCATGTAAATGATCACAGCGCTGATTATCTGAACACGCTGTGTAAATTCAGCTCGCATCTAGTGGGACGATGCGCTAGTACAGCTGGTTGGAAACCAGGCAGCTGAGGGAAATATTCATGAGCCACCCTGAGCCTAAAACCAGCTCAGGAACCTATGGAAGCTTTTTAGCAGCTTCTGTTGAGTGCACAATTGGTTTGACAAATCTCATCTTCCTTATTGTGTGTAAATTATAAAAAAAAAAAAAAAGTTGCTGCTTTTAAGCATTAGTTAGCTTTAAATAATTCCTCAAAGCTGCGTAGACATTCTCATGCATGTTTCATTACAAGGTGTTTGAGCACAGAAGGGACATGCTGGGCTCCTGGGCTGAGCACAACCCTTGGAAACAAACTTCTGCTGCATGTATTTGGCTTCAGAATTTTTTTTGCATTAATGTTCCCGAGTTTCTGTGGTGGTACCAGGCACCCTTGGCCCTGGCGCCTTTGCCCTGACCCTGCTGCAGGACTTTGTCCGGGTTGGGAGTTTCTGGATGGAGCCACGAGACCTCGCAGGGAATGAGGGGCTGTGGAGGAAAAGTGCAAAACTTGGAAATATTTTTTTGCTTGTATAAGCTCATCATCAAGTTTGAGTAATCATTTTAAAGCAAAATTGATTCTCCTCCTGCTGTGTTAGTGGTTCGGTTTTGTTTGTATTTAATTTAGTTTTCTGACATTAAGGGAAGCTAAAACACTCGTGAAAAAAGCTGGTTCAGGTAACTTCTGCTGGTTCAGGTGACGTTTGCTGCTTCGTTGTGACTTTGGCAAGGAGCAGCGTAGCTGCACCACTGCAGAGGAGGGAAGGGCAGTGAACAGAGATGTCAACAACATCAGTCTCTGTTCCTTATTTCCTCTAACAGCTGTTTGGTCAGCGAGACCAGCAGGTTCTAGGTTTTGGCATCCATCAGTTCTTTTGATGGACCTGATTTTATTCCTGTAATTGTCTCACTGCCCCGGCAGGCTTTACTGGTGAACGTCAACTTTCGGGAAAGCTTTGGTACCAAGACATCCCATGGACGCTGCGCTCTTCTCCACTCCATCCACAGCAGGTCTCCTGCTCTCCTTCTCAGCCATGTGTCTCTGACCACTCTCTGTGACTGAGCCACGACATAAGGGAAGATTTCTCTTTCCACGCAAATGAAGTCAGGAAAACTCCCTCCTCCTGTTGACAGGTTTCCCCACTCTCTAATTGCTGGAATTTTCCCTCATTACCCATCATGAGCTGTTCATCGGCTCCTGCCCAAACTGCAAAGTGATCTTGAAACGTCTCAGCAACTCGCAGGCAGCGTGCCCTCGTACCAGGGGAAATCAGGGAGTGTTTACTCGCTCAGATACCTTCCCCCATAATGTAATTGGGGACATCTTTCAACGAGGATTTAAACGGCTTGTTGACACAACAGGGAAGGTCTGCTCTGCTTCTCATCCTGGTGGTGCTGGGTGTCTGCGGGGATTGCTGCATTCCTCAAGAGTCTAAACTTTCAAGTAGGATGATTTTAAAGCTCTTGGAGCTGATAATATTTGTCTTATGATGCCGTACTAAAAAAGGTGAGGGTGAAACGTCACGCAGCTGGGAAAGGTTTGACCCGGGAGACTGGTTCTGCTCTGCAGCCGAAACACTCACTGTTCTTTGCGGTGTAAGGACATGTAACTAAAATTCAAAGTGATGTGTTGCTTTAGATTTCCTCGAGACAAAAATCGTACAGTGTGCTTTGCATGATGTCTCTATTTCAGTAGCATCAGAGCATCAAAATATTACCGCCCGCTGATAATCTGATAGAAAATATCCAACTTGCCTCGAGCGCGAAAATATTCAGTGCATAAAAATGTTCTTGTTTTCAGTAAACCCTGCCAGTGACGGAGACACTGATTTGGTAAACTTAAAACATCTGATTACAGAAAGGTTTTGACAGAAGACCTGCGAGGACTAATGCAATACTTGCTCACAGTTTTTTAAATGAAAAACAGGTGGGATCAAGACACTGTGCTTCAAAGCGTTCTACACCATATAGTACCTGTGTTATCTCCTCTAATGAACGCATATGGTGAGTACGATCCGTATTTCAGACATCCTCATTCCAGGGAAAAATTTAAAACCTAATTCTTGATGGCACAGAGAAGAAGTTGAAGTTTTTTTAACCTTGCCCAGTTTAACAGTGCACTTCTTTTCTTTCTCATGTGTTTTGCACATCGTCCCTTGGTCTCGCTCCAGCCAAAGGCTGATCGCTCTCTGCAGGAGGCAACTCTTACGATGTGAGTCCGGGCTCTCCGAGATCTCCATCTCAGCCTCTGGCTCCAGAAGTGGCTCCACCTTGGGACTGAACTCATTTGCCTGGTTGGCCACTAAAATTACCGGGATGACGGATGAACACGTCAGGTCAGCTCAGAGCTACCGGTTGCACTGGTGGGGAAGAGATGAGGTTGCACCAGGATCCCAGCACCACAGCTGAGAGCCACGGGTACGGATTTTCTGAGCAAAAGGGATTGCCTGTGGACTGGGGCCAGGTTAAAATATGTGTATTATTTTCTCAGCTTATAGGCTGCAAAGTGTGGCTAAAGAGCCGTGGAGATCCCTGTCTGAACGCTGTGCCACCCCTCGCTGCTCGGGAGGGTTGATAATGAAGCTTTTTGCTCGGTAATGACCAAGCAGCAGCAGTCCGTCCAGCCGCTGGTAAGAACTGTGTTTAAAAAAGGGGGAATTTAAATAGGGATTGCTTGAACATTAAAGGTTGGATGTCTGAAAAAATCTGCAGTACATCTTTTTGGGTGTAGAGGATAATGCTCAGAAAGAGCAGCGATGCCTTATTTTTTTTTTAACCTTTTTTATTTAATTGTTATTCTTCAAGGTATTCTGCAAATCAGGACTATGGAGCAACTAAGGCTTTTGCAGCTGATCGTGCTCTACAGCAAGGGATGGAGAGAAGGTGTTTTCACTCCAAAGGTAAAACACCCCGTAAGGGGAAACCTGTCCTCCCAGCACGGGGCTGAGGTCTGGGTCTGCGCTGGTATGGTCACAGGTCACGAGCATCCTCTGTTTGTCAGGAGGAGACAAATTGCAAGGTTTTTTCGAATCCTTCCAATATATCTGAGTCTGAATGACGCTGTCTTTATCTGGCTGGGTGTTAAAAGCGCTCCCCTTTTTTGTATCTTTGGATTTTCAGCTGTATCTCTTCATCCGAGCAGAGAAATATTTCCACTACGCCGTTATGCAGAGATAAACCCTCTGTTTCCACAGCGTGAAAGGGGTCTTGGAGGTGCTGGTGTAGCTGGGAGTCTTCTCTTCCCCTGTAATACACAATCCCTATTTTTCTCTGAAGAAGTGCCTGGTTTAAAATCTGAATTAACATCTGCTGTGCAGGCAGCGAGCAGGGGAGAGAAGGGACGGGAAGCTCCTCCTCAGAGGCAATGCCTCAAATTTTGGGAAGGCAGAAGAAATTACCCCTGTACCAGTGGAAACACCGAGGTGGTGTGGTTCGGGGAAGGGGAATGATGCTGGGGCTGTGGGCAGGGACAGGAGTGGGCATCGCACCACAGGCAGCTCTGGTGCCCAGGTGTGGTTACACCCTGGCTTGGTGGTCACTCCCCAGGGCAAAACAGCAGGGTTAAAATAGGGGGGAGACTTAACACCAGATCAAAATATCAGGCAGAAAATTAATCAAATAATCTGCATTGATTATGCTTGTAGAGAACAATTCATGCAGCGTTGGATCCCAAGGAAACGGCACGTTCAGGTGTCGTTGGAACAGACCTGGAGAATTTCATCACCGAGCTGGAATTAAGCACTGGCTGAATGCACGCTGTTGTGGTTTTGCTGTTTCAAGGCTGGTCTCGTGTAGTGCATGAGTGTGTGTATATATATTTATTTTTTTTTTAATTTTTTTTTTGTAAGATCTTGGTGGTGTGGTTTTCCGGCCCGTCCCACCAGTCCCCGGGCAAGCTGGGGGGTCACTGCACCCCTTGTTTTCAGCTCAGCCCTCGGTGCCACTCACAGCCCTGTCCCAGGGCTCAGCGAAGGGAGATGTTCTCATTCGCTAAAAATTGCATTTTTATGTGATGTTTATTTCAGCTGTTTGTTCTTGTTGTCCTTATTTTCATTAGGAGAGAACGCATACGATGCACACCAAAGGCTCCCATCCAGACAGGTATCACCGACTACACGGCACATCAGGCACAGAAAGTGGGCGTTATTTCATGCTGGTAAGTGTTTTACAGTTATATGTCCAATCTCTCTTCTGGATTTCGGTCAAATCTTATCAAAATAAATAAGTCATTTATATGCAGGATCGTATAAATCTCTCCCTTCTGTCTTTGTCTTCCTGAGGAACCGGCAGGCTGCATTTGCCTCTCAGTTACCTGGATAAACAGATTGCTAATATAACCAATATATGTGATAATATTCCTAAAGCGTCATTTTACAAAAGGACAAAATTATTTGACCCAAACAATTCCCAATATGCTTTATGTGTTAGTGCTGATAGAAATCTCTCCTGCCTCTCACTTTACCGTCAATGAAAAAAACAACTACAACAAAAGCCCTTTAAAATACTTTTTTTTTTAAATCTGCAAATCTCCAGAAATTACTTTCTTACTGCCATGAGCAATTTTGACCTCTTCATGGGTATGAGAAGTTCTGGTTCTCGTTTTAGAAGCTGCTCAGATCTAGAAACGTCTGTTTTATCTGAAGTCTGATGTGCCAGATCAGTCCCCAGCTCACGAAGCACTGAGAGGGAGATTTGCAGAAGTACTTAGGTGCCTAAAAAATGAAGATAGGCACCTCATGGGATTCGAAATGAATGGGAACTAGGCTATTTTTATCAGCCTTTGGAAGAATTCATTTGGGTTTTGTAACAGCCAGCAGCACAACCGCCATCTCCATCGTGTTCCAGCGCAGCCAGCCCAGCCCCACTCCTGGCTGCACCCAGGTGTGTTTGGCACAGTCCCTGTGTACCAATGTCCTTCAGCTGCGTGGCTTGGGGACAAAGTGGAAATACATCAACGTGGCATGTACCCAGTAGAGTCCTTGAGCTTTGTCATCTCTACAAGAGACGCCCTGAGAGGCCACTACCATCACAAAAAGGAAACCCGTATGGGGGTCATTGTCCTCCATGGGTGCTTCGTTAGTGGGTTCTGACTCTTGACCAAAGACTGGGACTCATTGCCTTCATCGATGGACACACAGATTGCTTTAAACAAGTCAAGATGGACCAGGACATTGGCTTTCCTTTCCCAAGATGGACCAGGACATTGGCTTTCCTTTCCATCATCCTTGACCTGCTCTCTCACCCACCTCCAAAGCGCTCCTGTCGGCACCGGCTCCCTCTTGCACACCAGCTCATGCAGGAGGTGACTCCAGTGGGGCACAAGACCTGAAAATCCCACTGGAGCTTAATGTGCGAGAGGGAAGGCTGAGAAAAGGCTGTCCAAGTCTTCAGCAGGAATTACGTATTTGGTAATCCTAAAATATGCTCACCACTATGGTGACCCCACTATTGCCTTGGGATTTGTGTATCAACCAGCCATGAGCCCTCCGCCTTTCTACTCCAGCACATCAGTGGGGCTTCGGCAATCAAAATAAGCTTAAAATAATGAAACGCCTCGCTTCTGTTAGGAACACAAACTCGGGTTAGGAAAAGTGAGTCTGTGCAACGGAACTGTGGCTCAAGGATAGCAGACAGGGAACGGTTGGTGCCGCACTATCCCCACCCATGGGGCATGTCCCCCCTTAGTTCAGGGCACCCACTTTGCACTCAGGCTGCAGCACAGACTTGTCCTAAGCACCCTGGCCTTCCCCCCCCTCCCCAGTTTAAGTCACATTTCACCCTCAAGGATGCCAGTTCTCTTTCTGCTCAGCCCAGACGCTGAGAACAGACTGAGCATCATCTCCTTTATTTCACGCCAGGTCTGTCCCCTGCTCTCCCTGCCCGAGAACAGCCTGGCGATCCCTGCGTTGCTCTTGGGAAACGTCAGCATCCCCACCCAAAACCCCTTCCTCTCCCGTTCCTAATTGTCAACAACACCTCCACGCCTAAACCCAGGGCTTGTGCCAAACGGCCCCGAGTCCGCACTGCCATCAGCTGGCCAGGAGATCTTTGCTTCTGTTTTATCTTCCCCGCAATGTGTGCCACAGTGCAGAGACAGAAGCCGGGCGGCGAGGAGCCCTGCATCCCAATCAGGGCTGTGTGCGGAGAATCCTCAACGCAACACCAAGTGTGATGAACCTGCCCTTTGCTACCCTGCCAAGTCTCCACCGAGGCACATTTGTACATGCTTAATTTTCCTTAATAAAACTAATGTGTATGCACTTGCACATGTACCACTGCAAATTAGCTTTAAAAAAAAAAAAAAAAAAGTCTGTGAGTCTCTTCCCCACAAATGGAAAATATTTTCCCCAGCTGTGCTTTTTGGAAGTTATTAGGCCACCCAAGATCTTGGCTGAAATGTTCAAATTCAGGTCCTAAATCGAGACAGCCCAGTTCCAGATTTAATGTTGAACCGAAGTGCCTCATTTTTTAAAAGCTGAAACCAGAAGATCTCAGAGTTCCACTAAAGGACAGCATTTAAGTCACAAAACAGTTTCTCTTAGCTTTTTTTTTTGTCATTGTTGTAAGCACCCTGCGGGAAGGGTTTTTGTCCTGGGGATAATGATATTTAATAAACCATAATGTCACTAATTTGCCTGGGTTTCTAACGAGGCTGGTCTGAAAAGCTCCGTTCCTTTATTCCAGCATTTTATTAATGAAATAAACTTTGTTCTCATCCTGTCATCTTTGCTGGGGTCTTTCATCTGCTATTCAGCTATTCTCGAGCTTTTCAGCCCCTTTCATGAGCTGCGATACAGACATTGCCAGATCAAAAACCCGCAGCATTCTCACCTGAAATTAAGCAATCAGGCTGAGCCAACCCCCGGGAACAGCAGTGCCTTTGGATCACTCAGCCTGGTGTCTCTGCTCCCTTTGGCTTTAAATTTTCATTTCTTGGGTTGCCACAGGGACATTGTACCGGACAGAAATATTGCCACCGGTGATCCCAGCCAGCTGCTGGGGCAGGGGGGGGTCTCACAGCCCTGCAAGACCAGCCCAGCGAGGCTGGGGGAGACCCACCGTGTGTCACGGCTTCTCCAAAAAACCTGTGCAACCAGAGCGTCCCAGTCCTCCACCAGTGCAGAAATAACCAGAGCTCTGCATGAGTGGCACTGAGCTTGGTCTGAAATATCAAGTGATGCAGGAGCAGCGCAATGGGATGAACACTGATGGGGAAACACAAACCTTGCAGAAAACCATGGCCGGTCTCCAAAGGTCTCCAGCCAGCAGGCAGGGCAGTTGCTGACCCTTTCAGCAGCCTGAGGGGGGTCCTGGGCAGGGACAACAAGCAGCCAGAAAATGCAGTATCTGGGGGATTTAAAAAAAAAATGGAAAAAAAAAAAAAAAAAGTCTTTTACATCTCACTGCACCCCAAACGCACCCCGCACTTTGCCCTCCTCTTGCTGGGGATGGCAGCGCCTCTGGCTGATCCCACTCTCCCGGCGTGCAGCTTCCCTTCTTTAATACTCGCAGGGGTTTTAAATATTCCGGGGCTTTTCTTTGTAAAATTTCTAAAATGGCAGTTGAAGTGCCATTCACGTTGAAAAGCTGCCCCTCTCCATCAAGGCTTCTTGGACTAAACACAACAATATAACAAACATTGCCCATTAATAATTGAGAAAAACTCCTTCCCTGCATCTTATTTTTCATCAGGATGATGTGTTATTAGTTTATAGATATATATTTTTTAGCTGAAGGCTTTTTTGGCAGCAATTTGGCCTTCACAATAATGGACTTTACTATATGTAAAGCCTTGGGAAAATAATGTTTTTGAGAGGAGCTCAACAGTGAATGAAGCTGGTTTGGAGAGGGAAGTGGCTTTACAGTGCAGTAGAAGCACAGTGCCATCTTTTGGGCTCCCTGGCTCTGCCGGCGTCCTGGCTGGGCGTCGCGATGCCCAAAACCAACAGCTGGATTTAGGTCTGGCTACTGCTGTCCAAAAAAGTCCTGTTTTTCCTACAATCACAATAATTGCCGAATTCAGTACGTATGCAAAGGAAAGAGCATCCTGGAGGTCAGGGCTCTGCTCTTCACTCTCCCTGCCGTGCCCAGCTGCAGCCATCCTTACACATATATATTTTTGTGTGCTTGAAAAGCACTGCAAAAACAGGATGCTGAACTTTTTCCCTGGGATCTTACTTCACTGAGACTCCAACTTTAAGCCGAAAGGGCAAATGCCATTAGTGCTCGAGCAGCATGGAAAGCTTTACAAGCATTTTAGGGAAAAAAAATTAAATTAAAAACAGTGCAAAGTTTCTTCCCTCCTCTCTCTCTCTATATATATATTTAATATATATCTCCATCAGTCCATCCAGGTGCTATGTCACCTTTGTGACAACAGCAGCAGCGAGTATTTAGCCAGCAGCAAGTATTTGGCCGTTCAGCCCCGTGTCGGTCCCTGCGGAGCCGCTCCCCCCTCCTCGCTCCCTTCACACCAAGAAACCAGCTTTGGGGGATGTAAAGCTGCTGATTTTCAGGCTCCGTTTGACAAATTGCCAGGATTAATTCCAGCGCAGGGCTCTGAAAATCAGGGGAGAGAAGTGGAGCCCCAGGGCCACGTTCAGTCGCTGACCGACTGCGGGCAGCAGTGGCTCGATAACCAACCACACGGAAAGGTTGTGCTCCCGAAGCGCAGCACACGGTACCGGGAGATTTTGCATTCATCTCATAAACATCAGTGTAGGTTTTAATCAGTATTTTTGCCTAGATGCCACCTTTTCCTTTCTGGTCTCACAAATGAGCATCTTCCAATCCTGCCATTTTTATTCTCTAGACAGGACCCATTGGAACAAGTTGGTGGATGTTCATCGTGCTGAGAGAAGGACACTTTGCAGCTCTTTCTCCGGACCGATGAACATTACTCTACAGCACTTTGTTCCACAATGTTATTTTTTGTTTGCTAGGGTCGTAGAGAAAACAATATTCTAGTTTTGTTCCAAAGATCGGGAGTTATTTGACATAG